>JARHVA010007914.1:345000-586699 GCA_037957365.1 Torreya grandis | reverse complement strand
ACTAATTAAAATAGTTTTAATAGGTCCCATTTGACCCTATAATTACTCCCATAAAACCATTATTCCTCATGACATCCTGAAGTAAAGAAATATAAGAAAACTTGGGCATTGTCTAGATGAATATGCCATCTAGACACCTCTACATTGTTATAAATTGTTCATAAATATGTGGGGATGAACCAGAAAACCAATGCCATAAAGTGTAATGAAAATAGGTTAAATATCACTACCCAAAATTTTATAACCAAACTCTCTCTCTCTCTCTCTCTCTCTCTCTCTCTCTCTCTCTCTCTCTCTCTCTCTCTCTCTCTCTCTCTCTCTCTCTCTCTCTCTCTCTCTCTCTCTCTCTCTCTCTCTCTCTCGTGGTTGTACTAAGTGAAAACCTTAGGCTCTCTTAGAGTTATCCAAGACTGCCTAAAATGGTATTTCCTTAGCATGACAAACCATAAACCCATATATGCAACTAAAAACTTTGGAAATATTTTTTATGACTAAAATTAAATTTTATTCCTTTTGGAAAAAATATAAAGTGTTTGTACCTCCATTAATGGTAGAAAACCTACTTCATGCCTAGTTTACAACTAATAGGTTTCCTCGCCCCTGCTAGTTCTTGTGCTTAGATATAATTTTAGAGGCCTAATAAAGGATATTAAGTACATCATGGATGACTAAATATGATATATTATCCCCTAAATTAATCAAAACCTTCAAAACCTATTCATCCAAAGCTCTAAAAGGCTCAAAATGCATCTTTTTGTTCCCAAACTCCTCTCCTCCACTCCAAATGAATTGAAATGGAATTTAAAATGTATAAATAGTAAAAAAATTCCATAAAGTGGTGTAAGGAATTAAAAACCTATTTGACTTTCTCAAAATTCACTTTTTCACTTAATAATTTCTATTTAGAAGGTCCTCAAGTCATCTAATGCACTTTTTGTGGTCTTTTTGTCATATTAGCTTCTCTAGACATCATTTTTGACTTGTTAGAATCTATGAGACTTTATGCAAACCTCCTTCCTTATATTTAATGCTCAAACATCTCAAAACTAGTTAGATCCTTCACTTGTAGTTCAAGACCCATTTCTATGGCTTTTCTTCAAAATATCCAAATTCACCTTAACATTTGCTTAAAGTGTTTTAAAAGGTTTCAAGGGACATGAAGTAGGGTCATGAGGTTTGTATTCTCTTTACACCATTGGATCATCTACTGCATAATGACTTTGATCAACTCCTCACACCACACCAAGACCTTCCAAGATACTACACTGCATCATCAAGTTAAGAATAAAAATAGACTACTCATGGGGGTAAAAGGTTACTGAATGGTTTAGGAGATTGGTCTGATCCATCTAGGAAAAAGTTTCATATGTAGGACAATTTTTAGCAATAATAAGTACATATTTTCTTATGCCTAGGATAGGTCAAATTAGTGAAATGAGTGTCAATTAATTATGCATGTCAATTAATGGTAATAAAGAATAAAATAGGTATGATAAAATATCCATGACCTAATTTAGGTTATTGTAGTTTAAAGGTGAAGAGTAATTTGGAAGGTTGAATTTGTTAATGGGTAACCTCTCAAATCTTCCATTTTAGTTAATTGAATAGAACATTTGTCAACATTTTATTTGAAAACTCATGTGGTACATTAGTTTTATGCCTTTTCTAAAGTTATTCACATGACTGGCTGTGGTGTCGAATCCCCTTTCAAAATTTCAACACAAAGCCACATTCATTGTTGATATAAATATAATTTTCTATCATATTATTAAAAATTTTCATGAGGCATGGTGGTCATTGGCCTCTTATGATATATTTTCTTTTTAATCAGTTGGGGGATAAAAACCCCATACACATATTTTTTATTTAAACCATTTCACACACACACACACACACACACACACACACACACACACACACACACACACACACACACACACACACACACACACACACACACACACACACACACACACAAGGCCCCAATGTGACTAATCATTGGCATTTTAGTCACCACATTCACCATTGCAAATTATTTTTGGAATAACAAACTTCAGATGCTTAAATATTCTAATCTAAAAACCTTAGGAAGGTGATTCATTTCTAATATATTCACAATAATGAGGTCTATTTCAAATTTTTTTGGCCCATTTTTATAGAAATTACAAGTTTTTCCAAAGTTCACTAACTTCTCATTTTTTGAACCTCCAAATAGCTATATCTTCATATCAACTTGCTATTTTTTTTTAAACTGCATGATTTTACTTTTATTCATAAAAATGACTTCATATTGGTTCATTTTTGTGTCAATACTTTATTTTAATTAATTTTTTGTAATTTAGTTCTTTTATAACTCTATAAAAATCTATTGAACTACATTAGGAAATGTAAAATGCAATCATTTATAAAGTATAAAATAATTATTTATATATGGGTATTCTATTAATGCATATTTCCATTTATTTCAAATTATTTTATAAAGTTCCATGAAGGGGTTTATTGTGTTTTTTTTTCACATCCTTATGTACCTTCATGTGATTTTATCTTGTTTTACACACCATTTTATTAGTTTTAGGTACTACATATAGTATATTGGGAATTCCTATTTGGGCCCTTATTTATCCTTCGTATTATTATGTATTTCCTTTTTTGTCCCTTTTAGGTCCAATTTAATCATCCATGCATTGTTCATTCTACATAATAGTGTTCCCTTATTTTAGAACTACTCTCACATTGATATGGTCTTTATTTAATAGCCAAATACTTTCCTTGTTTGGAGATATTATGGTGTATAGAATGTATAATTTCACTCATTTGGTGTTTTTTTTTTGGATAGATTGCATCACACCGAA
This sequence comes from Torreya grandis, assembly GCA_037957365.1. Lineage (NCBI taxonomy): Eukaryota > Viridiplantae > Streptophyta > Pinopsida > Cupressales > Taxaceae > Torreya > Torreya grandis. The sequence goes on along the minus strand of JARHVA010007914.1, from coordinate 583,847 downwards.
TCATAAAGTGCCATGGGGGGTTTGTTTTTTTATAGCCTAGTCTACCTTCATGTGTGTGTTCCTTATTTTACACACTTTTTTCTATTTTATATGCTAGTATCTCCCATCACCATTAAGACCATCCTTATCTAAGAGAACATTTTTGTATTATTTGACACCTTAATAATTAGTATGTCTCCTCTTAATGATGGTTTTATGGCATAATAAACTTTTGTCATTCTTTGGTGTTCTTGTAGTGAATTCATTGCCACTTATTAGATATTTTTTCCATATATTCCACGTACTCAACATTATGGGTAGGTGTTTTATTGTGGATAATGCTTCATTAGATCCATATTTGAGTGAGATATGTATCTAATATTTATTCCTATGTACTAAGAAGATGAAACAAATGGTTACTCATGCATACTAGTTAAATGGAACATATACCATATAGACACTCATTGGATTCTTTTTTATGTAAGCTTCAATCTTGGTTTTCTATTTATGAAGATACCTTATTTAGTTTTATAAACTATTGGATATGTATTTATAGAAGGCACCTTCATCAATTGATCAACATTCATTATAATGTTGGAATTGTTCCATCTCCATCTTAAACATGATCTAGTGTTTTGGTAGTTCTAGAGTGTTGTTTTACCTCACTCAAAAAAAATTATATCTCTTTGGATATTTATCTTTGTTATTTATTTCATTGGATCTTTAACTCTTTTTAATTCTAATCAAATTTGGAGGCTTCTTTGATCTTGATTTCATTATAGGTTCTTTAGTTATATAGTGTTGAAAATATTATTTTTTAGATACTTTTACATCTTAGTTATATCATGTTGAAAATATTATTTTGCAGATACTTATACATCTTAGTTATGTGGGAGCCTATTTCAATGAACAAGGTCTTTTAGGTCTTCTAACATCTATATTTAGGAGGAATTTTTTAAATAGGTTTTCTCCTTTTATTCACTTACAGTGGAAAATTTTTATACATTTAATTTATTAGGCCTACTTTTTAGGACCCATTTTTTAGAGGATTTTGAGCCTCATTTATTTTTTGTTAGGATTCCCTAAGTATAAATTAAGGGAGGGTGTTAGTGCAATATTTATATATATGCACATTTTATTTAAGTTTTACTAGTTTAATTAGCTTTATTGACTTAGTCTAATATGCACACCTCCTAGGATTAGATTAGGATAAGTGAAACTCATATCCTAACCACTTATCTCTCATGTGCCTATTCATTTTGAGGTTGTTGCACACATGTCTATTACATATTCAAAATAAAATTTAGATTAAAAATCTTGATTTATATATATATATATATATATATATATATATATAGACCAATTCTATTTATAAATTGTAAGCTAGTTGATAACCAATTTATTATATTGATTTATTTGCAATATACTATTTTATTATTGTCTATTAGTTATAGTAACTTCTATCATTTTTAGAATGTGTCATAAATATTAAAATATAATACTGAGAATTTGTGTTCTCTTTGATATCCCACCATTAATTGATTTATCTTATCTTCCTAGAGGTTTGTATATGTACCAAATTAATGGATGGCATGGTTAGAGATGCTATTTTTATTCTCATCTCTCCCATTCCCCTCCAATTAGCTAAAAAAACTAGTGCATCAATATATAATATATAGCCAAACTAATTTGAGCCAATGATAATGGACTTATCTCATGTTATAATAAATTGAGAGAGTTTATACTATAGTTTTAAGTACTAATGAGTTATGATTATTTTTTATTTGATACCTTATTCACTAAAAATAGTTACACTAAGTATTATAGTCTTATGATGTGCATTATTTTTAAATAACTAATTTGACCTACTTTTCCTTGAGGATATGAATATTCAAAAAATAAACATTCTTTTATTCTATTTTTATCTATCGAACATGAATGCTAGTATTGATTGGGTTTTGATCTATGTTATTATTTATGAACTATAATTACAGAGCATACATTAAGTCTAATAAATGTACTAGCTTGAGTTTATTATTATAATTTGTTAAATTATTAATAAGATTGTGCCTTTACCATTTCTATTATATTTGTGCCATAAAAGGATTATTTTATATTGTTTGGCTTTGTTCATGATGGAAACAATGAATTTATTTGTGGATATGGTGGAAGTTTGAAGGATAATATGAAGGAGATAAACTTCTATTGCATTTAAAATTATGTTGAAATTTTTGCTCTTAATTTTTGTCAAGACAAATTTGTCAAGGGTGAATTTAAGTTTGCTTTCTATAAATTTTAGTTTATGCCTTTTGAAGAAATAAACATGTACAATTATCATAATAGGTGCAATTTTTCCATGGAATCCTTGTCTTTTAGAGATTAATATCCATGCTCTATTTTACAATGTGTATTTTAGCTGAAAAAAATATCATTTAATATTGACATACCTTTATGAGCACTAATAGTATCATCAATGTTTGGTTGAATTTTTAACTCATTCGACATTTTTTAATTTGGTTATAAGACCCTACATGGTGATTTATTAAGTTTATACTAAGGAAACAATTACTATACTTTAGGTAGAAAATGAATCATTGAGTATTAATATGGATTTGGATTCTATTTTTAGTATTTTATATGATTAAATATTTGATAAATTTAGTCTTTTAGATAGAAATTTCACTAAATAGGAACAATATATTCCTATGATTTTGGTCAATGTTGTCCAAAGTTCATATGAGATATAATATCTTCTATTTATTAAAAATAAATCTATGCTAATCTATTTCATTTTTCTCACCCTAATGTGGGGTGTGAATCTTACCAATAAATTTTTTCCATTCATATTTAGGTTTAAAAATTAAGGCCATAATTTCCCATGGATCTTGAGGATGGTGGTAGCATGAAAACTTGACTGATTTCAAGATAATTATATTTTTGGTGATGTTTGAGGAAATGGTTTTACATTTTGGCTAATTATTTTATGAAATCCTTAGAAGTGAAAATTGTATAGTAACTTCACTTGAATGTTATGAAAAATCAAATATCTATAAATGGGTGAAAGGTCGAGTATTATATATTTTTTAATTTTACATTGAGAATAAGGGAATTTATTTTCATAAGGATGCTCTATATTTTCATGTTTTATAATTATCGTAATGTTTGGAATGTTCTAATTTTAGAATTAGGCCTAAACTACATTAAAATTATATTTACTATTTATAAAAGGTCCTTAATGGTTGGGATGTGATGTGTAGTGTTATGAAAGGTACAATAAAACTTGGAACATGCTAATTTATATAAATAAAGGTAATTATTTCATATATTGTCATGTTACATTTAAGTTCATTTTGGCATATTCTATTAAGTTTACTTTTGATTCTTATTCAAATAAACTATGATTAAGTTGATAATCTACTTTGGAAGTCCTGTATTGGGAAAAATGATTACCACCATCTCCAAGATTAGAATGCATACTCAGATGATTTTCCTTGTGAATGTATTGATTAAAGGTCTGACTAAGTGTTTTATGGATGTGAATTTCATGTATATGTTATCTAATGGAAATTAACATCTATTTATTATCCTTATTTGAAGTGGTGATGCCTTATGGAATATGTAAGCTTAAGATAATATGAAAATTTTGATATTTGAAGTTATTTTTAGGTACATTTTTGAAATTATTTTTAGTGTTATTAATTAGGCATACACTTTGATTAACATGATGTAAAAGGCCTTGAGTATAGATTATAATTTCAAGTTTATCTTGACATTAAATTCCCTATTTTAATTAATGTGCTATAATTAAAGAGTTTTATGGGGTTTTTTTGGTTAAGAAGACATATTATGAAATTCTTAGTACACTTGGTTTAGAAGGACAAAGTTATATGGTTAACTATTGTAGATTATTAAATAATATTTCCCTTATAGTTGGATATAATAAACTATTTTAGATTAGAACTACTTGTTTTGGTTAACACTTCAACTTGTAAGGGAATGAGATTTTATAGTGGGATAGAAGGCATCATAAGATAAGTTTTGGGATTGAAGTAAAAAAATATGTTTTAACATAATTATCTACTTAGAGAACTTAAGGCTACACTATCATCTTATTAAGTAATAATATCCTATAATATAATCCATAGGGATAATTTACTATAGTTTTTACAATATTTTTAAGTATTACTATGCTAACGTTTAGTAGAAAACATAAATTTCTATATATATTTTTATTCTAAATGATAAACAAGACCTCATGTATATCTCTAAGGAGAGAAATTATTGGGGTAACATGGATGGATCTATATAATTTTTGACCCTCTATTTTTATCTCAAGGATGATTTATAAGAATTTTCAACTCTTAATATTAAACATATTCAAAAATATGTTTGTTTCTATACGATTTTCACTTTCACATTCAAAAAAGGAAATGAGAAACTAAAGAAATGGTCTAGGACTTGTATGTACCTAGATGAAGTCTTACGTACCAAATTCAGACGATGAAAAGAACTCCTCTTTGTTTGTGGAGGATGACACCTGTAGAAGAAAGAGACTAAAACACAGAAGTTGTTAGATGGCTAGATGGTGGGCTACCAAGCAAAAGCTTGATCCCAGAAGTATGAAGACTTCCTTTGAGGGATGTCAACCCACTGATTAATAAAAATAATGTCTGATAAAACGTAGAATGATTAAAGATTAAAATGATTAAAAATTGAAATAAAAATAGAAGCAAATGCTTACCTAAATGCTACTGTCAGTCTGGTCACAGTCACTGACATCGGTTAGGCTGTCGATGTTAGTTGTCAAGGTCTGTCGATGTCAGTTATCTACCGATGTCGGTGGAGGCAATGGTCTCTATGGCTAGCGTCGATTAGGGCAATAGTCTTTAGATGAGGTCTGGTCAAGTCTAGATGGGTTTATGGTCTGTGGACAGGTTTGGACGGGTTTATGGTCTGGTTGGAGGTAGTCTGAGAGTCTGGTTGAATGCTCTGTGCAGGGTTGCAAGGCAGAGGGTGTGGTCTAAAAAAAGGACTAGATGGAAAGTAGAGGCAATAGGGAGATAAAGATTTGGGTCTGGTCTGGTGATATGAAGTGTTGAATGGGAGCTAACAGCTAATACATTTCTAGATTATTGAAATGAAATAAATGAAACATTCTTAGCTCATACCTACTGAAGAAGGAGTGTTGTTGATTGGTTGCACTTGTTGCTGATGCTGCTGGTGTGAAGGCCCTATCGCTAGTGGAGTGGCTGATGCAGAGTACCTATTGTTTTTTTAGCTATGTGTACTTGAGAGAGAGAGAGAGAGAGAGAGAGAGAGGTTTGATGATTAGAAGGATTGATGGATTGAGGAGTGAAAGATCGGATGGTTGAAGGTCAAAAGGATGGATGATTGAAGATTGAAAAGCCAGATCAAAGATTGGAAAAATGGATCCACACTCTAGAGGTGGAATGTAGTTTTGAAGGTAACTGATGCTGGAAAAATCATCGACATCAGTTGACAGTTGACCGATGTCAGCGACTGGAAGGTAGGCAAAAGGCTAAAAATAGTCTTTTATCCGTTTCCCAGGTCAGTGAGTCAGGGGAAGAAATGGTCAAAGGTGGATTAATAGCCATGGGAAATGAGTGGGATAAGGGAAATGGGGTCTTAAATCATTTAAGACTTGGTAAGGGGTAGTGGAGGAGAAGTTGGAATAGGTCATAAGGTGATAAATGAGGGTATCTAAGGGCAAATAATCCAAGGAGATGAGAGGTGGCATGTGTGAGGTGGCAAGGGGAGAGAAAGAATTATTAATTTAAAATAATATAATTATTTTAAATTAATAAGACATAGTTTAGGCATGGTTAGAAGTGGAAAGGGACCAAGGGGACTAAAGGGGGAGTCAACCAAGGGTTAGACACGATTTCGGTGTCTACATTTGCCCCTTTTTGTCTTGTTGGTTGTTCTGGATGAACTACAAGACAAAAATAGGAGGGTTAGTTGCACTAGGTGTGGGATCAGGTATTCTCCCTCAAAGTGGGAATTGAGGGAAGGGAACCTGAAGTTGGGTGCTGATTTGACAAAGAGATGGATGAAAATGGTGAGTGTGAATGTTGTAATAATTGTGATTGTGCACATGCCACTTCACGGGATGGTTAGGTCAAATTGTCACAAGTCAAGGGTTGAGGAGTGCCAAAATTGAAGTAACCAGGCCCCAATAGTAGTCGTAGCTGATCAAGTTATTCAATCTAAGCTGTAGCTCTAATGGTCATCGTGTTTCAGGTATCCTAGGCTCAAGAAGTGCTCCTAGAAACACGAAAATGTCACAAGTAGTGGGGATCAATCAGCTTGTGATCCTATACTTGTGAAGGTCATAAATAGTTTGTGCACAATTTTGCTAACCATTCGTGAGGTAGCATACATGTAAAAACAACCAAGGCAATGTTTATCTTGGAAGTGGTCAGAGTCTGGGGAGATAGTCGTGATCTCCAAGGTCGATGGTTGAGGTGAGGCTGAGATAGATAGTTGGTCAAATGGATGGATGGATGAAAGAATGTGGCCAAGCTACCCTCAGAAGACGTCATGTGATCTGAGTGCTACCTACATAGCCCCTATTGTTAGGGCCTCAAGTGAATGTAGTTCTCCCTAAAAGGGAGGAATAGGGTCAAAGTGGTTGATTAGTTTGGTCGAGATCAAGTCATAGTCAAAGGGAGGATATGGTTTGTCCATCAGGTAGATGAACAAATGAGGGTGGTCGAGCTAACCCCAGAAGACATCTCATCATTTGAGTGTTGCCTACATAGCCCTGGTCTTAGGGCCTCAGACCAATGTAGTTCAGACTAAGAGGCAAAATTGGTTGATAGGTTGGTTTGGTCATGTGTTGAAATGATGAGGATAAGATGATGTTACAGCCTTTTCCATATGAGGTGATGGTGTATTCTGTAACATTGGTTGAGGGGTCTTTCATCCCTAGCAATTTTCCATATTTATGATGGATGTATGCTAAAAATGAATTGAGGTCTATTTATGCTTCAACAAGTAATGGTTTATGCTTAACATAAATTATGTCTGGTCGATAGTTTCCATGTGTATTGGTGTCCATAGAAACTATGTGAAATGGACTAGGATGATGTATGATTTCATGATGTCACGTTGTTGGTTTGAAAATGTTTTGGTTTGATTGGTTGTGACCAAGGTGTAAAGAAGTGAAAGGTGCATTGCTCTTTCATTGACAAAGACCAAAAAGGTAGCATAGATAGGGATTGTTAGAACCAAGAGCCCCATTCATGTGTTACATCGTTGACCATGGGTTGTGTTAGAGAAGTAATCGAATCGCTTTGACATTATAGTGAGCTCGAAGTACCTTGAATAGGTGTTATGATAGGTGAGGATAGGGTAACCCATTTTAGAGCAGAGATAACCTTGCCATTTTTTATAGGAGACCCTGAGACAAGTATAAGCCAAGTCGATGACCCATTTTTTTTAAGCAGAATGATCAATGTGAGAAGTCCACATAGAGATGTCATTTTCTTTATGGTCATTTGTGAAGCTGATCAATGCAGGAAGCTTCTGAGAAAGTGTTGTTTATAGCAAGATTTAGTCATAGCCATCCTTCAAGGGAGTGGTTTATATTTTTGATTTATATATGTTTGAGGGATTTGAATAGCTATCCTTTGAGGGAGCATTTTATTAGCTACAACAATGATAGTATAACTGTCCTTTGAGGGAGCAGTCTGCTTTTAGAGTTTATGACCTTGGATATTTTGACATCTTGATTTATTTTTATTTTTTTGACAGAATTTTGAGTCATGGAAAAGACTATAGAAGTTCAAGGGCTCCCTTTTATTAGGACAAAGCATCCATACATTATAAAAGGGTTATATAGGATTTGTTTAGGGGAATAGGGTTGAAGGAATGAGGATTAAGAGGACGGGGATTGCTCAAGGGACGAGCTCAAGTTAAATGTCAAGCAAACGAGTACTTGACTAACAGTAGAATGGTCGCAGATGCAAGGCATTAAAGGGCTCAAGTTTTGATAAGTCCCTGGTCCATGCTTATGTGTGATGATGAGGTCTGAGTCAATTAGGAGAAAATTTGCCCCATTTTCCTTTTCAAGATTGGTCACGTGTTGATTGATGTTGGATATAAAGATGACTAAGAAATTGGTCAATGCTTGGTCAAGGTCAGTTTCATGCTTGGTTGGGGTCATGATTAAAAGGTTGGTTGAAGGTTTGGTCAAGACTTGGTTGATGTTTGGTCGAGGCTTAGTCGAGGCTTGGTTGACATCGGTTGAGACTTGGTCGATGTGTGATTGATATTTGGTCAAGGTCAGGTTAAATGTTTGGATGAAAAGGTTGGTTGATGTTTGGTTGAGGTCAGGTTAAATGTTTGGTCAAAGATAGGTTGAATGTTTAGTTGAGGTCGGGTCGAGGCTTGGTTGAGGCCTAGTTGAGGTTTAAGATTAAAAGAGTGATTTGGTCGAGACTAGGTTGAAAGGTTGGTCGAGGCTTGGATGAATGTTGAATTCCCCCAGCAGTTAGAGAGAATGTTTGATAGATTGGTCAAGGTCAGTTGAGGTTTGGTGGTCAGATTGACTGTGTTGATATCGAATAAGGGGGTTAAAGGTGGCAAAGGGACCATAGTCTGGCATAGAGATCCTGATTTAGGTGATGAGGTTGGAGAAGTATGGGTCGGTGTTGATGATTTGTTAAAGGGGTGGTCAAGCGGATTCTTGATGATAAGGGTATTCTTTTTTTAGTGTTGATGAATGACAGCTTTAAGAGTGCAACAACACTCAGTATCATGTCCTAGAGTGTGATGATAGTGGCAAAATTTAGAGTTGTCAAACCAAGATGGCCTTGATCTGAGAGTTGATGAGTGGGGCGATGTTGAAGGTTTGTTGATAATATGGTCAAGAAGGTTGTCTCTCTCCAAGCATTGGTGAACAACAACCTTGAGGGCACAACAATGCTCAATGTCATGCCCAAGCATGCGATGATATGCACAAATCTGAGTGTCGTCGAACCAGGACAGTTTTGGTCAAAGGGATTGATATGGTTTAAGAGGTGAGAGATTGATGTGAGAAGATTGCAACAATTGCCGTAACAGCTAGACATAAGAAGTTGCTAATGGGTCTGTGTGTCTTATTATAGTGGAGGTTGATGACCTTGGTTTAAGAGGTGTAAGAGGCATTGGTCATACCATCATTTTTGTGGGTGGTGTAACCACACATGTAGATGGCACTTTGGTGGTGATAGGTGTTGGATGTTTGGGAAGAAATATATGTCTGATGGGTTGAGAGAGTAATGGAGGTGACTTGCCTATGTGAGGTATGGGAGTAGGAAGCACTCCTATTAAAGTGGATGGATGCAGGCCCAAAATTGAAGGTAATGATGAAGGTGGGGGAGGAGTCCTCTGATGTGGTTTAGTGGCCTTCTTTGGTTTGGGTTGAGGGCCACTATTGTGTGAGGCAAGGTTAGATATGGGTTTGGGTTCAGATGTGGATGGAGGTGAGTGAGATGTAGCAATCTCAGGCAAAAGGCAAGAGGAAACTGTGACTACGTCTTCCTCGATTGAAATGGCTAAAGAGACTGGTTCTTCTCTTAGAGGAGAAAAAATAGGAGAGTACAGCTCCTCAAGAGGGATGATTGTGCCTTCAACTTGTGGTTGAGGAGTAGGAAAAGTAGGGTCCTCCATTGGTGGGAGGAAGGATGAATGTGAGGCTAATGGCATTGGTATGGTCAAGGCATCCTCCAATATAAGAGAGGTTGATGAAGGACTAAAAAGAGAAGAGGATTCTTCTACCTGTGGAAGAGGTTGGTCAAGGACCAGAGGCGAGACAGTGTTGACAGTGTGAATATTATGGTCTTGGGGGTCATTGGTCATGGTCTGGATATTGTTTTGGGTAAGAGGATGGTTAGGAAAGGGTTGTTTGAAGATATCGATGTGTTGGTTGGGTGGGGTGTTCAGGTTGTCCAAGATGAGATCACCCCTGTCTATCATGTCTTGGACAATGTTTTTGAAGGTTTGACAATTGTTGATGTCATGGCCTTGGACACGGTGAAAGTTACAGAAGTCATTCTCCCTATACCATGTAGGGAGAGCTTTTGAGGGGTTGAATTGAGGTGGTTAGATTGGAGGGAGATTGAGGACCCCCTGCTTGACAAGTTTTTCCAACAAGGAAGCGTATGATTCTCCAATCGGAGTGTAGTTATGGTGTATGTACCGTTGTTGGATTGTTTTGTGATGCTTTGAGATGTTGAAGGTTGAGATTGATTGGTCATTGTCGAAGATGGTGATCTAACAACCACAGTGTTGGCCACTCCTTTGGACTTGGAGTTGGCAGAAGAAGAAGGTCTAGAAGAAGAAGGGTCATCGGTTCTTACATTGGTATTACGCAATTTGACCTTATCCTCTTCAATGGCCCAGAGTTTAAGATTTTGGGCCATGGTGAAAGCTTCATCAAAAGTGCAAAATGTTTGAACCCGCAAGGTAGAAGAGATGTTCCTGGCACATGCTCAAGAAAAGAGCTTGATGAGCTCAGGTTGAGGCAAGGAAAAGGAGATTTGGTTAATCAAGCCTCTCCAACGGGCGACAAAATTAACTATTGATTCATCGTCAAATTGCCTGATGGAGTAGAGGTCTGTGATTGAGAATTTTTTGGTGATATTGATAGAAAAGTGGTCAAGGAAGAGTTGGGCTAGCTGAGTGAATGAAAAGATAGAATGACTGGTAAGAGAGCTATACCAGTCAAGGGCGGGGCCAGAAAGTGACATGGGGAACATGCGTAGAAGTAACGCATCATCATGGGCTATAAGATAACAAGCATGTCTAAATGCTCATAGGTGTTTTTGCGGGTCTTCCTTAATCTTGAAATGAGAAAATTTAGGAAGCTCCCACTGACTGGGATATGGCCGTATTGGGACGGAGGGATGGATGGGTTTGTTGCAAATTTGGTCATACAAAAGGGCATTGCTTGAACCAAAAATAGAAGCTTCAAGACTAGACATTTTATCCATTAGAATTTTGATGAGATCTACTAATGAATTGGTGGATGGGGTGCCCCCTAGGTTGTAGGGAACTTGAAAGGTGCTAGAAGGGGCATACGACGTAGTCGGTTGTGCTTGTAGGGTGCAACGTATTGATAACTAGTCGTTGGGACAGAAGTGGAGGCCAAGGGTGGTTGCATTGTGAAGGTAGAAGGCATGGCTAGGATAGATACCGCCAAAGGTGGTTGCATGAGGGCATTGGAAAAAGGGGAGGTAGACACTCCTACATTTATAGGTGCAAGAGTGTGTGGAGTCGAGACAATCAAGTTTTGGTATGATGTAGAACTTGGTTGAATTGTGTGTGGTTGAGGGGGTAATGAAACCCCGATGGAGGTCGGTCTAAAAATAGATGGGGAGGCCAAACTTTGTGTATTGGCCATGGTTAGGTTAATGGTTGAGGCAATAGTTTGAGTCATAAAAGGCTAGGTAGCAGATGGTGTTGATGTCATCACCGCTTCACCCGAAAGGTCTTACGTTTGGTTTTCTTGTGAGATAGTTTTGGAGGGCTTTGACATTGAGGTCCAAGAATATTTTGAAATCTTGGTCCCCTTTAGGGACAATGGGGGTCTGAGTCAGGGTCGATCAAGTTGGAGTTCATTCGGTCTCTGAATGAAACTCCATTAAAGGACTAGTTATGGATGGTGAAGGTGGAAGCGGTTGATGCCTCGCTTGGTCAAGAAGAGCCTTGGTTTGACTGCATGTTAAAACCATTCAAGGCAAGAAAAGGTTAGGTTCCAAAAACTATGTTTTTTCAGTTTCAAAAACTTAGAATGTGGTTTTGGTAGAAAAAGGGTCAGGTTTTAGGCTGTTGTTTTGGGAAAAAAGTACTGTGATAGTGATCGGCGTCGGTTGAAAAACTAATGTCAGTGAGAACAAATGGCCGATGTCAGTTAGATAATCGATGACGATGAGGAAAGGTCACTGACATCGGTGATAAAACTAATGTCGGTGACTATGGTTTCCAGAGACTTGGAAAATTTAAAGATTCCTGGAAAAAAGAAGAAAACATCCTCACTAGCTCAAAAAACTAGATAGAAATAGAAAAAAAGATGGAGACAGGCAGACCCTAAGCGTTAAATCCTAAAAATCAACTTTTAGAATCCTATTGGCTTATGCCTTAGAGTGTGTTAGGGAGGTTGGCTTGTAAAATGGGTCCTATAAGAGGTAGTCTAAAGATGGTTTCAAGTTTGTTTAGGTGCTCAAGAGTCTGTGTTAGGTTTCGTACATGGCTTGGTGCTAAGGAGCAAGCTCCCCTCACTTCACGAGCCCAATGATAAGCTGGTCTCGCTTAGCCAGAATATACTTTCCCTAGAGATTATCCTCTGCCATAAAATAGAGTGGGCTTTCCCCTTGGTGGTGAAGTCCAAGTGGGATTGCCAGGATGGGTAAGGTGTCTGCTGGGTGATGAAATCCCAGTCATGCCTTGTCTCAGGTAAGTTTTGATGTTTGATTTGTGCAAGTGATTTGGTTGTGTAACATAAGTGTGACTATGATTAATTCCTGATGCAGTTGTTAATTATTAGATGTGGACTAAGTATGCAGTCAAGAAGAAATGAAATGCAATGTATTTTAAGCCCAAAATGAAATGTGAGTTTAGATGAAAATAAGTTGAGAAAGGGTTGAAGAGTATGACTTTTGACTAGTCTAAGATGCAAGAAAAGAAAGAAGAGTTCTTTTTAATCCTATTTATGATGTCTTTTGGAAGAGAGAGAAGAAAGAGGTGAAAAGGAGAAACCTAATGCACCTATATGAAAAGAAAGAAAAGAACCCAAAGAAGACCCTAGGGTCCCACCGGGTGTGCCAGAATGTTTCTATATGATTTTCACTTTCAAATTCAAAAAAGGAAATGAGAAACTAAAAAAATGGTCTAGGGCTTGTATGTACTTGGATGAAGTCTTGCGCACCAAATTCAGACAATGGAAGGAAATCCTCTTTGGTTGTGGAGGATGATACCTGTAGAAGAAAGAGACTAAAACACAAAAGTTGTTAGATGGCTAGATGGTGGGCTGCCAAGCAAAAGCTTGATCCTAGAAGTACAAAGACTTCCTTGAGGGATGTCAACCCACTGATTGATAAAAATAATGTCTGATAAAAGGCAGAATGATAAAAGACTAAAATGATTAAAAACTGAAATAGAAATAGAAGTAAATGATTACCTAAATGATGTTGTCAGTCTGGTCACAGTCGCTGACGTTGGTTAGGCTACCGACATCGGTTGTCAAGGTCTGTCGATGTCAGTTAGTCTACTGAAGTGGAGGCAATGGTCTCTGTGGCTGACGTCGGTTAGGGTAGTAGTCTTTGGACGAGGTCTGGTTGAGTCTAGATGGGTTTATGGTCTGTGGATGGGTTTGGACGGGTTTATGGTCTGGTTGGAGGTAGTCTGAGAGTCTGGTTGAATGCTCTGTGCAGGGCTACAAGGCAGAGGGTGTGGTCTGAAAAAGGGACCAGATGGAAAGCAGAGGCAATAGGAAGATAAGGATTTAGGTCTGGTCTGGTGATAAGAAGTGTTGAATGGGAGCTAACAGCTAATACATTTCTAGATTGTTGAAATGAAATAAATGAAACATTCTTAGCTCATACCTGCTGAAGAAGGAGTGTTGTTGACTAGTTGCACTTGTTGCTAATGTTGCTAGTGTGAAGACCCTATCGCTAGTGGAGTGGCTGATGCAGAGTACCTATTGTTGTTGTAGCTGTGTGTACTTGAGAGAGAGAGAGTGAGAGGTCTGATGATTGGAAGGATTGATGGATTGAGGAGTGAAAGATCAGATGGTTGAAGCTCGAAAGGATGGATGATTGAAGATTGAAATGCTAGATCAAAGATTGGGAAAATGGATCCACACTTTGAAGGTGGAATGCAGTTTTGAAGGCAACTGATGCCAGTAAAATTGCCGACGTCGATCGACAGTTGACTGACGTCGGCATCTGGAAGGCAGGAAAAAGGCTAAAAATAGTCTTTTATTCATTTTCCCAACTGCCGAGTCAGCGGGTCGGGGGAAGAAATAGTCGAAGGTGGATTAATAGGCATGGGAAATGAGTGGGATAAGAGAAATTGGGTCTTAAATCATTTAAGACTTGGCAAGGGGTAGTGGAGGAGAAGTTGGAATAGGTCATAGGGTGATAAATGAGGGTATCCAAGGGAAAAGAATCCAAGGAGATGAGAGGTGGCATGGGTGAGGTGGCAAGGGGAGAGAAAGAATTATTAATTTAAAATAAGATAATTATTTTAAATTAATAAGACATAGGTTAGGCATGGTTAGAAGTGGAAAGGGACCAAGGGGACTAAGGGGGGAGTCGACCAAGGGTTAGACACGATTTCGGTGTCTACAATGCTATTCTTCTTATGGACACTTTTTGAGTCAATACATTTTAAGTTATTAAGGATGTGGACCCGATTATAGACAACAATATCTAAACTTATATGAAGCTTGTAGTTTTGGCTTATCGAATGGGGATTTTTCTGTGTAGTTAATTATTTGATTTTATAAGTTTAGAAGGAAATCCAAACCCCATTTCCTTTATTAGAAACAAAATTAGTAGTTTAAAAAAAATATTAAATATGGTATCAAAGATCTAAGATCTACCATAGGGATCTCTGGGTAATTTTTCTTGGCTCAAGTTGTGTGTTATTTAGGATTTTCAGAACATGAAACATAAGAGGTGGTGGTAGAAATAACCATGGAGGGAATTGAGTGGTTAATTCAATATAGGGCCTAACTAGAATAGGAATAAAAACTAAAAAAAACCACATCGTAACAATGTGAATGAGAATGATAATCCTCCTCTTCCTTGTTTTCATGAGGAATTTCTTGATAGAGTACTTGGAGTACTCATTATTATACAAGAACACTTTAATGTATAAGAAAACCACATAGATAACTTTTAAGGTCACCAAAAACATTTTGGCTTTCACTATGATAATGGCATGGAGGAAGATAGGGTTAAAGAACATTAAATCCCTAGGAATAAAGTAAACCCAATTATCAAAGATTTAAAAGACTACCATCCACTAGATATATCAGGAAAGAACTGGGTGATGTGGTTAAGGCATGGTGTGTGAGCCTTAATAAGTATTTTAGCCTACATAATAATGGATACAATGTTATAATTGGTATAATAGTCATATATCTTGATGTGGATGTAGGAATTTGGTGAAAAAACCTATATGAACTAAAGTAGTATGACCTCATGAGCCTCACATGAGTGAAGTTTTAACAATAATTGATGCAAAGATTCTTGTTGGATATCCATAAAAATTAGAACATAAATAAGTTTTAACTTATTCAATAAGGCAACCTATCAATTGTAGAATAATATAAAATATTTACAAGCTTGTTATGATATGATGAATTTATTCATGATGAATAAATAGATATTATTAAATTAGAATTTTAGCTAGGGAAATTTATAATGCATAACATCAATTTGATGAAGCCTAAGACCCTAGCATCTAGTATTGAGTTAGTTCAAAAGTAAATTGATAATAAAAATTCTTTGGTGAAATCTAATAAATATTTAAAAAATGAAAATAATCAATAACATAAATATGATATTACTCTTATTGAAAAGAATTTCAAGAATTTGAATCCAAAAGGTTTTTTAGGAAACCTAATGTAAACTTGGGAAAGTTTTATAAATAATGAAATGGAGATTTTAGACCTTATAATTTTAAAAAACATGCCTCTTACCCTAATCACAATGTATTATACATTGGTGATAATAAGGTTCCATTTCCTTGTAAATGACATATTTAATGTTGGATATGAAAAAAGGACTATTACAATAAATATTTTCCCAAGTTCCTAGAAAACTGAGAATCAAATAATAGAATATTTATAATAGTGTAAAATTGAGAAGTGAACATGAAATACAAACCAATTGAAATTAAAGGTATAATATCTAGGTTTTCATTATCTATTTTAAATGATTTTTGGTGCATCAAATAGTTTCATTTCACCCATTTTTTTCTAAAAATTATTTAGTAAGAAGCACAAGATTGAGAGAAGGATGAGAAGTTGAGTTTGACTCAAAAAATAAATTTCTAGTAACCAAATACTTGGAGCAAGTAGAGATGATCCTATGTGTTTTAAAAATTAAGATAAACTTTAATTTAGATATTATAGGGTATTATGGTGTAATTTTGGGAATGGATTGGTTTAAAACCCACCAAACAATATTTGACTACTTTTGTAAGAAGGTCCAATGCTTAAAGGACATTGGAAACTTAATGGAATACCAAGAAATTGTAAGACTCTTTGTAAGAGTCATATCAAATTTTAATTGAAAAATTAAGTTAGAAGAGGATGCCAAATTTTATCTATCCAATTGGAAAAATTATCTAAGGAAAAATAACCCAATGTAAGAGACTACCTTATTTTTAACAAGTTTATGGACATTTTTCTTGATGAACTTTTGACCTTTCCATCAATAAATGGGCTTGAATTTTCCATTCATATCATACAAGAAGGTGACTCAAAATATAATGACCCATTTTGATTGATGAAAGTTAATCTAAAATATCTCAAGATGACATTTCATAAAATCTTACATAAGGGGTTAATTAGGCCAAGTGTCTCACCTTGGTGTCCCCCTGTCATCTTCATTAATAATTAGGAAAAAAATTAACGTTGTGCATTGAATTCCAAATTTTAAATAAGGTAACCATTAATAATGTGTATCCTTTGTGTAGGATTGATTACTTTTTAAAAAAAAATTAAAGGTGTGTCCATGTTTTCAAAAATTTATCTTTGACTCAGGTATTACCAACTTTGGATCAAGGAATAAAATGTACATAAGAAATATTTTAGGATTCACTATGAGTTCATGGTCATTCCATTATTATTGATGAACTCACATGCTTACTTCATGAATTTTATGGAAAGTGTCTTTTGAGACTACTTATATCACTTTTTCCTATTATTTACCAATGACATTATGATTTGTTCTAGGAATGATCACAAGAATGAGTAACATCTACACTTAATCTTGAAAATACTAAGGTAACATAGGATTTATACAAAGTTATATAATTTACCATTACATTAAATAAAGATCCACTATTTGGGTTATATTATATATAATGAGGGAATCATCATAAATATTGAAAAGGTCAAAGAAATCAAGGAGTTGCCTACTTCTAAGAAATTACATGAGGTGCATAATATTATTAATCTTATTAGGTACTACCTTAGGTTTGTGGATTTTTTTAAGAGTGAAAAACCTTACAACATATTTATATCAAAATGGAAATAAGTTTGTAATGACTCAAAAATGCAAGGAATATTTATTCAAACTCAAAGAGTTGTTAAATTCTATGTCAATTATCATGATACTGGATCCAAATGGAAGCCTTGAAATTTTGAAATATGAATCCTTTGATGGAATTTATATAATTTTGACCCAAGATATTTGATTTACTACCTATGAGTCTCTAAAAATTAAGTAAAATGAGAAACACTATGTTTATTATGATCTTGAACTTACAACAATGGTCCACACACTCAAAATTGGGAGGTGTTTCCTTTTTGAAAATCCTTATCTCATGCCAGAATCTATAAATAAGGTTGTTATTGTAGTTGGAATTATTAGTGAGTTTTGATGCTTTTTTATTTTATACTTTATTCAATCTAGATAGTTGTATTAAACATGTTAGTCTTATACTACTCATTATTTATAAATAACCATATAATGTACTTTATCTTGAGGTAAAGGATACTTGGAAAAGAAACATTGTTCTATAATATTTTTCTTGATTAGGCATGAATATAAATATTTATTGGGAAATTATCTAACTTATTATTTGTAAACTAAATTTGAAGACCCTATAATAATTCTAATGGATTTATTATCTTGAGTTTATTACTATATATTATTCAATTATTATTGAGGTTATGCCTTTATACATGGGGATTCATTAAACATTATAAACTACTTAAAATTCCTCTCTCCCCATTATTGGAACATTCCTAGCATTGTAAATGATGCTAAAAATTTATTGACCTACTTCAAATGGGTCTCCATAAGACATGTCTATAGGCAAGGCAATAGGGGTGTCGATTGCATGGAAAATATTAGAATTCTAAGAAATGACTATACCACTTGGCACAAAATTGATTATCTAGATGATGTCATCCATATTGTCGAGATGGAGAAAGATCACATCATGGAAAGTCATAGTGAGTGAATTAATCATGATAAAATCATGGTTCATCCTTGATAATATTTATACATATAAGGACATAATTACCAAATCCTTAAACTTTTTTAGAGCCCTAAGCTTGCATCTATGACTAAGGGTGGTTATAATCTATACAAACATTATTTCTCCTTCTTGAATAGCTTATTCTATGAAGTCTATAGAAGTAATTTCCACTTTCAACAAATGAATGGGGATAGAGACCAATTTGAGAGGATATCTTATGTTGATGTTAAGAAAAATGAATATGTTTAGAATAAAATGGTCTAGGGTGGGTTGGTGCCATTTATGGAATGATTGGTCAAGCATGGCACTACACTATCTATGGATTTTTCTCATGATTGGAAGGATCATGAAGTGAGAATATATGGCCTAAAGATCTAGATTACTGAAGAACTTATTGGTAAAACCAAAGGGATGGAATGTCATGAATTAAAGGCATTAAAGGATAAGAGGTGGAAGGAGGAGCTCTTAAACATCTTATACAAGATGGATAATGATAAGCATAAACCTAATTATTCATCTCATAAGGTATTTATGCATGAAGAGTTGTCAAGGAAATGGCTAGAGGTTTGTTTACAAATCATGAGGTACATTACCCTTAAAGGTAAACATATGGTTATATTTTCACATTAATTTCTTCTTATAAACTATTTTAAAGTTCATACAATTATCATCTCATTTTTATTACTACAATCTCTATAGATTTTGGTGTTGAATTTCAAAAATAATCCTTCTACCGATTTAATACATCAAGGTTTAATCCTATTGTTAATTAAGCATGGGGAGCCACTATGTTCTAAGATCATCACCAAGGCTATAAACATTAACAATGAGAGGGATAATTATCAAGAGGAGGAAGGTAAAAACACCAAGTTGGATTTAAGAGATGAATAGGAAGAGTAGGATGTGGGGGATTTGGCTAAAAATATACAGGAGGACCAAAAGCCTAGCTTAGGAATCCCTTCACTCATCCACCTGATTGATACCAAAGGTAAAGGGATCTTTGGATATAATGTTAAGGTGGATATTGAGGACTCCCTCCAAAATCTATATACAAAAATAACAATCCATAAACTACTCTATTCCAAAATTGTTGAGGAGTTGGAAAAGCTTAAAGGATTCCTCTGTCTGAATTCAACAACTAATAATGAAGGTTTAGTTCACTCAACCCACGCCCCTAAAGGTAAATCTATCCAACATTAAAAATAGGAGGAAGCCACTCAGGATCCTAAAGAAGAAAAAGAGGATTTTCACTTCTCTGACCTTAAGAGGAAAAGACAAGAGGATGGAAATGAATAGTTTGTTGGGAGTCAAACTAGGTGAAGAAACAACAAAAGTGCTAGTGTTGAGACCAAACAATTGGTCTTTTAATCTAACCTAGAATATTTGGTTGGTCCCTATTTTATTTTTGTCTTCTTTTTGGTTTTTTGGCTCATAGTTGATGGTAGTTTGGTAAAGGGTGTGTGTAGCCACTAGGATTCTCTCTATTTTTATATTTTTGTGTTGATGATTTGACTTGATTATCTTCCTATTGTTCATTATAAAGGGTATGGGCCCCTTTAACCTAGATTTTTAATTGATCTAATTAAAAAAATTCTATTAGAATCAATCCAAAAAAATATTTTTTTGTATTATTTTTCTATGTGCATGATGGAAAGAATTAATGAATTTGTGACTATGTTATAAAGTGTTAGTTTATTTAATAATATATAAAATTCTATATGGTTTAAGATGTACTTATATTATTTAATTATAAATATGTATAGGAATTAAAAGTGTGAACACTTATCCATAACTTATTATCATAGAATATTATTCATGAACTTATTCACTTAATTCTCTTTTTCTTATAATATGAAAGTCTTATTTTAAGAAGAATTATTGTACATGTAAACTACTATCTAGAACCCTAAACTTAGCCTCATTCTTATCTATATAAGATCATAGATGGATAATGTCTTAGGTATATATCTGGATGCAAGTTAGTATTGCAATGTTGTTATATTTATGCTAGATATTTTAATATGATGAGTTAGTAATTTAATCTAGATAAATCATGTGTCTTATCATTCTGTTATTTATATATTGCTTACATGTGGGTGATAGTATTAGGAGAGTTTGTATAATCTTAGATCCTATATAAGAAGTTTACATGGTATCACAACTTCTTAGAAGCTTTAGATCCTCCATCAATTTTATATGGAGATTGTGTATATATGTTATTTTTGTGCTCATAGAACTATGGTATCACATTTTTTTTCTTGCATCTTATTTTATTTTTTTCCTAGTTACAATCTTATGATTTTTAGTGGCTTACTACAACTACCCACCCAATGCTTTAACATTTTCCTTAAGGGATATTTTTGAAAAAAAATGGTGAGATTAGTTGTGTATTAAGGGTTTGGAGATGTTTTTTATTTAGAATTAGTCTAGGTTAGAAACCTTATACTAAATATTTTAAAATATTATAGAAAATTGTAATTTTTGCCTAAGCATTCCTCTGTATGTGAAGTGAGGTGAGTCCTAAAAATAATTAGGCCTTAGATAACACTATTTATGGATTTGAGCTTCCATGTCCTTTGGTATATCAAATCACCCAAGGGGTTAAGAAAAATTTAACTATTAAAACCCATCAAATAACTAAATTTGTGGTGCAATGGTAAGTGGTTAGCCCTAAGAAGTAATTATATTCATACCTCAAAGATAAAAAAAATATGACTATGAGTAAAGTAAAACCCATAAATTTAGATATTTAAAATATTGTGCTAACTCACTATTTATAAATGAAAAAAGTATATAAGATAAATGACATACTAGATACTCCATAGCCTAGTTATTAATAATCACTCTTGAGTAGACATAATAATAGATTGCATAACTATAGATACTTTCAGTGTTCTGGTTGAAGTTAATACAATGAGAAGGTCTAAAATTTTGGATTTTTAAAAATATCTCTCAAAGCATAAAGAATTAAATTATACTATAAAAAAATGTACTTAAGACAAAAAATGTTTGTAAATCAAATATAAAAATCATTGTACGAGAAAATATACCATTATGATCCTCTCATTGAGCTGATCAATTTTATATGTAAATTCAAATACCATTTTAATAAAAATAAACTAACTCTCTAAGCAAGTTTTTCATTATGATCAATTTTTCAAGATGATCATTTTTATATACAACTCTAGAGAGTTTTTGAAAAACATATTATACTAATCAACTTATCCTATTATCTCTTTAAAGGATAAATTTTACATGGTTATTTAAACCTCATTAAAAAATTAGAGAGGATACTTGAGTGCAATATCATATATTTCCCTCTACCAAATGAGTTTAATATGAATAAGGCATAATCTAAGGGGTTCAATAATAATGCATATTATGACTGTCATTTATGCATGAGACACTATATAAACATATGTTTTGGGTTAGGACTTAAGGTTTAAAATGTAATTGAGGATAATGTTATTAAAATTAATGATTTTAATATACCTATGAATTATGAGGTTGAAAATGAAATATGAATTGAAAAATATTTTATGACTCATTTCCAAATCATGTGGCAAATGAATCTAAGACTAATTTAGAGGTGCATATAACTTATAGAGTTCATCCTCCTCCAAATTATTTATTGGGGAGTTATCATGATGATGTCATGGTTATGTCATGAAGGTTACCTAGTGAGTGGATGAAGTGACTTGATAGTCTAAGTAACATTGAAAAAGTGTGTAATGTTCATGTTCTTGTATGATAAAGTGTGCAATGTAATTGTTCTAGTATGCTTTATGTATGTTTGGTTGATATTCAATATTAACATAGCCTGAGAGGATCAAGGATGAGTACAGAGGTTTGAGCATGTGTAAGAGGTCATATAATATGTGATCCATACTTTGAGACCTTGTGTTCACAAGTGTAAATCATCTAGTTGTTCATATTTTTCATCTAGACACTTTAGGTCTAGTGGCAAGAAATATGAATAGATAGTTTGATGACATCACCATTGCCATATGGGAGTGAGTCAAGGGGAATTGGTCATATGGTTGTGATAATTGTAGTCCTTAGTTTTTATGTTCCATATCTCAAGTCATGAATTGAAGTATAGTCAAAGTTATTAAGATGTAAAGTTGGATTTTTAGTCAGAATTCACTATTTTCCCATACTTAGCCAAATTTGCAAAATGGGCAAAAAGAGTTCATTAATCATGTTGATGAGATGATTGTTCACACATGTGAAGGTTCAAGGACAAAATTATCATATGGGTTTGTTTATTTATAGACCTAGTATATTTACACTTAATTATATATCGTACGATGTAGTGTGTCAAAAGATATGCTTTTACAAAGATAGGCTCCCAGGCCTATGTTTTCCCATACTTAGCCAATTTTATAGTGTGGAAAAAAGAGTTAAGTGATCACTTTGAAGGCATTATATCTTACATTTGTGAAGGTTTCAATAAAATACACTCATATGGGTTTTTTTAAATTTTGAATAGAGATCATTTGTGCTAAGTTTGAGATCATGTGCTGAAGTGCAACAATAATTATGGAAGATCAAAGTTGGCCTATGAGGGAGATTTATACATGGTTAGATCTATGAAATTTTTTTATAAGAAGGCACTTTCATGGAATTATATCTTACACATGTGAGAGTTATAATAGTAGTGTGTTATATGGTTGGATTTTCCTAAGGAAGGAGATCATCTAATCCAAATTTAAAATCCTATGGGTAAGCACAGAAGAAGTTATTCATGTGAAAAAATGGCTACTCATGAATATTGATAGGGTCCCCATGCTTAGTCATTTTTGAATATGATTAATTCTCGATCAAGATCAATAGTGCATGTTGATTCCAAGGAGTTAGGATGTAGTGAGATGAGGATATGTGAATGACATTTAACATTTGAGTAAAGGTATAGGATAATAATCCAATGATGAGTGAGAATTCATACAATTTTATAATTGATGAGTTTTGATCAATAAGGACCTTGTTGATCCACATAGATCAATAGAGTGCATTAAGTCAAAATTTCAAGAGGACACGAGATGAGGTCAACATGATAGTTGTTTAACATTTGCCATTAGTAGTATATGCATTAAATCTCAGACATGATTGATGGTGCAAGATTGATCTTAAGCTGAGAGTCCATGAGATTTAAGCATTGTTTTTGAAATTTAACTCTGGTCGTTTGCATTTGAATATTTGAATTTGCAAAAGAAAGACCAGTGTCTTGTTTTTAGACCATAAATTTTGAGAAAAGATTAATTTGCTCATGTATTAAAAAGAAAAGATAAAGAGGACTCCATAGTGCATCTATTAAACCTAATTTGATTATCTACAAGTGAATACATAGTTATGGTTCTTCAAAGTTGACTATATGATTGACTCTATTCTACAAGTTATTTGAGAAGGATGTTTGAGCTTGTATTGATGATGTTTCAATGTCTCATGATGAATTAGATATTGGGGAGTATTTTAGACTCCATGAGAAAGCTATGTGTATATTTTGGAGGTGTGATGAATCCATTTTGAGTATGAATAATGCTTAATAAGTTGAGTGAGTGTTTCTCTATGGTGACTATATGCATAAGGTCTATGTTTGAGTTGTTTAAGCATACAAAAAGGTAAGCTAAGTTTACTATGATCATTTGAGGATGTCTTAGGGGACATAGGGAGTGGACTTATGTAATTTTAAGTGGTATTATGTTTATGTTTTATTCAAGGGAGTGATAATAGGTGAATAAGTCTCCATGAGACCTATAAGAGCTACAAGTGGCTTGTTTAAAAGGTATAACTACTTAAGTGTGACCCTTAGATGATATCTCCAACCAATCTATATTGTAAAAAGCCTTATATTCATATGAAAAATAACCTAAGGGTTGAGACATGCCTAATTATTGACCAAGATGGTGTTAAACAAGATTGCTCCATAAATAGTAGAACTAAAGATGATGGGTTTTAGACTTATGAGAAAGAGACTAATGAACAAATTAAGAGAGATTTGTGTGTGTGTTAGGGAGTGAAGGGTAGAGTGCCTTGAGGATGAGATGAAGAGTAGAATAGTTTTAGGATTATTGGGATGACCTATTGGTCATATTTCTACTGGTAGAATAGAGAGCTTATTTTTTGAGTGAGTGAAGGTGAAGTGAGATAAGCTAATGCCCATCATTAGATGTTGTTGAAATTAGTTCATAGGTGGAAGTGTTTTAGGTGTTGTTGTATTATCTCATCATCTAAGGTGCTTGTAGCCTCCTTGCAAGGTAAAGCTTGGTAAAATTTTTGGTTATTGTTACAACTCAACTAGATAGATATGGTTGAACCTTATGTGATTGGTGTCTCACTAAATAAGGATTGTATTTCCTTGATTAGTTGTAGCTTATCTAAATTGGATGTTGTTTTATAGGATCATAGTCTAAACCTTGTTCTAGTGGGTTTTATTCCCTAAGAGTGTCTCCCACATATGTTGTGTCTTGTGATTGATCTTGCATTATCTCTCTTACTCATTTCTATGAATGTTTTTTATGCTTCATGAATGCTTGTGTTAGCTTATTAAGTATTTGTAAAGATCAAAATTGAATTTGAATTATTTGGGCTCACTGATTCACCCCCTTCCCTCTCAATGATTGTATCTCTAAAAATTGATATCAGAGTGAAGTCCTTTAGTAAACTCTTGATAGCTTGAAGGTGACCCAAGGTATAATGGTCAATTAGAATGTGCAAGGTGGTTTCTATACTAATCAAGCACCAATGTTCAATAGATCCAATTATGAATTTTGGAGTTCTAGGATGAAGACATACATTATGTCCCTAGGTTTTGATGTATGGTAATATATTATAGATGGTTATACTACTACTATTCCTCCATCTAGTGTTATAGACAAGAAACTATTTGAGAACAACTCCAAGGCAATGAATGCCATTGCTTGTGGTCTCAAAAAAAATGAGTTCACTAAAGTAATTCATTACACATGTACAAATTAAATATGGGATAAATTGATTAATATTTTTGAAAGTGATCTGGGCAACAATTTAGGTGATAATTTGTGTGACAGTTCCACCACAATTGATGATAGAACTTATGAGAGCCATAACTTTTGCACCGTTGTTCCAATTGACTCACCGTTTAAACCATTGGAAAGCTAAGAATGAGGAAAACATTGTGAGATGGAATTGATATCTGATAGATTAAGTTTGATCCCTAAAAACCCAATGGAAGTTCCCTAAATATTAATTTTAGTAGTGCAATCTAAAAATAGTAAGTTTCTAAAAATAGTAATTCCTCAAATTGTGCATTGTTTTAAATCTTGGAAGTCAAACAACTTAATCTCCCTCAAGATTGGTGACCTTCCACATCCTCCCCATGCTTTCAAAATGTGTATAAATGAAGAGGTAACCTGAAATTTGAAGATAGACATGTCTTCCCAGAGATAAGGATATATTTGTATTGTGATCTTGAGTAATACTATATCTCTTCTCAGAGAATTCATTGTTACTATATTATTTCTATGCTATTGAATTATTTATCAACCATAAATTCTAATTTCTGGATCAAAAAGAGATTCAAAGGATAATATTGATAATTTTTAAACTCATAGAAGGTAATTTGAAAGTCTTAAGATGAATTAATAATATATTATGGCATCCATTTTTTAGAGAATTGATGAGATTGTGAATATCATCAGAGGTATTGAATAAAATATTGAAGAGAGTAATATTATTAAAAGGGTATTAAGGTCTATATCCCCCAAGTTTTATCTAAAAGTATCTACTACAAAAGAGAGTCATGACCTTACTCTATTGAAGATGGATCAATTACATGGCACCCTTAATGCATATGAGATGAGGAAGAATGATAAAATACCACCAAAGAAGGAAGCTATATTCAAGACAAAGATAAATCCTAAGAAGAAGTTACAAGGTAAGAAATCCAAAGAGGATGGCATATTTGACATTGATGATGATGAAATAATTTCTTTGATTACTAGGAAATTTAACACTATCTTAAGGAAGTATAAGGGTGAACTACCCTTCAAATGTTTCAACTATGGAGAGATAGGATATTTTGCTCAAAAGTTTCCTCATAAGAATGAAAATAAAGATGATTAAGATCATGATGAAGAAAAAGATGAAGATAAGAATACATACAAGAAGAAAGGTTTCAAAAAGTTTAATGACAAGAAGATATCCCTCAAGAACAATAAGAGTATTCACACCAAAGAAGTTTGTAGCTCATCAGATGAGAGCAAAGATAATGATTCAGAATATGATTAGTAATATGATGTTCCTAATGAATATGAATCTATGTTCATGGATGAGGAAGGAAGTTTCTTAGAGTGATTTAGATGATGATGAAGATGAGGTAGACTATGAGACTGAATTGACTAATGATTATGAGGAATTAAAGATTGAGAAGAAAGAAGATCATTAAGAAGATGAAATCTAAACTCAAGGAATTTTAGGATCAATTCAATGTGTCTAAGGAAATAATGGATGAATATGCCAAGGATCATGAAAATATGGTCAAAAATTTTAGTTATCAATTAGAGGTCCTATCTACAATCCTAAAGGCTAAAGAAGATGAATGTTCAAGGTATGTTTTTGAAAATAAATCTTTGAAATTTGAGATATAAAATACAAATAATAAGGTGAAAACATTTGTGAGATTTAAAAAGAGTACATATGATCTAGATAATATTTTGAATGGTCAAAAGAATGCTAGTGATAGAACTAGTCTTAGATATGAAAAAGAACAAAAGACTATAAATCAAGACAAGATGAAGGCTAATGTGAACCAAGTTAATCTTACTTTGAATACAAATAATTAGAAAATGAATGAAGGTACTGGTAGAGTAAAGAAAAATCATATTATAAAACCAAATGTCATGAGGTATACAAGACTGAATGGTTATTATTATACATTTGATCAATTTGGTCATAGGGATAGAGAGTGTAAGAGACCTGTTAAAATGGATTTTCATGGGATTATGATAGGGGTCATTAGTCAAAATATATGAATAGTATTAATTCATTTAATTATCTTGATGTGGGACACTTTTCAAACCATTATCCACATAAGATTAGACAATGTGACTCCTCTTCAAAAAGATAAGGTTTTTTTTTTTTGTCATAACATTGGACACTCTAAATTTTTTTGTCCAAATAAGGTAAGGAAAGATACATTTCTTTTAAAATATATGGTGTGCTAAAATTGTGAATAGAGAGGTCACATTGCTAGGTTATAAAAGCAAAGGCCTATAGACAAAATATATTTAATCAAGCTCCTAAAGTTCAAGAAAGAAGGCAAGTTAACATAAGGAATCCAAAATTGAAAAGTGTGAGTCATGATGAGACTATAGGTCCAAGTAATTTGTTTTATATGGTGGAGAATGCTTCAAAATTGAGGAGTCCCAAGAGGTCTCATTGTTTTCTCATGGTGAGATTGAAGAAATCAAGCTCAAAGAGAAGACCAAGGTACTATTTGAGGTCAATCCTGAGGTATGTATGGATCAAAGTGAACATCCTTATATTGTTGAACATATATGATGTAAATAACATCAATTATTTATGACTAATGATTACTTTCCAAGTTGTAAGGAAGATTTTCCAAGTGAAAAGGTATGTAATGAATCTGTGTTATCTTCATGTATTGATAATCCAATTACAAAAGAAAAGGAGAATGTTTTAGTGGTTAAGGAAGTTTTTTAATCTTAATCCAAAGAAGAAGAAGAAGAAAATTTACTAGTTAAGTAAGGAGTTGGAAGATGAGAATTTGTTATTATTTTAAAGCATTAAGATATAAAATGTGTCTCTATCTATGCTTCTTAAGAGAACCCTTTCAAGTGGAGAAGTAAGTGTTGCTATAATGTTTTACATTTGGAACAGTCTATAGGGTTAGATTGAAGGTTTTCAAGTTGATAAATGCCAATCAGAGAAAATATTTTGTTAAAGGGGAGCAATAAGTTCATAAGCCTATTTCAAAGGTTTGTGAAAGGGCTATAGTATAGAGTTAGATTGGGTGGTTCTAGATGGATTAATGAGATTGATAAAAATACCAAGAAGTGTTTGGTGCTCAAAAAAATCTATGCATTTATTTATGGCGTGCTCTAAGTGTTTTTGAGGTTTAAAGGTATGTATGTGCTAATTGAATATTTTTGTTAGCTCTCAATTTCCTAATTTGTGCTTAAGAACTTCCAAGTTCTAAAATGGGTTATAGGAAGTCAAGGTTCCCAAAGATATAAAGGATAAATTATTGGTCCAAGAATTTTGTGATGGGTGTCTCTAGGTGTGCAAGTAGTTTCAATGGTGTGCGTTGACCAAAAGGAGGTTTGTTGACCCTACTTGTTTTGAGATTTTAGAGTTTTGAGCTATGTTAGAAAAGTGGTCTACCTTATGATTTGAGGTCTAAGGATTATTAATTTTTTTAATGGGATAAATGGGTGGTGAAATCAAGCTTCACATAGGTTTGAAGGTTTTTGGCTCTCTATTTATTCAAGTTTTTGTCAATACAAAGGGTTAATTAACTAGTAGGTTTGTGAAGGAAGTATGTTGTAGAGAATGATCATAATGATGAAAATATGTGTTCTTTAGGGGGAAAATTATATTTATATATATATGGAGTTTTAGGTCATAAATATGTGTTTACTAAAATTTCTAGACTCTACAAGGTTGGTTACATGGAGGCTAGATAGGCCTAGTTTGAATAAGAGTGATTTTTTCTATATTTCTCCAAAAAGAGAAAGGTATGTATGTTTCAAGGTGAATTTTTAGGTTGATTGAGAGCATGTTCCTAGTTGGTGAGTGACATGAAGTTTAGTTGGTGGTCATGGAAGTGTCTTGAAAAAGAAGGCTAGTAAGGCTACATAGTGGTTCTTCATGGTGTGTGGAGATATGAAGATGATTAAAAGGTGAAAATAATAAAATATATTAGGGGGAGTCCCTCTTAGATATTTTTTGGTGAGTTACATTAGATTTCATATTTTTTTGTCTGTTATTTCTTCATTGGTTGCAGTGCTTGTTTGAAGAGAGTGTTGGCATGGAGCAAGAGGAGGTTGTTAAGATAAGCAAAAGTAGGTTGAAGGTAAGGGGGAGTTTGTATCATCTTTTTAAAATGGTTATTTCTTTTTGATAGTCTTGTCAAGTACTCAAGATCAATGTGTGTCCACTTTGTCATTATGTCAAAGAGGGAGAAAGTTTTTATTGTAGGAATGTTTTGAATAAAAAGAAGGTGAACCATATATTACTATATTGATGGGTGTTGACATCAATGACAAAGGGGGAGATTATTGTAGAGTTGTCATGATGATGTCCTAGTTGTGTCATGAAGGTTCCTTGGTGAGTGGATGAAGCTCCTTAATAGTCTAAGTAACAATGAAAAAGTGTGCAATGTGCTTGTTTTTGTATGATAAAGTGTGTAATGTACTTGTTCTAGTATGGTTTATGTATATTTGGTTGATTTTAAGTATTGACATAGCTTTAGATAATCATGGATGAATATGGAGGTTTGAGCATGTGTAAGGGGTCATATAATATGTGATCCATGATTTGATACTCTATGTGCACAAGTGGAAATCATCTGGTTGTTCATAGTTTTCATCTAGACACTTTAGATCGAGTGGTAAGAAAGATGAGTAGATAGTTTTAGGATGTCACGATTGCCATGTGGGAGTGAGTCAAGGGGATATAGTCATATGAATGTGATCATTTTACTCTCTAGTTTTTATGTGCCAAATCTCAAGTCATTCATTAAAGTATGGTCAAACTTATGAGGATGCAAATTTGGCTTCTCATTCAAAATTCATTGTTTTCCCATAGTTATCCAAATTTACAAAATGGCTATAAAAAGTTAACCATGTTAATTAGGTTAAAATTCACATATGTGAAGGTGCAATGACAAAATAATCATATGCATTTGTTCATTTGTGGATCTTATTTATTTTCACCTAATTATAGATAATGTGATGTAGTATGTCAAAAGATATTCTTTTGTAAAGTTAGGCTCCTAAGCAGATTGACTATGTTTTCGCATACTAGGCCAATTTTGTAGTCGGGTAGAAAGAGCTAAGTGAGAACTTTGATGGAATTATATCTTAAACATGTGAAGGTGTCAATAAAATATGATCATATGGGTTTATTTAATTTTGATCAAATATTATTGGTATTAAGTTTGATATCATGCACTAAAGCATGGAAATAGTTATGGATGATCAAATTTGGCCTCACAAGAAAATTTGGACATGGTTGGCTCTGTGATATAAGTTGATAAAAAGGAACTTTAATGACATTATATCTCACACATGCAATAATTATATGAATAGTGGGTAATATGGTTGGATTCTCCTAAGGAAGGAGACCATCTAGTCTAAATTTGATAGTCCCCATACTTAGTCATTTTTAAAGATGATTAAATCTCAAGCAATATCAATGGTACATGTTGATTCGAAGGAGTTAGGATGTAGTGAGATGAGTATAGTTGCATTACATTTAATGTCTAGGAAAAAGTATAGGATAATGATCCAATGATGAGTGGGAATTCATATATTTTGATCAATGGTGAGTGTCGATCGATAAAAACCTTGATGATTTGAAGAGATCGATGGAGAGAATTAAGTTAACATTTTAAGAGGACACAAGATGAGGTCAACATGATAATTATTTAACATTTGGATTTAGTGGTATATGTGTTAAAGCTAAAACATGATCAATGGTGTGAGATTTATCCTAAGTTGAGAGTCCATGAGATTTGATCATTGTTTTTGAAAGTTAACTTTTACTGTTTGCATTTGAATATTTGAATTTGCAAAGGAAAGACCAATGTCTAGTTTTCAAACAATAAATTTTGATATAAGATAAATTTTATCATGTATTTAAAATAAAATATTAAGATGACTCTATGTCACATCTATTAAACCTAATTTTAATATTTGGAAGTGAATATAGACATAGTTACGGTGCTCTAAAGTTGACTATATGTTCGAATGTGTTCTAAAAGTGACCCAATAAGGATATTTGAGCTTGTATTGATGTTGTTTCAATGTCTCATGGTGAATTATCTATTGGAGAGTATTATAGGATTGATGAGGAAGATATATTTATATTTGAGAGGTGTGATCAATATGTCATGAGTATGAAAAATTCTTAACAATTTAATTGAGTGTTAATCTATGGTGACTATGTCCATAAGGTGTGTATTTGAGTTGTTTGAGCATACACAGAGGCAATATAATTTTATTGTGATAATTTGATGATGTATTAGGGGATATAAGGAGTGGACCTATATAATTAAAAGTGTTCTTTGTTCATTTTTTTCTTGAGGGAGTGATAATAGGTGAATTGGTCTCCATGAGACCTATCAGAGCTATAAGTGTCTTGCTTAAAAGATGTAGTTTCTTAAGTATGACCCATAGATGTTATGGCCAATATATATATAGATTATAATGAGCCTTATATTTGTGTGATAAATGTATTAAGGGTTAATACATTCCTAATGGCCAACTAAGATAATGTTGAGCAAGATTTATCTATAAATAGTATAACCAAAGATGATGGGTTCTAGACTTGTGAGAGAGAGACTAAGGAGAAAATTAAGAGAGACTTATGTGTGTGTTGGGGAGGAAAGGAAGGGTAGAGATAATTTAGGATGAGATAAAGATAAAAATATATTGAGGAATATTAGGATTACTTTTTTTTCATATTTCTATTGGAAGAATAAATAGCTTGCTTTTTGAGTGTGAGTGAAGGTGAAGTGAGATAAGCTGAGGTCCATCATCAAGTGTTGTTGACATTAGTTCAGAGGTGGAAGTGTTTCAAGTGTTTTTGTGGTAGCTTATTATCTAAGGTGGTTGTACCATCCTTACAAGGTAACACTTTTTAAAAGGTTTGGTTATTGTTATAACTCAGATAGATAGGTATAGTTGTACCTTGTGGGATTGGTGTCTCATTAAATAGGGATTGTAGTTCCTTGATCAGTTAAAGATGGTAAAGATTGGATCTTATTTTATAGGAATATATTCCAAATATTTTTATAGTGGGTTTTATTCCTTAAGAGTTTTTACCACATATGTTATGTGGTTTATGATTGATCTTGCATTGTCTCTCTTGCTCATTGCTATCAATGTTGTTTATGCTTCATGAATGCTTGTGTTAGGTTATTAAGTATTTGTAAAGATCAAAATTGAAGTTGGATAATTTGGGATCATTTATTCACCCCCATATCTTAGTTATTTTACTTCTAACATTATTTTTCTATTAATACTTATGAGGAAAATCATATCGATGATATTATTGGTACATTTAAGGATACACGAGTACATATGCATATAATCAAATTTAATGAGCAGTAAATTATTAATGATGATTATATTAATGTTCCTATGCTTATGCATGATTTCATTGACACACATCCTATACACACTATTTTATGGATTATGGGTCAAGTAAAAACATTAGTACTATGAGATTACTTACTAGTCTTGGGTACACACATAAAGATTTAATTTATATGAAAAATACAATGAAATGATCTGATGGAAATAGAAAAGACCATCATGGAGGCATTGTGTTACTACTTATTATAGGTAATTTATTATTTTCTACTTGGTTCTAGGTTTTACCCAACATTGGGGAATTCAACATGCTACTAAGACATCCATGTATACATAAGATATTTATAGTTTCATATTTTGTGCATTGACGTGTGATGTTTATCTATAGTAACTAGATGGTTATATTTTTTGGTATTCCATTTGAGTCTCCTATGTATCCATAGACATTTCCTCTACCACCTCCTTCATATCCTATTATACAACATGTATAGGTTCATTTCTACAAAAGTAGTTAAAAAACAAGTAATTTATCTTATTTTAAGACTAGTTATTCAAATTATATTACATTAAAGGTATAATGGGGTGTCATAATAGACGTTACCTAGTTTTTCACATCATAAGTTAGTTCTATAGGTTTCTCCCTTTGTTACACAAAAAAATCATACATCACTATCCTCACATATAAAACATTTCATATGTTACTATGGTTTCTACATCTATACAACATACATAAGATCATGTTGAGCATGATGATAGTGATGGATATACTACAACACATGATCATTTATCTAATTTAGATACATATACATATGTTAATCCTCATGCATGACATGTGAAATGTACATCGAGTGATATTAGATGTATATGTGAGAATATCATTGATTGATCATTTTTAGTATGAGAATACTTAAATTAAAAAAATATAATTTAAAATAAAAAATAAAAAATTAGGACTTATGCATGACATGATTTGCTAGTTACATGATTTATTGATGTTATTTATCATATACATGGTGGATTATAATCTTTTTTATATGTACATATTTATCATGGTATACATGACATACATGTTACATATTATGCTTGGACATACAAATGTGGGACATTCCTTACACCGAGAGGTTACCTTTATACATTGGCAACATGCCTACACTAGAAGCATCTTGGTATATATTTAGGTTATATCTTTCTATTGCCATCACATTAATCATATTAATATACTTATATTATTTATTCATGTCTTGATATTGCATATAATATTTAGGATTTTATTTCACATATATATTATGTTTTGTTATATATAATGATGACATGGATTTATTTATGTAGGATAAATTTACTTATTCTATGACTGATTGATGATGATGATGATTGTTACAAGGTGTGATCATTGATTGTGTATTACATTGTGCAATTATTTATGTTTGTTATACAACATGCTCATTGTATGACCATTGATGTGTGTTACATTATGTGTTATCTTGCATTTTCTTATGTGTACAATGATTATGTTTATCACATCATTCATCAATTTTCTTGAGGATCCTCTAATTATAGACACATAAATATCATCATAATTACTTGAAAATATTAATGTTTGAAATAACCTAAACCACATTAATTATGAAAAAAATAAAAGACTATTTTAGATTGAGGTAAAAACAGGTTTTGAAGGGGCCCCGAAACCCTGTAACAGAGAGAAAAATAAAGAACGTCTAAGCCCACAGGCAACGCCTAAAAAACACTACAATGAAGTAGCAAAAATAGGTTTTAAATGGACCTGAAACCATTAGAGACGCATCCGGTCAAAACCCAGAAATAGAAATATGGTAGCACAACAAACAGAAGATAACAAGAGGAGAACAAAAATCAGTACCAGTTTCTAAACCAACAAGAAGGACCAGATTATTCATCCAGTTCCAGTATCAAGTTCATGGCTTCTTTTCCTTTCAAAGCAGTCTCCTGAGTGGTAGCCTCCAACAAAGCTCCTTTTTGTGTCTCTTTCTTTCTGGAGCTTTGCCTTATCCTTTTGCTGGGACCCTCTAGTGCTTTGGTCTCCTCATTGGCTCGTTTACCTATATTGATATCAACTACACAAATGTTGGACGTTACTTCCTCCATTTTCTTTCTGTTGTCCTTTATTAGTTCCCAGAGATTGTTTTCATAAGCTTTGAGCTTGACAGGGATCTCCCTTAACTGATTTTCCATGTTGTTTACTTTGTTCCAAGCAGATTTCAGAGAATCTTCCAAAGTTTCCACTTTTCTCTTGAGATCAATGATCTCCCTACACAACCAGGAATCAAATTGGGAAGAAGACTCAGCTTTACATTTAACCCATGTCATAGGAGTGTGTGTTTCATCATTCTGATTCTTCCCTCTCCAGTCCTCAGACTTTTTATTGGGGCTATTCCTGGCTTCTTCATAGAAGTCTTCTTGACTCTTTTGTTCCCGCTCATTGATTCCAGTTTGAATTTCCATATCCATATTTTGAATATCATCCTGGACAGAAATTTCCTTTTCATTCTTAGAAGTTGGGTCCTCAATAGGATCTTCCTGGACAAATTCATCCTCCGACACTTTCTAGTTTTCCTCCGTCTCTTCTATTCTGATAGCAGAATCCTCCTCTGTATTGACATTATCTTTTTCAATTTCTTCAGATCCTTCTTCATCATTACTAGCGTTGGTGTCAATTATCAAAAAAATAAAAGACTGTTATTATCGATTCCTCTTAGTCAATTATCTATATTTGGTTTGACCATTTTTATTTTGTCATTATTACATATAGATCCTAATTGAAAATACTTAAGCTATCTACAATAAAATTTAAAATTTATCTAATTTAAGGTATGTTTCCTTGATCCTTTTAGATAGGTCTATGTTAGGAAGATTGAAGTGTGTTGTGTTTCTATCCACTTACAACAATTGTATCTCATGCTAAAGAAAGACTAATTTCTAAAATTAAAAACAATATTTTGGCTCTTCTTACACATTTGACATGGCTGGATAAAGTAAATTATAAAAATATTCACCCATAAATAGACATATAGAGTCACTCATTATTCCCACTCAGAATTAAATTTTCTCAAGTTTACATACTATTTCACATTGATTAAATATTTCCTGCTCTTCCCAAATTCAAGATTGTTCATTAAGAGTAGTTATAAGCCAAGGAAATAACCTTCTAATACAATTCAAGATATATAATTATCAAGTATCAAATATATTACCTAGTTTTATATGTATAGTATAAGAACACAAATGTGTATTCACTCTAGGTGGGAGAACTGCGTTGGTTTAATTTCCTTCCTTGGAGTATTGGATACAGAGACAAAAATAAATCATGAAGGGGATGATTGATGTCATCTCAACCCATTACACTCCCATCACATTTTTAATATATTAAAGTACCTGATAGGTTTTAAAGATAAGAGAATATAAATAATTATTTGTGTGTAGTAAAACACAAATTATGATATCTTAGGTTATTGAACATCCATATGTGTGGAAGGTGCAACAAAAATTTATTTGGTAGAGTAAATCAAGAGTATTCTAAAATCAAAGGACTCAAGCACACTATATTATAGTCCTCTTATAATGGTTGTGTCTATAAATATTTTTTGATCCTATCATTGATTTGTCATTTCTAGAATTTTAATTTCTCTACCATTCTTATTAATAACCTACCATGGTAAATTAGGACAAGTCTATAGTTAGAAAACTCAAGTGCATTACATTATAGTCTATTTCTATTAGACCTATCTAGAATCTATTTATAATCATGTGCCTATTCCTAAACCTAGCAATCATTTCTTCCATTTATTTTCACTATTAGATAGTCAGAATAGTCAAAATAATTATATATGCAAGCTAAGTATATCTCTTCTTATTATATTCAAAAAACTAATAATTTGTATATCCAACATCTTGTCAAAATTAGAATTTTTTATTATTGTACATCTTTAACATTTTGATATTCTCTAGTTTTACACCTATAATCAAATATAGTTTATTATTTATTTTGTTTTATAAAAAATGGGTAAAACATATTGGTGAAAAAAACTATTGATTTCAAGCCCTTGATTTTTTGATTCAGTTTTCATTTTAAATTTAAATTTATATTTCTTATGTTTTCCTAAAAGCTATGTTATGATAGTTATAAAACTCATAAAATCTATCATTCTAGGCAAAACAGTCTTTAGTTTTACATGAGCTATGGTGTGATGGAAACTAACCTAATACTCAAGCCATTAGACAACACCATATATGGATTTTAGTTTCCACACACCTCAAACTATATTTTAAATTCATAGGGTATTGTTTTATAGTCATGGGAAGCCTTCAATCAATTTTTATTATAGTGCACTAATAATAAGTTATCCTCAGGAAGATATTCTCAATGTACCCTAGAGATGAGCTAGTGAAACTATGAGAATGGTGGAATCCTTTGTATTTAGTTCCTTCATATCCATGATCAATATTTATGACTAGGATAAATATATACTAGTTATTAAAAAGTAAACATACCCTTGACTTGTTGCACCTTAAATCCTAGGTACATAAATTCCAAAGTTTTAAATCCAAAGCATGATCATAATGTTTTTAATTATTCTTACATTCAATTAAAGTTCACTTTTACATGTTATCTTAAGTTATATAATATTTTTAATTATCTATATGAATTAATTAAATCTAAATATCATAAAATGTCTAAAATCAACAATTTATAATCTCAAACTTTCTTCAACTCATATTATTGAAATATCTAATTTGAGTTATGACTTGTCACTAATAGACACTAAAGGGTATGCATGAATTGGTTTTTTCCTCCTATTTCTAAACAAAAAGGTTATATTAACCAACTTCATGTTCCTATTATTCACCCAAATCTCATATTATATTCCAATGTCTATGCTATTAACACTATACGAAGATGTATGCCTCACCAACCCTACCAAAATGAAGGTGGTCAACATGTTACTCCATGACACCCACTACCTCCCATAGAACTAAAACATAAATATAAGGGTTGTGATATCATTAATAAACTCAAGAATACCCCTAATAAAATATCTATTTTGGATTTATTAAATATATCAACAATTTATAAGGATATATTATATGATGTTATTCATGATACAACTCTTCTTAGTGATACACAAATAATGTGAATCTATTATATCATGAATATAATCAAGGATGTTAAAAAATTCATCATTTTTCATAATAAATCTTACCTCCCAAAAATATCATATAGAAATATCTTCCATTGTTCATTCAAGATCAAATTTATGGAAAGTTAAACAAGCACATAATAGTTAACAATGGTTCAATAATAAATATTCATCTCTATCATATTACAACAACTGGGTATCAATATGAACATAATTCAAAATTTAGAATAGAGAATCAAGGGATTTGATAATACTCCTTGTTAAACAATTGGAACTATCACATTAGACTGGCTAGTAGGCCCTAAAATAGTGACCACTATTTTTCAAGTTATGGCCAACCAAATTCACTACAATTTTATGATTCATGCCATGGAGGTTTTACCTATAAATTCCATATATGTATCAAGTTTATAGATGATGGATATGAATATTCTCTTCTATTAGATGACACGCCTTTTAGATATTAAAAAACAACTCAATCACAATTTTATGATCATTATATCATACCACCTATACAACTAATCACACTTGATCATATGAATACATATGAGATAGGTGAGTCAAGCACACAACATGATAAAGTACCCATGATAAACATTCATGATGATATACAAAAAAATTACCAATCACTATAAAATAAGTTGTGAAAAACTCGATCTCCCTCTTTTGGTCAACTTCAAAGATCCAAATTACATAATTACATGTTAGTATGATAATGATAATGATTATATGAAATATACAATGGATGAAAATTTATGTAATCTCAGTTTCAATCATATTGATTCCAAATAATACATATATCCTACTCTATTCACACATGTGGCAAATGAAACATATTAATATGATTCAATAAAAAGTGATAAATATGACACTATTATGCATGCACCATATTCTAAAGACAAATTAAAATCCATACTTCAAGATAATCAACATAATCATATTGACAATATTTTTTGTAGTATTATTTCAAAAAAAAGTCAATAAAAAATTCAATATTTATTTTTAATGGTTAATTCACTTGAAGATGAGATTGTAAATAATCTCAAGGTTAAAAATGTACAATCAATGCCACATTAATTTAGAAACAAGAGCAATTTGAACAATAACAATTATAAATAACACACTTTGAACAAAAGAAGTTACAACATGAACACACAGAATAGTCTCAAGATGAATCCATGGAATGAAAAAGAGTACAAATAGGGCATGATGGACAATAAAGGTTAAAAATAGATCAAGTAAAAAATTAAAAAACTAAAAAAGATTAGTTATTACAAGAACAAGCACACAAAGATAACTTCCAAAAATAAGCTCAAATCAATTAAGACATCATCTTCAAAAAAGAGTCTCCTAAAAGGAATAATCATAATCGAGATACACCAAAAAAGTCTATTTTGGTTCCAAGGGAGGAAATTAAAAATGTTCATCCTATCTAGAGCCTTTGATTCTCAATCTCAACATTGATGGTAAGAAATGTACAGAGGTTGAAATTGCCTATTTTCATGAGACCAATAAATGTAGTATGACACTTTTTCAATATCTAGATTGTGAGAAACAACATTAAGGTAATATTATAAGGCCTAAATGTTACATAGGATACATTGATATGTGTATAATTCTCTAGCTAAAAACATGTTTGGTTACATTTCGCATTAACCCTACCTTAGATCAATGTAACACTAAACTAGGAAAAATCATGGATGAGACCAATGGGGGAACATTGTGTAAATATTATGTCTATCACATTTGAGCATGAAGATTTAATGGTAAAAATATCAAAAAAATATGAATCCATAATGTAAGAGAAAATTAATTAAAATACCTATTTATCTATTCTTCCAATAAATATGGATAATATAATCACAACATAAGCACATGATATGACACATTCATAAAATTAGAAGACATCAGAACATTCAATGACACACTATGGTGAAATTGGATTTACATATATAGACACAAAAAATAATCAAATTAATACTCTATAGCTACATGACCAAGAAGATGATTATGATTTTAATTATAATTACATAGAATATTAATACCACACTCTTGAGAGCACAAGACCTACATAGTGACATCCTATATCAATTGGTGGTTTAACATATAATTAGGAATGTAATTACATTTTTTATGTAGGAAATTCATGGGAATTTCATATGGATCAATTTATTAGTTAAGCAAAAAAATATTAATGCATATAAAAAAAGAAAAAAATAAAATATTTGAAAAATACAAAAAAATAAAATATTACAAAATACAAAAAACATCCAAAATATTTATGAAAAATTAAATCTTACAGAAATATAAAAACATTCAAAATATTTATGGAAAAAAAAAATGAAGACTTGAGTATGCATAAGATTCTAGTCTAATTATTTACATGTGTTATTTATCACATATTTTGGTAGATACCATATTATTTTTATATATACACATGAATTTAATGAGGTATATTAGAGAAATTAAAGACATATAAAACACATACATTCTTAGATGTTGGACTCCCTTATATCTAATGGGAATGCCTATGATAGGGGAATCTTATTTTATAGCTACACTATAACATGTTATTTCTATCTATGACCTAAAATGTAATTTTAAGCTACTATATTACAAGTGTATTTCTAAATCACTCATATTTTACATTTTTTAACAAGGATATGCTACTTTTATAACAATATGAAATTTATACATGTGACTGGAATAAAATAGTTTTCACTTGTTCTTTGTTCCTTCAATGCTGTCTACTTTATTATATGATAGGATAGACATTTATCACTTATTATGTATGGTCCTTGGTACTCATTTGAAAATGAGTTTGAGCATCTCTATGAGATCAATGTTTGTTATGTGTGACATTTTAACATGTCCATTGCTTGTGACCCTTGGTCTTGTTTTTGTGTGACATTTGAACATGTCCCTTATATGTGACCTTAAAATTAAAATGTGACATTACATGCCATTATTGTGTTTTGTGTTTTTGTTCTTTGTAACTTTGTTATGAATGCCATGATACATATAATGAACTTTTATTATGGTGAATTAATTACATGCTTCATTTTTATATCTATCAAGACAAACACTTGCATGCCTCATATTTAAAATGTTACAAAATGTTTCAATTAAAATTGTAATTTTATGATGAGAAATCTCCACATATTGACATTATAATACATGATTACATATTTTATCACATGATATGGGTAACTCTTATTTTGATATGGGTGACTTATAGGCCACATCCCTCATCTCAAAATGGAGGAACCACAATGGGTTTGTCTTAGATATATAAGTCTCCATGAGTAGAAAAATAACATTTGGGATAGGGTATAGGTTCAAAAATACAAAATATAGGTTTTTAAAGATCTAAAGTAATGCAAACTTAGATTCTATAATAGATTACATGTGTTCAAAGATTCAAATAAATTCAAAAATTAGATATATTCCATTTATTGACACATTAATATAGATTATGGGGACATATTTCAAGTATATGCACTAAATTTTCAAGAACTTAAAGTGTAAAATCACACACACTTGAATGCATATACATGGGCATATGAAAACTGGTTACAAGTTCAACATTACAACTTAAAAATATATTTACAATTGAGCATATAGATGCATATCATTCTATATCACTTGGCACAAAATTTAGGGGGCATGATACCCTTTCATTATCATGCTTATTCAAAGTTTAAAAATTCAAAATATTAAAGTTTGAATTTATAAAATTTAAAGTTTTAAAGTTTCAAAGTTAAAAGATTCATAATTTTAATGTTCAAAGTTGAAAAATTCAAAGTTTCAAAGTTTAAAAAATTAATGATACCTTTTCATGCACATTTTCAAGTTCCAAATTTCAGAAGTAAAATACTCATTTCAATATAAGCCTCTGAGCAATGCAGTCATGATGGGGGCATGAATATTTCTTCATTATTTTTTGATCATGTAAATTATAATTTAGATCCATATATAGTGGTATGATTCAAATATGTGTGAGTGATGTACATTATAATATTATGACACTCAATGGCCTTGGCATCATTTTTACCAAACCTAACATGGTTACACCTTTTTTGATTAGTATATTGGAACTACTCCCTATTCATGAGATTCAAAATAATAAATATTTACAACTTAATATATTTATTATTTATATAAATTGGGACTTGATCACTCTCAATTTTCCTTTTTTTCAAATTCTCTAAAAGATTCAACAAATGGGTATGGTTCTCCATCATCAGTTATAGGTTATAGTGAAATTTGGTTTCACCTATATATAGGTTTAACCTTCCCTTTCTCTCTTTTAAATTTTAAATTTTCATATTTATCTTTTTCAAATTTCAATATGCACAAATGGCTACTTCATGAGTTGTTGTAGGGTTTTATAAATTTCAACGCCCTTCACAACCAAACTATGTACTAAAAAACAAAGTGTGTTGTGCACACTCATATTCAATTATTTATCCTTTAATCTATAAATTTAATTTCTAAAATAAAGAAGAGTAAAATGTAGACACTATAGTAATATATACATGAAAATCCTAATTATTGACACATTGTAAACCAGATGACTTGTACATAAATATATGACTCTTATCCACCATTATCTAATATATTTATATATATGTGGAGTTGAACTACTAGACAAAACTTGCAATGTCAAATAATCAAACTATCTAAGAAAACCCTTAGACTTCTCCAGTTTAGAACATGTGTCCTTAATCCTTTTGGATAGGTCTGTGCTAGGTAGATCAAAGTGTACTCCACTTCTGTCCACTTATAATGGCCATAAGCCACCATAAATAAAGACTAGTTTTAAAATTCAAATCATTTTTTTGGTCTTCTCACATGTTTCAAATGGTTAGTTAAATGAAATTATGAAAATATTCCCCTATAAATACACATATAGAATCACTTATGTGCTCCACTTGGAATTCACTTCTCTTAATATTAAACACTATAGCACATTGATAAAATATACCCTAATATTCAAAAATTCAATATAATTAATAAGGAGTAGCCATAATATAAGTGAAAATCCTTTTAAATCAAGTACAGATCTATCATTATCAAGTATCAAAGCCATTTTCTAGCTACATACGTATAGTTAAAGAAGCACAATGTCACTTTTAATCTGAGTGGGAGAACTTTGTGGGCTAGATTTACCTTATTTGAGTATTGGATATATAAGAAACAATAAATTAATTGGGTGATAGAGGTTAGATCATTCCATTATATTCCCCTATTTTATTATAGTTTTTCAATATTTTAAATTGCCATAAGGTTTAAAATATAAGAGAAGATAAACAATGATTTCTATGTGGTCAAAATTAAATTGTGACATATCATATTACTTAGCATCCATAAGTACATAAGTTACAACAATTAGTTCTTAAGTATAATCAATTTGGAAAAGTCTACAATCAATGGACTCAAGTGCATTATAT
Source organism: Torreya grandis (assembly GCA_037957365.1). Lineage (NCBI taxonomy): Eukaryota > Viridiplantae > Streptophyta > Pinopsida > Cupressales > Taxaceae > Torreya > Torreya grandis. Next base: position 540,701 of record JARHVA010007914.1, on the reverse strand, counting down.
TTTATTCATCCTACATTGGTTGTGTCCACATATATATTTTTATCCTATCATTGATCTATCATTTCGAAAATTATGTTTTCTCTATCATTTCCTATAGTCTCTTGTTGTATACATAATATTTATCACTTTATAATTTACTAATGTTTTCTCTTACATTAAATTATTAATGAATCAATACCCATGAGTGGACATCTTAAATGGTGCACTAGGAATGGGGTGTGAAACATTTATGGTGCTTTGTGAGAGATGTTGATATTATACACTAGTTACACCGTTACTAATATTAGTTTCACCTATTATAATTGTCTATCCATCTATCCCTTATGTTTAATTCCTATCCAAATTTTCTCATTTCCCTATATCCTATAGTTTGACTTAGCTAATATTATTTATTTTGTACATTTATCCTTAATGTACTATATCATCCTACCTAATATATTTATAAGTGTGCATTCTAATTTTTTTTATTTTAATAACATGATTGATACAATATAGTATTAGGTGACATCTTCCAACTGTATCGACCAGGCCAATACTATTAGTTTAGAGTTTAGGATTGGTTTTAGGTATTTGAACTGTATATATAGGGGTCACATTTTAATCATAACATATCATATAACACTCATTTAATTTATTTCAATCTAATTTATACACTATGGAATTATTGTGATATTTAACTAATTAGAACCTTATATTGAGGAGTCTTGTCTTGTGGTGTCATTAAAACTCAATAAGAGGAGTCATGGGAGTTCCTAACTAAGGATATATATGTATTAATATAAACATTTTAGTTCTTTAGCCTAAATTATCTCTTGAAAATATCCACTTTATATATGTGAGGTTAATTTGTATCCTTAATTATATTCATTGATACTCCATTCATTAAGAGAGAACCTTGAATTGAACTCTAGAGAGATTAGTAGGCATATATATGTCTAGAGAGAGATTAATACGTGTATATACAAAGAGAGACTCTATATGTTAAGATAAATATTAGTATGTGGTGGGGGACTCAGCTATACTACTTCAATCAAGTATATTTCACCCCTTAATTTATCAATCTCATTTGAGTACATGGCTTTTTGAGTATGGGTTATCTATAGAGAAGAGAGTCTCATTAGCCTATATGGATATGGGTATAAGGCCAAACTATAACTAAAGACAAATAAGATTTATAAAGTGCCATGCCATATATAATAGGGATAGGGAGGGAGAGTCAAGGGGGAAGTGATTCTTGATGTCATGTTTTCAAAGAGGGAAATTAAAACATTGATGGATCCAACCTAAGGTAAGTATTTATATCCATACACTCATTTATTTACTTAGTAAATTCGATATTATTTTTTTTCTTTTTAATAAATGTATGTATATCCTTATTTAGTCTCTTCCGTATACTAAATAATATAGTGTAGATATATGATTAATTTATCATATCATTAATCACTTTAGGTTGCATAGATCCCCATTTGGTTGACCAATGCACCTTACCCATTTATAAACTTTACAACCCATATTTTAATTTAGTTTGTACCTTTGTAAGACCATTTACATTAATTGATTATTTACAACTATATGATATAGACATTAGAATTTTTTTAGGTCTAGTGAGAGATATATCCTTGTGTCATAGGATTATGCTTTAGAACCCTTTCATATTGACATTTGAATTATCTGTTATTATTTTCTATATCTAAATTATTCATTAGTCCTTACCTAATAATTCAATTATTATAGGATCTATTCGATTGAACTTATTCAATTCCTATTACATTGAGAGAAATAGGATAGCTTTAGTTCATCCTAACCCATGAATATACCTAAAAAATAATTGGGACAAGTCCAAAGTCAACAGACTTTAGCACACTATACCATAGTCCAATTCTAACATACCTATCCATAATATATTTCTAATCTTGTGCACATAATCATTTCTTTAATTGATTTTTACTATTATACATTAAAAAAAATTAACATAAATATTTATGCAATAAACTCTTCTTAGTACTCTCCAAAAATACCAATTTATACATTTAACATATTGTCAAAATAAAAATTATTTATTGTACATCTTTAGCATTTTGACATTCTCTAGTTTTACACCTATAATCTAATAAAATATATTATTTATTACAAAGTATGAAAATAGGTTAAAATAATAGTCTCTATCATGGTCAAGTTTTTCATGACAGATCAAAATCAAGTTAGAGTCGGGTCACATCTTGAGTGTTTGTGTGTATAATTATCATGACATTGTGTGCATATTTACATGATTGTTGAGTTTGGTATCATGATTATTATCACATATTATTTTATTATGTGATATGCCATGAGTCCTATCATACATCTTCTTTTATGCTTATTACTATGCTTATTAGTTATGTATGACTAATTTATACATCTACTTGATAAAACACTTGTATACCTTGGGTTACATGTTTCATATGTGTGTGAATGATCAAATATTTATATGATGCCATATATTATCATATTACCACACATGTTTCAAATTATTAAATTTTAATATATAAAATGATGCATATAACTCCTTTCTTTTTATATGAATGGTTAGCTAGCTTTATCCCTCACCTTAAAAGGGGTAATATAATGGACTTGTCATAGATATTTAGGCACTAAAGAATATATGATTCAAATTTTTGGTAATATTATATGATTTAGATGACACAAATTGAGATTTGGATTCAATAAAATAGATATATTAAGATATATGTAGAGCATATATGGGTCATTTTATATGATTATGATGAATAGTTGATAGATTATATGACATGATGATATAGATTATATAGATCAAAATTATTACATTAAACATATTAGCAAACAAATTGTGGCATTCTATATCACATTAAGGTACAAATGGATTATATTAGGGTCATGAATTTTTCTCATGCACACACCTTTCTATTTATATGATGAGTTTGATGGTACTATGTAAACACTTTAGATATAAAAATTATTAAAAAAATTGATTCAAAGTTAAATTGGCATAAAAACTTGATTTAGGGCTCCACCAAAAGAGTAATGATGATATTTAGAGGGATATGGTTGAGATTTTGTGTTTCTCAAATAAAAAATATTCATCTCTAATGGGGGGGGAGGGGGGGGGGGGGGGGGCTTTAGGCATTTATATTCTCAACCCATGTTTTTAATAGTGGCATCTACTTGGGAAAAAATCACCCCATGGCATTCTCTAGTTGACTTTAATAGATAGCAACTTGGTTCACATACCCATAGGTGTATTCATTGCTTGAATTTTAAATTTAAAATAGTCAAATGATTTATATTGTTTCATAATTTATATCATGAGTTTAAATTGATTTATACATATTTCCTTTCAATATTTTGCATGGAGAAAGCTAGATATTTAGGGCATACCTGTCAACACCAAGTGTGGTTACACACATGTATAATATTTGTTTATTTTCACCCTTTAATCTATAATTTTCAATAGTAGAATTAAATAGGCAAATTTTATATAAACCTAAATCTTGTCTAAGACACTTTAAAACATTAGTTTTGACATACATGGCTTATGCATGTGCATTTATCTCTTGCTCACACTCTTAATTATTTGCTTATCTATCTATAGACTTGGAAAATCTAATTTTTTGTCATTCATATCTATAATATCAATAGTATACAAGATAATGCTATGTTATCCTAAGAATGTTTTCATTATATTCTAGATCACTATTTTTTCCTTCTTGGACAATGTTGACAATAATCAGATGCTAGTGGTTACCAAAAGTGTTTTCCTTTACTGGTATTGTCTTAAGAACCTTTAAAAACTGATTTTAAAATCAAAATATCTCCATTAGGTTATCCTACCCACATTTCACATGTTAGTCATTGGGGAATAATACATGAAGAGTCATCTATAAATAAAAGACAATTTTGAGGTCTCTATCACTTGAAAATTACATTTTAAATCACTTGTACATTAAGATATATATTTGAACATCCTTGAGACATTTTTAAAAAGTAAATAAATATAAAAAATATCAAAGGAATAACCCTAAAATATAATTATAAATACTAGTCCAAGGACAAAGTTACACATTTTAGAGTGTCAAAATCTAAAAAGTTGTATTGCATTATAGTGGAATACAATTGAGCAAACATTATCATAAGTGGGAATATTACATGTAGTTTTATCCCTTTTTAGAATACTAGAATTTATACAACTCTAAATAAATCACTAGGGAGTGGTTGGGGTTATTCAACACATCTATTACCCCTTTATTTCAAGCCAAGAAAGTGTTGAAAGTGGAGATATGGTTTCAAGGAAAAGGAATGAAAAATAAAGATCTATACTCAAGACCAAGGTTAACCAAATTAAACATAAATCATATAGATAAATAGTTATAACAATTTGTGGTGGATTATATTAGAAAAATACACATGGATAGTATTGGTAAATAGTGTAAAGTTTTATTTGTTGTAGGTATTTAGGTATTTTCCAGTAGCATCCTATAAAATATTGATAGTCTATTTATTGAGCCAAGACATTATAAAGCTTACACAAAGCATTTTAGAGGAATATACATAGGCATTTAGTAATGCATAATAAAATATTAACTAAATGGCTTATCTTTTGGTGATTTATATATTTATTAAGTGCAATTAATCTCTATTTAGTAATTTGGTTTTGTGTGGTTTATATTATATCTCATGTAATCTAAATTCAATTATTTTGACCTATGTAGATCTCCTAAATACAAAATATGTTAAAATAATAGAGTTACTCTCTAATTTTCCTCATGGAATTATATATCCTAATAACCCTCTTATATTTTATATTGGTTTTCTCTAAAACACATTCTAAATAGTTTGATCTTCTATATTTTCTTGTAAAGATGTGACTTCATGCCACCCTTCTCTTTCTTAACTCTTTTCTAAACCTTGCTCTCTATATGCAAGAAGGAACAACCTTGGATACAGTTTACCCTATTTTTGATAAAACACTAAATGGGTTAATAAGTTTTATATGATTATATAGGTGTACACTAGAAATATCAAAATTCTAAAGATATACAATATTCAAGTACTCTAATTTTGATAAATCACTAAATATCGAAAGTTGAAATTTTGGGAAAAAACTAAGAATAAAATTACTTATGTTTCATAATGAGATTTACTAACCATTATAATGGTTTGAATATGAAAATTAGAAGAAGAGGTGACTACATAGGCTTATTATAAATAATGAAATCATAAATTAGATCTAGATAAGAAAATAATAGGTAGATAGTGGTGCATTATTCTTAAGTCTATTGACTTCAAATGTGTGTCATTTGACAATGAAAAATAATATAAAATCAAAGAAAAAGTAAGTATAAATCTATAAGTGACATATAAAATTATAAGTAGAATATGTTTCTACACAAGAGAGCAGTATGCAAAAAATGATGTACTATGCTCGAATTTGTTGACTACAAATTTTTATTGGGGTGATTATGCATTTGAAATAATCACTACACATGTTGTGCCTATACATGGTGATAAATATAAGGCATTACACTTAAGGTTTGGATACACATAAATAATTGTGTGTCTTACTTTTTATTTGAACCCCTTAGGGCACCTTGATAACTTGAAACTTTCAAGAAAAAGAAGGGAGTGCAATTGGATGAGTTGACCTCAATCATCCCCTTGATTAATTATTACCTACGTATCTAATACTGTAATGATGGAAATAAATCCCACCTAGAGTGAATGTGAAATTTTAATCCCTTGAATATGTGTATGTATGTATGTGGAAGATGGATTTAATAATTGAAAATGATAGATCTTAACTTGGTTTATAGATGCTCAATAAGAATAACGTATAATTTGTTTAGAATAAAACATATATTATCAATGTGCAAAAATATATATGATTTTACAAAATGAATAATAATTGTTCAAAATGAATGACTTTGAAATACATTCATAAGTGAATCTTTTGAAAATTTCCTTTAGTAGACCATGTGAAACATGTTAAGAGAGCTAAAAGATTAATTTAAAATTTGGAAACTAGACATTATTTAGCATAAAATGTTGTTGGTTGAGGTGGATAAGGGTGAATGGTGCTATTACTTGATTAGGGTAGACTTTTATAAGGTAATTAAGGATAATTTTTATTTTCAGAGGATGGTTTAAAGGTTATATTAAGCATCTTGAGCATTTTAAAATGAAATATGTGTGTAATAGTAATGGTAAATAAAGGGTCAAGCCACAAATTGGCAAATGGATTAGAGGAATGGATAATAAGAGTAACATAATTGTGCATAAGTCATATGGTTTGGAATGTGTCAATAATTATCATTTTCAAGTACATTTGACCAAATTTATGTGTCTATAACTAGTTACCTCATGATTCAATGTCTTCTAGCCTTTATCCTTTATTTCACTTCTTATTTTCCATCCACCCACTTTTCTCATAGTGGAGGATAGTTTATCCTCTACACCTTATATCTAACATAAACTAGTATGAAGATGCATCTTCTTTTCCATACATAAATAACCTACATTCATAATTTTATCATTACTTTCTACCTTCTTTCCTATAGATTGAACACTAGATCTAGATTTGGCTCATCATATTCCCACATATTTGTAACTTGTAATGTTTCCTCTCATATTTATGTTCTTTCTCAACTAAGGTATCCTCTCCTCATAACTCATTCACTATACAAGAATTACATATACTTATTATCATGATCTTCTAGTACAATCTCACATATGCTCTATCTTCTCTCTACGAAAATACTATTGCAATCTCTCTATTATAAACCTATGTAGCTCATCTACTCATAGTGGTGTCTACAATTTTTGGAGTCTAACTTTTGTATTTATAAATTATAATTATTTGTAGATCCATAACACAAAAGAGCAAGGGTGTAAGAATGGCATGAAAGAGAAAGGTGTGGAAGAGAAAATCATGGAAGAGAGGTGAAGAGGAATTTGGCATGGAAGAGTGAGTTGTAAGAGACAAGGATACATAGAAAAAGGAGAAAAAAAGATGTAAGAATTATAAAAAAGTAAAATACTTAGATAAGGTTTTTCAGTAAGTGGAGATGTTTATAAATTTTCTAGTAGAAACATCAGAGGATATTAGTTAATCATGAATCTAGCACTAGTTCATGATAGAATGGGAGGATGGACATAAATATATAACATGGAGAGAGTATATAGGGTCTATTAGGTTTGAGTCAAAAGGATTATATTATTATGGCTCACCAAGAATTTTTTTGAATGGCTAGTCATCACTTTTGAGTTAATGATGTAACCTAAATAAAAGGGTTGGATTATCTATAAATACCACTTAGTTATATTTATAAATGTATGTAGATAGATAAAGAGAATACTAGAGAGGAAATACTGTTGAAATATCTTTGTAATCTTCTTGAAATGAAATCAATGGAATCACTACTTTTATCTACAAATTCTAATGTGTTAATATGTTTCTATGGTATTAAATAAAATTATGTGTAATGTAGAGTGAATAACATGGATAACCATAATATAATGTTTATAGTGATGATAACTAACTAGAACTACCCAAGTTCCTAAGTGTAGATATAGTTGATCTTATCCACTACCACATGGTATAATTGATGGGAACTAATATTAGATTCATGCTTTAGGTGAGTGTGTGAGGTCACTACTCATGTGATATGTTAATGTGCTAGCTCATTGGATTCCTCATTTCCTTTGGATATGTGACTATTACTTAGCTAAGTAAAACTAAGGATAAAATAACATAAATTTTTGGTTTTATTTACAGAACCCATTACAATTGTTAGTGTAATGGTAAAAATATGCTCAAGTGACTCTCTTTGGAGAACATCGATCATTGGATTGACATATTAGAAGAGAACTTCTCGCTTCAATATATTTTGAACCAATATTTTCATGTACCAATGGGTAAAGCAAAATCTATATGATTCTTTATATGAAACCTTCTTTTTAGAATTACCCATTCATTTATATGCTTAGATTTTGGCATATGCATAAGACCACTAAAGAAATAATAGACAAAAATATTCTTGGTTATAAGAGCATTAGATAACCTTGAAAAAGTTAAAAACTACTTGGACATGTGTAGTGGACATCTAGTGTAAAGGAAAATTAAATAGCTACATATTATAATATACCTTATCTACATATTCTTATTTGTAGGAATCATAGTTCAATTTCCTAAGGGAATCACATGAAAGGTATCTAAGACAATTTCCCTTATAAATTAAGAAATTTATGGTTGAATATGGACTTGAGAACTTCCATATAGATGGATAAAATTTTCTTGTACATGAATAGTTCTACTAGTGGGTAAATAAAGGGGTATACATTGGTATAGGATCAGTAGTTCAACATAAAATTATTTGAGTGAGAACTATGGAAGTGTAAGTATGATAAGGCCATGCATAAGACCATGATAGGCAATGATATGAAGGGGAAACTAAAGGATACTATAAATGCCATGAGAATATGTATGAAGGTGAAAAACCATAGTGAGTACTCCCTAAACATGGGTCTATGCCCTTTCATAACACATGTATATGAAGAAGATGTAAGATAAGCATTGGTGATAGTGGAAACCAATCTAACTAGGCCCAATTCTCCCACCATAGTGCATGCTCATACATTTGAGTTTGATGGAATTATTGTAAGAGATTGGGATACTAATAATGTGGAGTCAGAAGTTAAATCCATAGAAGAGACTTGGGGAGTATAATGTTAACTAAATTTTCCATTTAGTTTTACCTTACTAGTGTAGTTAAGACAGATGGTTAACCTTAGAATGATAGGTGGACTAAATGTAAGTAGTTGAAAAAATATAAGCCCAAATCTAACTAATCAACCTCCCTTATCAACCAATGTTTTAGGTGTTCCTTCTGATAAAAGAGGCATAAAAGGTAATTTATTTTTACACTACCCTATTAGATTATGTACATAAATGGTATAAAAAATTTGATCCTATAAAAGCTATTTTAAATTATGAGTTGTTGAAAATTGATTTTCTTCAAGAATTTGGCATTCCTAAGTCTGAGAAATTAAGTATTACTGCTTTAAAATATATTAGTCAAGAGTTCACTGAGAGTTTTCATAATATGATTCTCACTTTAAAACCCTCCTTTTCAATCTACCATTTGAAATTAATCCAATACAACATTCTCAATGTTTTATAGGAGAGTTAATACTCCCTTTTTGATGAGCCTTATCCCACAAGACATTTATTGATTCATAAAAGGCACTAGAATCTAACTTCCACATCAAAATTATGGGAAATATAGACACTAGAATCAACTCATTTTTGGAATCTCAAATTGGTGTTATGGATTTTAGATGGAGAATATTACAACCAACAATTCTCATGACACTCATAATGGCCTATGGTGTGTTGATTATAAAGTAGAGGGTCATAATAGGAACAATTTTCCATAAAGGAATGTTTGTGCCATGTTAAATTAGTCTTGTGAAATATACAAGGAAGATTATGATGTACAAAACTATCATTTACTTTAGCATGCCACCCAAGCCAAAGTATTACTATATTGTAAGATATGTGATGCATATACCCATGATACTAATGATTATCAAGTCATCAATGAAATTAATGAAGCATATGCATGAGGTGCATGCCAATATTTTATAGCTATCACACAAGAAACTTGTGGGAGTTGATATTTTAGAGGTCAAGGGTATATAAATGGATGAGGAGGTGGTCAATTTCCACCTAGGACATGTTAAAAGTGTAGATTTTTGGACCACTACTAACATGATTACACAACCTACCCTACTTTCACCTTTTATGAAAATGAGCATTGACTAGAAGAATGCCCTAACTTGTATGTTTTTATTACCAAATAAAATATTGAGAAAGGTGTTATAATGATATGTGTTGTAAAAAGTACAACTACTTAGTGGAGTTCATGTTGTACCACTCAACTATTTGGACCTAAGGTCCATATCAATATTTGAAGTGGCACTCATTATAAACTTGTTGTTTTAAATTAACATGTTGAAAAGGTTCAACATGAATAACCTTATGCACAACACTATCTAGATTCCTAATGTTATAAAGAGGTGTTACATGACATAATGAGTAGAGGACCTGTATGGTAAAATTGACCTCTTGAAAGACAAGGATTTTACCATACATACCAAGATGTAAAAAGATACATTACCCAAAAACTAAAGGCATGATATATTTCATGAGATGTGAAAGTTATTCTTTAGTGAATATGTCATACCCCTCTTAAAGAATTGGTTGAGACAACAAATGAAAAAGTCTTTGGAAGATCATCATTTGAACCATGCATGTATATAAGAGACTAATATCTAACCAAATGTATAATGTGATAAATAATTCCTTGTAAATTCATCCATTAATGGATGGATGATCTATGATATACTAGTGAACACTAGTACAAAGGTTAATGTTCTAACAAAGGATGATTGCAAAAGATTGGGAACCCCACTTTGAAAAATTTCACACATGTATTATTTATGACCAATAAGACTCATGTATTGCCTATAGGCATTCTTAAATATGCAATAGTTAACATCTTGGGTGTCATGTTTAATGGTGATTTTTAAGTGATCATGCTTACTAAGGCTGATGAACTTCATGCTCTCTTGCATAAACATGGGTGCTATGCTAATAATGCTAGCTTACATTTCAAGAAGTGTTATATAAAATTTGAGAATGAAACTCTACACATGGTCATTCCTATAAATAAAAACAAAATACCTCCATTTATGTAGACCCTATATGTTTATGAGGATCTCATCATTATTTATAACAACATTTCCCAAGGGAATGAATATGTGGATCCTAATTTTGGTGGCATATTAGAATAACAAGACATGTAGTCCATTTGAAACACTATATGTATTACTTGTGATAAATGGGATCAAGGCACATATGATCTTACAAATAATGTTTGTGGTGTCCTTGATAACTACCTAAGTTCTTCCCCTAAGTTATATCAGTGACACAAATATGTTCATATCATTGGTATACAACCCTTGATGTTAGAACATACACCTCAGTTCCATGGTCAAATTAAGGTAAAGGGTTATTTTCAACAATTAGAAGATTATTATGATAATTAAGGTGAATGTTTTCATGTGCTCAACTTTATGTATCAAGGAGTAATTTCTCAATGGTGGTATACTAATTGATACCAATTATAGACATGGGAACTATTGATGTAGGTTTTATGGACACCACAATGTAACAAGGTAGCCTCTAATGTTTTAGGATCTTAATAGAGGTAAACTAGAGTATAGGGGATGAGTTATAGGTATGTATTATTTGATAACCTATTGATGGAATAACTAGTAGGACATGCAGGTTGTTGACAAGGTTTTTGGATGGAGGTGTGGTCCCTAAAAAGTAGTGAATCTCTATGTGAGTTGGATGGATGGTTGGATTCTAATATAAAGTGGGTATGTTAACTCAAAAAATGAGGGAAGAGTAGGGAAAAAAATAATGATTTATTTTTTCTAGGAAATACTTACTTGGTTAGTTTATAAACAAACATGTACTCTCATAACTAATGTTTTTTACTAGTAGTAATTACACACACACAATCAAACATGGTTAAGAATTCTAAGGAGATAATGATGTAGGAAATTCACAGGCCTCAAAAAAAATTGTTCCTTTTAGGGTAGCTATTTCACACTCTTACTTAAGATATTATGGCTCAGGCTAGTGAATTATCTGAGATAACTTTGGCACACACACAAAAAACTACATCAAAGAAATCACTAGTATACATTCAAAATTATGAATCAAATAACTTGAATATCTTAACCAATATATTTTACCAATCTCTTAATAGATGTTTCACATCTATATATTAGTACATCAATAAAAATAATCAAAAATCCATTCACATCTATTGCACATTAAATATTATTGAAACATACAACCAAAGAAAGTAACAACTAATTACATAGAAATTGGAAAGAAAATACACAAACACATTCACTGATGATTAAAATTGATGTTGCTCCTATATTTAAAATTATCTAAAAAAATTCTGATTTGGATTACAATTGTTGATATAGACTTAGGGAAGGGGTCATCTCATCCTCCAAGATCATGTAAGGTCATTACATGTGATAGTTAGAAACCTGAGTTCTAATTGTGGTCTAAAATTGTACAAGAGTCTTCTTATAGTTATCAATTTAGATTAGCCTTGGCAAAAGTTATGAAACATGTGCATGTGTATAAAGGAAATTTTTATAATTATAGCTCGAATTTCATGAAAATACATCCTTTTATAGGTTATGGGAATAACTTTTTGATATTTTAAGTTAGTCATTTTCAAGTAAAACTCATAAATAAGTGACACTTTACCAATGTTTTATAACTAGTGACAATATTATTAGCTATGACCAATGTAACTGAAATGTGTATTGTATGCTCACTCGTGCCTTTATATAATATCCATTTGGAAGGATTTACAGGGTCCTTATCTTGAAATATTTTATAGTGTTGACTTTAAATTACCTTTGATATGCCATGTAACTATAGCCTTCTTATGTTTTAGTGCCTGATCTTTACTTTCATATTTGCTAACTAGATTAGTTTTAAGACATTCTTGTTCATATTCTAACTTAACTGTGAGACCCAATTATTTTTGTTAAATATAGCTCAAGTGTCTAAATATCTACATGATCTATGTATGTCATTCTTTTTTCTACCTTTCAAAATATGATTATTGCCTTTAGTGCATGCATCCATACCTCATTGGGTCATGTTATTTAAAAATTACACTATCAACTCATATCATTCGATCTTCCACATGATGGAACATGAGCATGTCTTTGGTAGATCTACAGGGCCTATGTTCTCTTTATAATCCTAAATCAAATGTTTTGTGCCACTTGGTGTCTCTTCACTTATTTTAGAACCTTTGAAATATCTACATTGATATTGCTCCATTAAATAAGTTGTACAGATCAATGTTGACCATCAATTTGCCTTGGCCCACTAACCTTTGACTTTAAAATGACTAATTTATGAGCCTAAATTTGAAGTTTGCATGACTATCAATGACATCCTTATGATTATAAATAATGTCCATGTAATTGTCACAATTTAAATCCCTATCATTTTATTACTAATCTTAAATTTGATATTTGTATGATAGTCAAATATGTCCTCACAACCATCAATGACGTCCATGTAACTATCATAATTTAAACCTAAACCTTTTATCTTTGAGCTTAATCTTGACATTCATATGAATGTCAAAAACATCCACATGACCATTAAATTTACTTAACTCCCTACCAGATTGACACTTGTTATTTCTTGGTGTTTTTACTCTATAATCACAAACAAAAAATGACTTAGCATATATATAACTTAAGTCTTTTGATCTTCCATAATATATTCAAGTTATTTTTGTGTAGGGAAATTACTTCAAGATTTTTGTTTTTAGTTTGTATATAATAGACCAATTTCATTGGAGAAAATGTCTAAAACTCAAATCCCTTAACATGTATCATTGGGTAAATTTTTTTAGACAAAATGTCCAAGGTAATTATCCTGAATACCTATCTCATCAGGCAAAATACCTAAAATGTATGTTTAAAAAGTATAAAGGGTATGTTCAAAAATTTCAAAGGGTAGGTCTAAAATTTTGAAGGGTATTTCTATTTTATTGGGAAAAATGCCTATGGTAAAAATACCGCATACCCAATTCCATTGGAGGAATTATTTTAGATAAAATGTTTGTAAAAATGCCCCAAATAAAGATAAGTCCATGATTAGAAAACCTAAATATAAATCCTATAAAATATCATATAATTTGGGGAAAATGTGTGATATAGATAATTCCAATAAAGATAATTCAGACAAGAGACCCAAAACAATTACTTTTGATAGAATAAGCCTAATATAAATGACCTGATAAAGATATTAGAAAAATACCTAATAGAATAAGTCTAAAAGAATAAGTATCTAAATAAATAAATCTAAAAAACTCCTGAGAGGTATAAGCTTAGTCTATGAAAACATAATACCAATGCCATATTTCCAAATCATGAAAGGTTAATCATCAATATTTTTCCCATAATTTTGTAAAAAACACATCAAGGAGGGGCTCAAAATCAAGACTATAATCCAAAAATTTTTAAGTCCCCATTTCTATAAAGAAAGAGGGGATGTTGGGTACAATGGGAAAAAAGTATGTGTTGTTATGCACTATTTCTTACACCATGACAACCATGTTCATGCCACCCTAAGTTATGATGGTGGTTCTTCTTTAGAATACCATCTAATATATTGTGAAAGTCTTTATAGCACTAAAGAAACATATTTACCACAATCCTTATAGATTCATGTATTTTGTGTACTCTACATGCCTGAGATAGGGTGTGGTACATCCATCAAGAAAAATAGAGTGAAACAAATACCTAGTAGCATATAAAACATGGTCTTTTTTTAATGTTTTCATTTTAATCATTCCATGAATATGACATATTTGGTCCTTAACTAGTACACGATCTCCTAGTACTACCTGATAGATTTAATTTGTCCTTATAATAAATCTATCAGGTAGTACTAGGAGATCGTGTACTAGTTAAGGACCAAATATGTCATATTCATGGAATGATTAAGGATTTGGCCACATTTCAAGAACTTGATACTCCTTGTTTGGCTATGTTGGAGTTTTAATCTCAATATGAATATGTAAATCAGGAATAAATATGGAAGGGAAAGTAAAAGGTCATGTATGAAGCTGATGAAGGTACCAGTTTTGATTTGTCAGAACCAACTTTGGACCACTTACACCTACATAAAAATTATGGGGTGTGTGATGTTAGAGACACTATATATTATGATAAGAAACTATATACCACACCAATATAGACTATTAAACATAATATTGTAATGGAGGATGAACGTAAAATAGCCATTGTAAGCAATTACTAGTCTAATGTTGAGTTAACCAAAAAAATTGATCTCTTACAAGAATATAAAGACATTTATCCATGAAAATACACATAAATTAAGGGAATGAATCCATCATTGGGAAATATTCATATCAATTTAATTTAAGGCATTCGATCGATGAGAAAATGACCATATCAAATGAACCCTAATCTATGCATTAGATTTAAAGAAGAAATTGATAATATATTGCATGCCAAATTTATTACTTCCATGGATGAATTTGAGTGGGTTAGTCCTATTTTCACTCAATTTTTCACCCTTGGAAAGGTAGTTTAAGCATACTCCAATTGAGTGAAACAATGGGATTACCTCTAGACCTATGGGCTATTTATAGTGGGGGTAAACCTCTTATTGATAGGGTTAGCTCCCTAAATTTATCTTGATTATCCTCTTAGTAACTAGTTCATGTATGAAAAGGGATAAAAAACTATCTAATTGAAATAAAACTAAAATAAGGGGGTGATGCACCAAATTTTTTGATCTAAAACTATCCTACACTTGCACTTAAAAGAGAGAAAACTACAATCTGGTCTATGCTTCAAGAGAAAGATTCTAACATAAGTATTTCAAGATCAAGACTATGTAAATATAGAAAATAAGGTGAGAGATTAAAAGGACTAAGAATATACTACTAAAAATACAAAACACTCAGCTAAAATACCACACTTCAATGTATACTAAGTGACTTGAAAGAAGATAATGTATCTATACCTAGGTATACCCAAGAAGGACAAGATGCAAGGGCAGGAAATTTTATCACTATTATCTATCAAAAACTCATGAAAAAAATTAAATATTAACTTATAAATATTTAACCAATTTTAATTCATTTGTTAAGGTAAAATATGAGTAACAAATACAATAGGTCTTTTCCTACCTTTCTTGTGGATCCCTTTACAATACCAAAACTAGGCATACTTATAGCACCAATGAGAGAGAGAGAAATCCCACACCAAAAATTAAATATTAGGAGGTTAAAATAATAAATAATATATTTATTTGATTCATAATAGTTATTACGAATCATCTAAAGTCTTTATCATATGTTAGTCGATCTAAAAATCTTTTGCAAACTGCCTTTAAGTAAAAAAATGTCAATCTATGAGGAGTTAATAAGCCTTCTTGAAAAATGATCTGATATTTTGTAGGAATATCCTTTATCTTCCTTTAAAATTAATGAATATCCATATACAAGGGTGGATTGACACCTCACCAAGGTGTATGCATCATTATCCACCCTTGAAATAGGCTTTCTTGCAAGAGGGAGTTAGCTTAACTCATGAGGTGTAGTTTGTCTTCCTAAGTAGTGGAGAGATCATTTGAATATTAATATGTAACTTGTAACTAAAAAATATAAACCTTAAATATTATATTACCACATATTTATGGCTCTAAGGGTTCCAAATGACACCTTGTAATTCTTGTTATACTTCTCAATAAGCCACTTCAATGTTAGTTGTCTAGTACTAGTTGGTAGTTTGGCCTAGTTGCACATGTTAGTATATTTTAATGGTCATTAAAATTGAATGGATCCATAGAAAAATTATTAATATCATGTTATCAAACAAAAAAATCACTACATCATAAACCTATTGTTCTTGCTAATCTAGGTAGTGAGGTCTCTCATTCCTAGTATACCTCAAATTGTCTTCTTTGTACAAACCTATAGGAATAGTTTCATGAGAATATGAAAAGATTTTGTGACTTGATAAGTTATAAAACATCACATGGTACCCAATAAATGATATTTAATCATTCATCCATGTCCATACCCCTAAATATCATCAAAATTAGTAAAAGAGAATGCATTTAGTGTGTATGTATAGGTGACATCAGTAACCAAATTTAATGGTCAGTACTAGAGAGATTTTGATAAGGTTAAAGTGTTTTTAGAGTTTAAGAAATGAATTTGGATCATTATAAGACAAATATCTCATATCACATTCACCTAAGGGTTTTATTAGGGGTTAAGACCTATTTGGGGTCTTAATGATCATTCATAAAGCACTAGCTACTATACAACCTCATTCCAATTTTAGAACCTTATTTATTTACTCCACAAACATATACTTACTATATTAACTTCCCATGAAAAGTGAGTTATATGGAGTGAACATGTGATGTTACTCCTCGGGTGGTAGAATTAGCTTTCTTGAACTCGAGAGACATCTAATTTTGGGTTTTGGGCATCAAAACTCAATCCCATTTCTATGAAATATTTAAAAAATTACAAAAAAATATTCCTCGTGATTATACATGATTTTTTAATGATTATCACTCTATGTATGCATTTGGTACACTAGTCAAGGAACTTGGGGTTTAAGGCTTGTCACCTCTTTACTAGTCCTCAAAGGCATTTGGATTGAAAATTGAGGTTTTATGAAACTTAAAAGTGTATTTAGACAGTAGATGAACTTATGTATCACCTCAAGCTCCATACATGGGTTTTGATATGATTATCTTTTATTTTGGGTTTAAACATATCCCTTAATCTCAAGACTTCCCCTTGTGAATGGAGTGAGCAAGGTTTAAGATAAAATAATGAGTATACCTGATACTTATATGGATTTAAGGTGACAATTAATATATTTTTCCAATTATAAACATATTTTTTTATCCATTCATAAAGTGTAATCATGCCTATAAGTTCCTTAAAACATCAATCTCTCTCATGATTGAATAATCTAGGCCAGTGGTCTACAACTAGGTGATTGTATCTTATGATGGGATCCTTGAATCTATGTGACAATATCATATTATCACCTTGTGAAATTTATATTCTCATTATTTCTTTTTTATATTCTTACCCATTCCATATTCAAACCTCAAAACTTCTACATGGCATGTAATGTATGATATCCTTCTTCAAACCTCCAAACTAAGCTTATAAATTTGAGTGTCTTTCTTATTCAAATAGTTTAACTTAATCCATATAATAAAAACCCATTTATTAGTTAATGGTATTGTAGTTACCTCTTTATAATTTATGAACTTGAAGATCTACAATGTTTAGTAGTGTGTTTAGCCCATCTCCTACATGTATCATTCACAAGTGTCTCAAAAGGGCTAATTGTAAGTGCAATCTCCCCTTGACCACTTAATAATTAGGAAACATATAATTATGATACTTTATTTAAACATTATAGGTGTTATTTTGGATGTATTTTCATGTTTCAAGACCATAGAGAGTCTGAAAATGCTCATTGGTCACATTGACAACTACCACCCAATGAGACAAATTTGTAACATTAAGAAACATGGAGGTATCTTACATTTGTATGAACCAAATGAGTTGATATTATGGAACTATAATAGATATTATACCCTATAAAATTCTATAAAACATTTTTTATACAATAATAGGTACATATTTGTAATAATACTACTAAGAAATCAAGGTGGTGGGGTTTAGAGCCTTCTCTAAATAATTTACTTTATTAGAATTTTTTCATAGATAAAAAAATATTAAACCAAGGAAAAATTACATTAATCTCAATCCCATTTGGGTCCTCATACCTAGTAAAGAGCTTAAGATCCATCTCTCTATACTCTATATGGAACAAGCATTTAGATATGACCCTTTTAAGGCTACCAAGGGACCCAATGAAGTAAAACAAACATATCTCACCATTTTTGGACATATAAAAACTCTATAAATGTTTAAAATGATTTATTAAGTTGGAGATTAAATTATCATATGTTCACTCTTGAATATGACCATACAAGTGAGCATTGAACCTAAAAGGTATGACTAACCTATGACTTGATATGAATTTAGTAACATTAGAAAACATATTTAAATTATTTAAAATAATCAATTTTATGTACAATATTTCATAATAATCTTTTAAGTGGCTCTAGAATCCTTAATAAATGGGTTTGAACTCATGATTTAATAATGCAAGGGCATGGGTAAGATATGATAAAATATAGAAACTTATATTAAAATGGAAACATGAAACAATTTGGACTCGTATAGGTTAACATGATGCCACATTTTGATAGCATTCTTGGTGAATTTTTGGGGTAGTTTGCTTGTTAGGTTGTGAGACCAATAGCCTTTCCTTAACTATTGGGTGATGGAGTCATGGTAGAGAAGATTTGAAACTAAACTATATCAAGCTAAAATAAAAATTAAACACATCACACCAAACTAAGATATAAACCATCCAAAAAATGGGAAAACATACCAAATAATAAATAAATAGCAAATGTACATAAATACTTATTAGACACACACCACACACCTACTTATGTAGATGACTAACCTTCATATAATAATTAGTAGGGATTAAAATGGATCCCATTTACAGGGATAAATAAATACCCACTATCAATTCTTTTAAATTATAAGGAATTGTTTTATTTGGATATGATGATGATGTATGGCCCACTCCAAAAAGTATCAAACTTGGTGTGTGTCCTGGGCTTTACTCTATCCTCATCCCACTTCAGTACTATAGCACCCTATTAGAAGAATTTTAGAGTTTATTTATTATCAAAGGAACTATTAATTATCACCTAATTATTCTCCATGGTTTTATGAGAATTATATCTAGTCTCTTGCAACTCTAATTGTGTCAACCTCACCTCCATTGGAGTGTTTTCAAGAAATTCTAGTTGATGTACCAACTTTAAGGTAGGTAGATCTTCAGATATGGATAGTATATCTTCCCTTGCATAAAAAATTAAAAAAATGGGAATTACCAATGGAACTTTTAGGTGTGATCTTATCAGCCCGTAGGGCTATCTTCAACTTAGTATGCCAAGCTCTTTGGTTGTTTTCCAAAGTCCTATTGATGATCTTGATTAGGTTCTTATTTTTAGACTCAGCCAACCCATTACCTTTAAGGTAATAGTTTGATGATGTAATTTGATATATACCATTGATATTTGCCTAATAAATTATTTTAGCAGCCATGAAATCAAGTGCATTAGCTAAAATGATGATAAGGGGAGTTCCAAACCTTATAGCAATACCTTCATAGAACTCTAAAATGGAACTCTTATTGGCCTAATTCAATGCAAATGCCTCAGTCCATCTTGTAAATTAATTATTTTTTGTAAGGATTCACTTGTGGCCAATACTTAATGGAGGATTAACCATGCCAATGAAGTTAATATCCCATTACATTAAGGGTTTATCCACTTGAATGGGTCTCAATGGGATAGTTGCAAGTTTTTGTTTGCCTACAAAGAAAGAACATTGAGGAAACCTTATTACCCAAGCATAACATTATTTGAAGAGGCTAGGCCAATATTATCCTAACATCATGATATTTTATCTATGGTCCTTAGAGAGAAATGACCCCTTACTGCTCCTTTATGAAAAAGTTCAAGTAATACACCAAACTAATCACTGTTAATGCATCTCAACAATACACCATTTTTATCTCTCTTAAAAAGCACACCATCTAAAATATAATAAGTAATAGTTTGAAATTTGAATAACTTATTTTATACCTTCTCAAGTTATTAGGATAATCACCATTTTGGATGTATTTAATGATGTCTTACGTCCAAATTTGTATGGGTGTGAGCCTAGCTAGTTGAGGACAGTTTTGATTAGCCAAAACTTCATCTTTTGGTTCATGGAGATATAAATCCAAGTGCTCACATATACCCTTACCCCTTACCAACTTGGTCACCTTAATTCCAACATCATATTACATGACCTTTGTAATCCACCCTACCCTCTTTTTATTTAGGTCTTTACTCAAGAGGAACTCCTTGGTGCTAGGATGAGAGACCATGAGGTGAATTTTGTTGTTTGAAACCATGTGTCTAAACTTATTCATACCTATTAAAATAACAAGGACTTGATTTTTCACAAATGTTTATTTGGCTTCATAATTATCTAAACCTTGACTAAAGAATGTAATAGGTTATTCAACACCCTCATCATTATTTTGCATAATCATCACTAAATTAGTGTCAAGGTTAGAAAATTTATATAACATAAAGTATTTAGGAAAATTAGGATTTAAAAGAGTGGTATCTTTGTAAATTTCTTGCTTAATGGATTCAAAACTATTTTTTCCTTCCTTAGTCTAAGAAACAACTTGATTCTTCTTGAGCATGGTTGTGATAGGCTTCACCAAATATGCAAAACCATGTATAAATATTCTCAAAAAAATTATCTAAACCAAGAGGATTTGGAGTCCTTTATTGTTAAGGGGAAATTATATGCCTATAATAGCTTCTACCCTCTTAGGGTTAATGGCTAGGACATCCTTAGAAACAATGTGTCATAGAATTTTTCCTTCATGAACATAAAAAATGCACTTCTTTGGGTTAAGGGATACCCCATATTTTATACATCCCTCAAACACCTACCTAAGATGTTTCATATGGTAATTTGAATCCTTTGATAACATAGTTATATCATCAAGGTACACCAGGAACATCTCATTGATTAGACCTTTGAAAGCCATGTCCATTGCCCTATGAAAAGTGGCACCAACATTTGACAAAACAAAGGGCATTTTCCTATATTTAAAGGTCCCCCATTTAGTAGTAAAGGCTATATTTAACTGATCATCCTCATTAACCAAAAATTTATTATAACCAAAATACCCATTTAGGAGTGAGAAGCATTAGGAACCTAAAACAGCTTATAATATCTGTTCCATAAGGGGCAAGGGATAATGATCTTTGAGTGATACCCTAATCATGTCCCTAAAGTCCACACAAAGTCTAAAATTCCACACTCTTATTTCTAAAATTCAAAACATTAACTACCCATGTTAGGTTCTTAACATGCAAAATTATCTTAGAAATAATTAGTTTATTGAGTTCTATTCTCATGAGTTGCTCAACTTAATAGGCATTTACCTTTACCTAACTAGTTTGGCTCCAGGATCTAATTCAATATTATGGTGGGATAGGATAGGATAAAACCCCTTTAGATATCTATAATCCTAAGAACATATATCATGGAATTATCTACACAACTCAATGAATGCTTATTTTTTAGATGGAGAGTTTACCTTGCCTAGTTTGATAATCTTGTCTTTGAAGATTAAAACTCTTTCATAATTCTCCTCCTTTGTGGACATGTACACCTTATCTTTATTATTTTGGTCATCCTCATTTAAGATGATCTATAGAGTGACCAATCCCTTGGGTATCTTTTTTGTTCTCAATTGTACAATCTAATCTTCATATTGATTATGGAGTTTCTTATAATTTCTTGAAGAGAACTCAGCCTCCTCTTGTAAGAATTGTATAATCTATTGGTCTCTATAAAACACTTTAAAAAATAATTCATTGTTAGGGATGGAATTCCTAATAATTACCTTGATATGTGACTATTTTACTCCTTTATTTATGTTAGTATGTGTGTCAAAATGTATCCCCATTGCCACTAACCTATCAACATGCTTATTTTATTCTCTTGGGGTTGGTTGTATGTTGAATACACTAAAGTATTCAAGTAAATACCACACCCTATGATTATAAGACTTAATAAAAGGGTTATTTTTGGCACTCATATTCCTTATCTTATGTATAATTAACTCACTATCCCTATACACATGTAAATTCTTGGTTCCCTTCCTTTTTTTCATTGAATACAATGAACAAGGCCTTCATACTTGGCCACATTATAGGTAAAAATAAAATAAAATCTATATGAGGATTAATACTGATGTTTATATGTAATAAAAAATATAATACCAACTCCTGAATGAATATTTCTCCTTTAACCATCAAATAATATCTTCCACATTCCATCACTCTCATCTTCCTCCTTGAAAAGTGAAGGTATAGGTGTTCCTTCCTCATGTAGCAAACACACCCCAAAATTAATATATTCCATGAAAGCATATGTATCATACTCATAGGTCTATACATAATATTAATCTAAGAAGATATCATAAATATCTTAAAAATTGGAAGATGTTCCATCATCTATGGCATGATCCTCTTGCTCATTGATAGTGTGATTCGTATTAGAACTAGTTTTAACATATTGTTTGATGTGGAACTTGATCAATGGATATGTTATTATTTTAACTTTATATCTATACCTCATTATAAAATCCAAGAAATACCAATAAGTATCAACATACCCTCTTATATTGGTAGTGAATTTTATTGATAGGCAAATGGTAAAGTGTGTAGGTAGATCCACCACCACTATGTATTATAGAGTTGAAAAACATGGGAAGTCATGTAAGAACACTTTCAAGAATTTGATGATCCATATATACTTGGATGTTGTTCCATCAAGATACAACACTCATTTTTATATATAGATCATACTTCAATCCCAAGTTATTTACACCTAGTTTAGGCATGACTGAAGTGCTTGCCCCACTATCGATGATGTGATTATGGACCAACTTATCTCCCAAAATGAGGGTTACATATGAAGGTGGGGGGTTTTAAGACTTGGTAAAAGGTTAAAAAATATTATTAGGTGAATTTTTAAGGGATAAACCAATATGATTTTATGGTTGGGGGTAAATATGGAGTTGGTACAACTTCTATTGGAGTAACTCTTTTTGACCAAGCATATGGAGTACCTCATAAAGGTATATGATTGTTTTTATGTTCAAGGAGTAAATAGTATTAAAATAGGGGAAAATATCCTTTTATTTCATACTTGGGGGAAATGTAGTACCTTTATCTTGAATAAATGAAGATTTGGCCACCTTTCCCAAGTTTTAATTTTGAGGAGGTGTAAGACTCATAGAGGCTACCACATTTGTATCTATATCTTATTATCATTAAGGGTTTTTTTGGAGGTTTATCCACATATTAAGCATCTCAAAAATATATCCTCTTTGACCTTATGTTGATTATAACTGATATGTTCTTATTTAGGAAAAATATATCCTCCATTTAGTAGTTTACAAAGCTTGCTCTTGAATTACTACACTCCCTACTTGGTTCTGCTTGGATGAAGCTATCATGTTTTGATGTCAATTAAGGAGGAGTAGTCCATTTTTGACCCACCAAGGATTTGACCTCACCATAATTAGAATTAATGTACTAAACTTGAGGCTTCCCATAAAAATATTCTCATTCTTCTCCTTGAACTAGGTTACTATGAACTAGAACCATGGCTCTTGAGGTGGGAGCATAATTTGGATTGTAGGCATTAGGTGACCTATTGAAATTAGGTTGAAATTTTCCTCTCACTTGACCATTATGATAAGGTGGAAATGTGTTTTATTATGGAGGGTAATAGTATGAGTTTTGGTAAGCTCCAATATGTTGATTTGATTGCCTAGTTGAAGCTTTTAAGGCCTTGTATTTTGCTTTCCAATTGATTACATCATCTAATTTATTTGAAGAAAATTTAGACTTGTTATTTGGATTTCAAAATGGATTAAGGATTGGAGGGGTAGTAGGCATGTTAGGAAAGGTCAACACTAAGACCTTTGGAGGGAGTTTAGTAGCTTGGATTAAAATATTCTTAGTTCTAATAGCCACATCATAGGCATCAAGCAAGGTATATTCTCCCATGGATTACAACATCACAACTATATCAATATTAATATCTTTAAGGTAAGTTAGTAAAATGAAACTTGCCAGGGGTATCATGGGAGGTGAAAGCCTATTCCATGTCCTTCAGAACATTTCATTAAAATCATGCATGGATTCCTTAGGCCATTTTTGGATGACATTTAGCTGATGGATCAGTAATGTATGATCACTCTCATCCTCAAATATTTTAGTCAACAACTCCCCAAATTCATTCCATGTAGTAATGAATCCTCATAACAAATTTATATACTAATAAATGGATTTTCCCCTAAGGGACATGGAAATTAATATGATTTCTATGTTAATTTCTATGATATTATAGAAATTTCAAAGTTAGATATGTCTCTAATGTGTTCACTTAGAATGATATGACCTTCCCCATTGAAATTATGCACACTCTTAGTGGCATTAAGAGGGATATCATCATAAAAAAACAAGGTTTATGGTATTTTTAGTATTTGAATATGGGAAAACATGTTGGCTATGTTACCTTCAATATCTTTTTCACTCTCTTGATCCTCTTGATTTTCAAAATCTTCCTAATATTCAAACTCTTCCTTAGTATTTTCAAGTGTCGAGAAGTCTTAGGGTACTATACTTCAATAGGAAGGTTAGGATGAAGGAGTGAATCTATAGAAGTATTACCTCTACTAGCATTTGATAGTAGTGACCATGAATAATAAAAAATTTAAATTGGTCTACAACCAGATGTTATAACTTTAGTGGAGTCACCAAATGTTGAGTAAAAAAAACTTGTGCAATTATTGGCTTGTTAAAGCCAACATTCACCTTAACAAGAAGTTCTTGGGATAGTTATCCTACTAGGCATTATAGAACTATTGTCAATAAATTTTTCACCCTTGAAGAGGTAGTTCAAGAATACTCTAATTGATTAAAAAAATGGGACTACCCCTCAACCTATGGGTTATCTATAGTGGGGGTAAACCTCTAATTAATGGGGATAGCTCCCTAAATTTGCCTTGATTATCCTTTTGGTAACTAGTTAGTGTTTGAAAATGAATAAGAAGCTATATAATTTCAATAAAAATAGAAAAAAGGGGTGACATAATAGAAGGTTTGATCCAATAATATCCTACACTTTTAATTAAAATAGATAAAACTAAAATATAGTCTATGCTTCAAGAGAAAGCTTCTAACATAAGCATTTTAACCTAGAGACTATGTAAGTATAGTAGATAAGGTGATAGATTAAAATAACTAAGAAGACACTAATAAACCTCTAAAACACTTAAATAAAATAACACACTTAAATTTATTCTAAGTGGAATTCAAAAATATAATGTATCTATACCCATGTCTATACAAGTAGGACAAGATGTAAGGAAAAATAATTTTCTCACTAGAATCTATCAACAACTCATTCGATACACTAAAATATGAATTTGGAAAGACTAAAATAGTTAGAATTAATTTTTTAATGAAAAAATTAGTAACAAAAATATAAATACTTTGCCAACCTTTCTTGTGGATCCCTTTATAATGCCAAAACTAGGCACACTTATAGCATTAATGAGAGAGAGAGAAAAATCCCATGCTAAGAATGGAATATTGGGGGGTTAAAATAATAGGTAAAACATTTATTGAATTCAAAAGAGTTAGGAGTAACTATATAAATTAATTAATAGGTGTTACTTGATTCCTAAGTCTTTTCAATACTGCTTTCAAGTTAGAAAATGTTTCTTTGAGGAGTTAATAAGCCTTCTTGAAAACTGAGTTGATATTCTATAAGAAGCTCATTTATCTACCTTGAAATTGAATGAATATACATATATAAGGGTGAATTTACACCTTATAAATGTTTATGTATCATAATCTACCCTTTAAATAGGATTTCTTGGAGGAAGGAGTTAGCTTAATTCATGAGGTGAAGTTTATCTTCCTAGATAGTCTAGAGATCATTTGAATCTTGATATGGAGATTGTAAATAGACACTCTAAACTTGAAATATTATATTACCACATATTAAAGGATTTGAGGGTTCTAAATGACACCTTTTAATAGTTTCTATACTTCTCAATATGTGACTTCAACATTGGTTATCTAGTACTAGTTGGAAGTTAGGCCTAGTTGTATATGTTAGTCTATTTGAATGGCGATGAAAATTGAATGGATCCATAAAAAATGGCCTAATATAATTATATAAAACCAAAAAATCACTTAATTATATTAACAATGTATATAAGGCATCATAAACCTTCTATTCTTGCCAATCTAGGTAACTAGGTCTCTCATTCCTAGTACACCTCAAACTATCTTCTCTATGAAAATATGTAGGAATAATTTCATGAGAATATGAAAATATTTCATGACTTTAGAAGTTATAAAACATCTCATAGTACCTCCTATAATTATATTCAAGCATTCATCCATGCTTTTACCCCTCAATAACATCAATGTTAGAAAAAAAGGGCATTTAGTGTGTCCGTATAGGTGACATTAAAATATAATTTCATGGTGAGCAAAATCAAAGAGATTTTGACAAGGTTCAAGAGTTTTTAGAGCCGAAACAATGAATTTTGAGCCATTTGAAAACAAATCTATCATATCAAATTCACCTAAGGGTTTTAGTAGATTTAAGACATATTTAGTGTCTTAACGATCATTCACAAAGCATCATATACCAATCAAATAATTACACTTATAGAACCTTCCTGATTGATACCCCACCTCTTCTATCTATGTCATATTCCCATGTAAAGTGTGAGATATGGTGTGAACATGTGAAGTTATTCCTTGGGTGGTAAACTTAGGTTTTTTGAACTTGAAAGAGCTCTAATTTGGGTTTTAGGCCTCAAAATTGTATCCAATTAGTATGAGATATTTAAAAACCTAAAAAAAAATCTTCCTCATGATTATACATACTTTGGTATTGATTATTATTACATTCTATGCATTTGGTACATTGGTTAGGGAACTTGGGGTTTAAGGCCTATCACCTCCTTGATAGCCTTCAAAGGCATTTGGATTGAAAACTAAGGTTTTATACAACTTTAAAGTGTATTTAGACCCTATATATGCTTATGTATTTCCTCAAGTTCCCTCCAAAGGATTTGAAATCCTTATCTTCTTTCTTGGGTTCAAACAGATCCCTTGGTCTCAAGACTACCCCTTGCCAATGGAGTGAACAAGGTTTGAGATAATATGCTGAGTATACCTACTACCTATATGTATTTTAGGTGACAATGACTATATTTTTCCACTCATAACTATATTTTATATCCATTCACATAGTGTAATCATGCTTATTAGGGCCTCAAAACATTAATATCTCTAATGACTGGATAATCTATGATAGTGAACTACAATTAGGTGACTATATCTTAGGATAGGGTCCTTAAATCTATGTGATATTCTCATATTATCACTTTGAGAAATTTATATGATCATTATGGATTTTGGATATTCTTACCCATTCTTTATTCAGACCTCATAACTTCTACATGGCCTATAATGCATGAGATCCTTTTTAAAACCTCCAAATTGAGCTTATAACTTTGAGTCTTGCTTAGTCAAATAGTGGGACTTAATCCATGGCATAAAAACCCCATTTTAAACTAATGTTATTTTAATCACATCTTTCTCACTTATGCATGTGAAGATCTATAATTTTTAGTAGTGTGTTTAGCCCATCTCCTACATGTATTATTCATAGGTGTCTTGAAAGGGCTAGTTATATGTGCAATCTCCCCTTGACCACTAAATCATTAGGAAAACGTCATCATGATAACTTATTGAAACCTTATATGGGTTATGTGAGAGGTGTTTTCATGTTCAAAGACTGTAGAGAGCCTAACAATGCTCATTGGTCTCATTGATAACTACTATCCAATGAGACAAATCTATAACATGAAGAAACATAGAGGTCTCTTTCACTTGTATACACTAGATGAGTTGATATGAAGTCACTATAATACCTCTTCTACCCTTTGAAATATATTAAAACATTTATTCTTCAGTAATGAGTTCATATTTTCAATAAGACTGCCAAAAAATCAAGGTGGTGGGGTTTAGAGCCTTCTCTAAGAACTTTACTTTCTTATTATTTGTTCATAAAAAAAATTCTGATCCAAATAAAAATGCCATGAATATCAAGTTCATTGTAGTCCTCATACCTAGTAAATAGCTCATGATCCATCTCTATATATTATTTATGGATTAAGCATTTAGATATGACCCTTGCAAGGCTACCAAGGGATCCAATGAAGTAAAACCTTCATATCTCATGATTTTAAGACATGTGAAAACTCTCTAAATGTTTAAAAGGATTGAGGAAGGTGGAGAGTCATTTATCATATGTTCACTATTTAATATTACTATGTAAGTGATCATAAATTCCCTTTTTAGTTTGATTTCTCATTCCTTAAGCATTGAAATTGCAAGGTCTGAATAAATTATGACTTGATATAACATTAGGAATGTTAAAAAAATATTTACATGATTTAAATTTATCAATTTTATGTACTATACTTCATATTAATCTCTTAAGTGTCTTTATAATCCTTAATAAGTATTTTTTAAGTATAGAAAAAGCTAGTAAAACTAGATGACCTCATAGAGTGGACACTTTATTGTACCAAGACCCTACAAAACCTCATATGGAATCTTTTTCACCTATTTTGACAACCATACAATAAATATGCTTTTATAATACACCCATTAGCCATAATAGAAACCTTAACATCCCCAAATAATTTAATTTCTACTAAGAAACCTTAAATTATCTGAAGTGATTAGAAATGGGTTTGAACTCATGATTTAACAATGCAAGGGTATGGGTAATATATGATAATATATATAAACTTATAGGAAAAATAGAAAATTAAATAAACATGGACTCATAAAGGTCAAAATGATGTCACATTTTGATAATAAGTCTTATGGTGGTCAACATCAAGAAAGATGGTTGAATTCACATTTACATGGATTACATGCAACTCAATTTTATATGTGTCACTAATGATTTCCAATTATTATTCATAAAATAAATTTTGGGAGGTGTTGTTGGATGTGATATTTACACTTTCACTTATGGATTTTTTGGCTACCACTAAGTGCAAATTATTGAGGAAGAAAAAGCCAAAACAACTTTTATAATTGAATGGGGTTATTTTGGATATAATGTTATGACTTTTCAATTAAATAATTCACTAGAAATTTTATCACACACTATGGTGGAAGCCTTAAAGTATTTCATCCATAATTTCCTTTAGGTGTACCTTGATGACTGGACACTTTATAGTTTAGTGTCAAACCAATGTGATAATTTATGCATCATGCTCAAGCACTACATACAACTTTATATCTACTTAAAATATTAAAAAGTATATATTTTCCATGTTTTTTTGGATCCTATTAGGATACATCATTTTATAGGATGTATTATTAGTGGATCCAACCAAGATTATGGTCATTATCTAACTTCTAAGTCCAACCACTCAATGTGAGGTCTACACCTTCATAGGTCACATTGGGTACTATCATAAGTTCATTCAAGGTTATGTTAACATAATAAATTTGATGGAGGAATTAATAAAATATAATGGCCTAGTCCTATGTATTACTAAACATAACCAAGAATTTAAAGCTTTGAAGGAAAAAATGGTGACTACATCCATTCTCCAATGTTACATCCTGATTCCTCTTAGGACTTGATAACCTACTGATTAGTGGATTCTATGGTTATTAATTGGTTAATAATTAACTAATTATTATTTTTGTTGATCTAGATTTCATATAATAGTTTGTGGATAATTATATGTAACTTATTTACATGAGTTTTAAATATTGAGTTATCTATACTTGTATATTATGTACATGATGATCATGCTTTTTTAGTTCATTACAATAGTATACTATGTATTATATATTGATTCAGGTTAACTACATCTATTTTTTTGAGGTAGATGCATGAAAATTCCATCCCTTAGACTATGTTGGAGGAAGGGCATCATCAGAGAGGGTGGTCTATATGGAGGCATTGGGGGATGAAAAAATGAGAATTAAGAACCCACACACACCATAGTAGTATAATATGTTTTCAATTACTATTGAATTATATATATATTGTAGTTACTTTTAAATGTGATTTTGATTGCTCCTTTTGAAATGATTGATGCTCATATTGATTTGGTTATGTGTTGTAATTATTTTTTCATACTTAGCTTATTTTGTGTGTTGATGTTGATATAACAAGTAATTAGAATCCATGAATGTCTTTAGCATGTGTTAATTTCATAGTTGGATATATATGTGAATGCTTTAGAAATGGTAATGTATTGTAAAAATGACTAAATTACTTATGTGTTAGTTGACTATTAAACTAATAGTTAATCATGTATGATTAACATTACTAAGCATGATCATTGTGTTTAATGAAGGTGCTAATGTTAAAGTGATCATTGAGATAAGTCATTTTTAATATTCATAGTGAATATAAGGTTATTATTATTATTATTAATGTTTGAATTACAAATTGGTTGAAGTTTTCTTCATTGTAAATAATCATTATGCAATTTGACATGAACTTGTGGTAAGTCAATTCTATAATTGCTATTATAGTTTAATTTTTAATGAATATTGTGAATTCAATGAAATTAAAGGATTATTTTATTGTTAATATGTGGAAATTTATAGATTAGGGTTGTTTTGTGTGCATTGACATTATGTTAATCAGACATTATGTAAAATATAGACTTCATTGTAGGTTGGCATGAGAAAATATGGAATGATTGCTAGTTTTCTATTAGTTGGTTTACATGCATCAACTTACTCATGGAATATATTGGAGGAAGGGGGAGTTTTGTTGGCATGTAAGTAGCATGGAGGAAAATAAGAGAGGTGGGAAGAAAAACCTATAGGAACATGGTAGGCAGAAGGAGAAAAAAGGGTTTTGAGATGTGTTGAGAGGAATATGAATTTTGGTAGAGTTGGTTTCACTTACTCGATGAGTTTTATTGTTTAAATGTGTAGATGGGTAATTTATATTAATTCAACATAAATGGTCAAATATTAAAGGGTTTTAATATTTTTTTAATTATGGTGAAATAGTATAGAAAGACTAGGGCATATGATTGGTACTGTAGATGGATAAACCATCCCTTGAACCAGGCATATGAATTAATGATCCCTAGTAGAACAGTTGAAGCCATAGTTTCATTGCCAAATTTAAAATAAAAGTTTAAGATGATTTTTTTGAGTTTTGTTTTGGGTTAAATTAAAACCCTAGGAAGATTTTAGGTGGTTTGTTATTATTTGAGTATTTATATAAAGGCTTTATTTAAGGTTAAACCTAGTTCTTTAAAACATACTATTAGATCATTTCTTTTATTATTCAAACATTGGCTTGTTTGAAGATATATTAGTTTGAGTTTCTTTTAAACCCAACTTAGGGCTTGACTGTGTGTGAAATTTTCATTAATATGGAAATTATTTTAAAAACTACAAAAACTCAAACTCTTATTTTTTGGAGTTTTCTTTAAGTTGCTTTAGCTAAAAAGGAATTCCATTCTAAGTAGAATAACTTGTGAGTGTTTAGGTTTTGTTTATTAAATTCATAAATAACCAAAAAAATATAAATATAAATTAGCATATACATATAATCTATGGGTAATGAGAAACATAATTAAGGATCTATAGATATGCATATGTTTTTTGTTTTGTTTTTGTTTGTGTGTGTGTGCATGTGTGTGTGTGTGTGTGTGTGTGTGTGTGTGTGTGTGTGTGTGTGTGTGTGTGTGTGTGTGTGTGTGTGTGTGTGTGTGTGTGTGTGTGTGTGTGTGTGTGTGTGTGTGTGTGTGTGTGTGTGTGTGTGTGTGTGTGTGTGTGTGTGTGTGTGTGTGTGTGTGTATTTATAGTGTTCAGGTTAAGGTGCACTTTTATAAATAATTAACATTGAATTAATTTTATAATAGAGCTATAAAATAATGATTATAAGTTCATGGTTATTTATTATGGTTTTTATTACTATTTTTATGTTGTATAGTGTTTTTAAACTTGAACGAGAGTCAAAGTAATGATATCGGTTGACTAGTATTTCACTATAGTCTTATTAAAGGGTTGCATTTAAGTGAAATGGGAAAAATAGATAAAAACAAAAATATAAATATGATTGTATAAATTAGTAGCATGCATTTACATTTATATTAAAATTGAAATTACTTCGTACAAGCCATAGAATTAAAAATTTAAATATCTATTATAGATGTGCTTGATATATCTTTATATAGAAGTAGATATGGAATAGGCCTCTCTAATTAATAAGAGTATAAATATATTCATATTCTCCTTAAATTTTACTACATTTATCTATAGTTGTTTGAGTCCATATATAGGACTATATGTATTTGGAAAATATCTTTATTTATAAGGAAATCTATTTATTTATAGACATGGCTGAGTTTGTCTATAAAATTGTGTAATTTTTTTTAAGCAAATTATGCATTATGGGGTATAAGGATATAGAACACAATTGAAGTAACATACTTAAAATTTGAATATAATCTAAAGGAGTTGGTTATAATGGAAAGTCTAAATTGTATAGTTATACGTGAAACTTATAGATAATAGATAATTATCTTGTCTATTTAAGGTATACCATATACAAAGTATATTTATACTAGTTGTTGATAAATTACATATATGATTTAGTTGAATGATTACATATGTAAATAAATATATAGGATACATATGGTTTTTTGAATTTAATGAAATTATAATTCATGTATGCCATATATATATTTACATATTATGTCAATGTTCAAGACCATTACATGATATAACAAGGAAATTTGGGTGCTTTTGTTATGTGTTTAATGGTTTGAAAAAACATTGAACTATGTAGTTTTTAAGATTAAACACAAATCATAATAGTGTTTTTTAATAATTGAATAATCTTATTGAGGTACTATTTCTACCAAGATATACAGTATTAAGCTAGAAAATATTATTATATGGAAAAATAACATAAATTTAGAGTTACATGTTAATATTTGGTAACTTGATGTCATGATATATGTTCCACCTAGATGGTATGATTTTAGTTATGACTGTATTGAAATATGTTTATTATGTTGTAATAAATTAGATGATTAGGATTCATTACATTTCATTTGATGAACTAAATGAATGTATTTAATATTTCCTTGTTTAGCACATACTATATTTGTTAGTAGGGAATATTCATTCTAAATCTACTAGTTTTATTATTATTAAATATATAAAAAAAATCTAGTATTAATGACCTTATATAATCAAGTGAGATATAATTCACTTAATTAAATAGTGTCATTAATACATAGAGATTGTAATTTGATTGAGTGGTGTGTATGAAATTGACTGATCCTTGAAATCAATAACTATATAAAAACATTGGCCAGAGTAGTGTTTATTATTAAACATTATAATTTAATCTATTTGATATGGTTTACACATTTTGTATGATATCATGTTATAATGGGTTTTCTTTATGATATACATCATGTAATAGTTATCTTACCATACGAGTTCTAGTTGTCACTCTTGATTCTTGCACCATCATTATCTAGCCATCTATGAAGTGAGGTCCATTCCTTAGTTGGGAGATTGTGTTAGGGATCGATGGCCCATGGTTGGTGTGGAAAATCATTCAGATGATGCTCTCCCTTTCCATCATCAATACTTCACTAGTGACTATACTCAATATTACTTATGGATATTATGAGTTTGTTGAGACTCACATGCTCCATGGAACTTTGTATCATTGCACTTTATTATTAAGACTTGTATTAAGTTGAAAAACTATAATATTATATCAATATTGATTGAATTTTTACTAAAACTTCTATGAAATATATGTAATTTTCATGTTTATATTCAACTTGTACCTGATCTTGATATTGATATTGTGATCATTAGCTAGATATATTAGCTATATACCTTTTAATGATTATCTAAAAACTAAATTATTTATTTAAATATCACTATGTGTTGGTTTCATCATGATGGAATATAATATTTAAATTTTTTTAATTGTTTAAAAAATTTTATCCTATTATAGTAAAACCCAGTGTGGTTATTACATTGTGGTATTAGAGATGAGGCTCAAACTCTAGGACTTAATGAGTCTAGTAATGAAAACATATTATTGTTTTAACCAAGAAGAATAATGGTGTGTGATATACCTTTAGATGAAGTTAATTCAAAGAAAAAACTTCTATTGGATCCAAATAAATTTGTGGCTAAGTAAGCTGTGAAGTTTGATCAAATCCTTACAGCTACGAATGAAATTAGGGACCAAATCACAGCCTAGAACAAGAAGTGCATCAACATGTTGAGGATAATGTTTAATAAGAACCTGAAGAGCATCTTGTTAAGAAGTAAAATCATCAAAGGTATGAGGAAGTTCCATAATATGAGAGAGATCAAGTAGTTACAAAATTGGCCCAAGATATGAAAAAAGTGAATCCACCCTATTAATGTGGGTTTTATGCACACCTTAGATAATTTTAAATGAGGTAGCCACTAAATTTTTGGTATTTTTGTGGAAGGGGGTTCCACTTTGAAGCATGATTTTTAGGTATGTGGTTAAAATAATTGGGTGGTGGAATAAGACTAAGCTTATGGGTTATTAAACTAGGTTTAATGGATAGATGCATGAATTCTTCTAAAAAGGTTACATAACTAGGTGATTTGAATGGGTGGAGGACTATTATATGGTGGTAATATCTCAAATAAACTTTAAAAGGAAGGGTAAGGAAAAAAATAAGGTTCTATGTCTTTTAAAAAGAGTATCTTGTTTTTTTGGTGGACAAGTATCTCAAGAACCAATGTTCGTTGTTTGCATCCTTTTCACACTCATAAACAAACATGGTTAGGAGTCTGGGATTATATATATATATATATATATATATATATATATATATGAGTCTGGTATATATATATATATATATATATATATATATATATAGGAGTTTGGGATTATATATATATATATATATATATATATATATATATATATATATATATATATATATATGATGCTTAATGGTCTCAAATGAAGGTTGTTCTTCTTTAGGCTACTATTGCACACCTTTGTATAAGAGATTATACTTCAAACCAATAAGTTATTTATCATAGTTATGCCTCAAACCTAAAAGACTATATCAAATATAAACCTATACACACCTTGGATTATTGATTCAACATGTACTAACTATATAAATCAATGAAATATGTCAATCTTTAATATATATTATATATATAAGACTAACATTCACTAATAAAATAATCATATTCATCTATAGCATTATATACATCAAAATTATTAAATCAATATAGACAAACAAAATTTAAATTCATTAACATAGAAAGGGAATAATAAATAACAAACATAATTGCATGATAATTAATTTATTGTTTTCTTCCTATATATTAATCCAAAACTTCAACCCTTTGAAAATAGGCTTCTACATGTATATAAAGAACTTGGGGAAGGGTTCACAAGTTTAGAACACTTTGATTACATCTTAATATACCAATGATAAGTCTCAATTACATCATCATAACTTATAAATACTTTAGTCATGCAACATGTGCATGTTGACCAAAATGATTTAGTTAAGTATAATATAGACACAACTAAGAATTAAATATTCATTTATAATAGCTATAGGAAAAATTATACAAAAATATCCTTTAAGCTAAATCATCTCTTGTTTAATAATTCTCAAAATTGTTAGAATTTTATATGTGCTCATGCTTGATGATGCATTAAATAGAATTTTACTTGGTGATGCACTCATTGATTGAGCTAAATTTATCATCAGAGCTAAAATGTGAGGTGGAATTAATATGGTTGTAGTTGTTGGCACTGTAGGTGGATTTTATGGAGTAGAACTAGTAGGTGGCATTTGCATTACTTTCTTCTTAGCATCTAGCTCTTGAAAATTCTTATACACGTTAAAATGTTTTGTACAAACTATGTTAATGTCCAAAAGATACAACCTAGTCACTCTTCTTGTCTATTCCATCAATTTAGTGTGTTCAATCTTGGTGGCTCTGAATCCAACCCAAAAGGCTTCTACCTTTATTTCCTTTTTCCTGACTGTGCTCAATTTGGCTTCAATGTCCTCTAACCTTAGCCCTTATATAATCTATTTGAATCCAATAGAGGATTTATGAATCATCTAATCAAATGTATCTTAATTCAACAACTTCCCTTTATTGTCCCAAATTATTATTAATTTAAGATCAGTCAAAATTTTCTTAGCCTACTTCTCTTATGCAACTCGTTTGTTCACAAGAGCTTCAGAGGATGATACCCAATAATAAGCCTCTTATGTTCTTATTAAATATAGATTCAATTCATTTTATGCCTCTAGAGGGGTCATTAGGTCAAAGTGGATAAATGCCTTATTGGGGGTGTGTAATACTAATAAATTCAACTTATTCTCATCCTCTCTAAGAAGTTTGAAAAATTTAGTTATAGAATTAACATGGGGAGCCAGATTGACCCTCAGAGTATTGGTTGCTTCTTTGGAGAAAAATTATGGAATTAGACTCACAAAAAATATTTGTTTCTTCCTTAGATCCCTTTTGGTAGTCACTACTATGGCTATGGAGGTTAGTGATGAAGAAGGCAAATATGAACCCAATTACATAGAAAAATTAACAATTGGAGTGATGGATTAGTTGATGGATATAATGGACAAAACTATGGTTGATAGGGTGGATATTGAAGGAATAGAAACTACATTAGTGGAAGTTGGAGTAGGTTAAGTGGTACTAGGTAGATTAATAGATGGGTACATAAAAAGGATATGCATAAAAAGTGTTCAATTAAGAATGAATGTATAAACAAATGGTGAAGGGATGATATAAACTATGGGTAATGACATCAAATGGAAAAGGCATAAGGGGGATATAATAATAGGACCCTTTCCAAATGGTTCATTGGTGAGAGGTGCCTTGAATTTTATTGCTTACAGGCTTAAAACTTTGGCCTACTATAACTGTTCCTCATTAACCTCATGTTATCTCACCTTCCAGATAAGTTTCTACTTCTTTGAGTGCTTATGGGGGTGGGTTATATGGTATATACCCCTTTAGATTCCTTTGATAATACTTTATTTCTCTATTACCTTGTGTAATTGTCACCTATTGGGGGAAGAGAAGGGGGAATGATGTTGGGTTTTGGAGCCAAAGAAGCCACTATTTTTTACACATTAGAGGACTCCAAGAAAAAGATCTTGTTCTTTTCCCTTTGTGCACTATCTCTTCCATGATTTAGATCTTTCCCCAACTCTTTCTTAACCTTTATCAATTCAATAGTTGATGTTGGAATTGGAATAATTTGTTCCTCTTTTACTTATGTAGAGATAGGCACTTATTATTCTTATTTTTGTTTATCCTACCCTCCAGTAAGTGGTTCCTCACCTACTAAATGATCTTGATCCTTTGGTTGGTCTTGATCTATGTATGGACCTTAGGGATCTCATCCCTCTCCTTTTTGTTGAAATGGCTGACCACTCCAAACATTGGGAGATATTCATCCTCTAGGAGGTGGGATCCTAAAATTTGCCTCACCAAGTGTCAGAGAGGGTTCAACCTATATCAGCCTCAATAGGTCCTCAATTAAGCCTAAATTTACTACTCTTTATTTCAACTTTTCATCATCCTTGGCATTCAAGAACAAAAAATCATGATTCATTAGTTTATGTTAGTGAGGCCAAGGGTGTGAATATTATTCCTAACCTTAACATGAGGGTCCTAATATCTATGTCAGAGAGTAGGCAACACATATTATTTCTTGTAATTTATCACTTCTTTGAACTACCTTTGTATAGTGTATTACATTCTCCTAATAGTGATTTGGGATCCATGGAATGTATCCTTATTTTTATTTTCCAATTCTTCATCAATGTCATTCTATATATTGTTATGCAATTTATTGCTCAGCTACTTTGTCTAGAAAAAACTTAAGGAGCTAAAAAGGATCCACCTTATGGCCAAAAACTTTGATAATAGTGTAATATGGGTAGAACTAGTAGTCTCCTATATTTTTGGTAAGTGTTCTAGCTATGCTGGGTGAAATTATAGACAAATGTCGATCATGGTAAGGGTAGAGATCCTCAACAATATTAGTTATGTTCATAACATATGTGTATTTATCCACAAAGGAGTAATAATCAAAAATTATATTATTAATAACATATGGGTTGGGATCTCATATGATTCTATTATCCCTATACACTATCCCCATGACTGCATCTAATAAATAAAACATCATGTAAAAATTTCCTCCAAGTGCCTTCTTATCTTTTTATAAGATTTATTCTTGGAGGTGAGTGATAATAACTTCCCCCAAATTGTATGTGTGCTCTGAGGTAATGAGTAGGTCTAATAAGGGAATCCACTCTAAATATAGGAAGGAGATTCTTGCATGGCCAAAAAGTTAATTTAATAGTGCCATTCCCACATGTATCCCCATTATGAATTAGTTGATGGGAATAGGATTATTGAAATGTTAATTAAGATTAAATGGTTCTCTAGGGAGAGGCCACCTTACTAGTGCTTGCTTCACATTATTGGCCTTCTTCTAAGCAATGGAAATATGCAAATCAAACATGACATCTAGGATGGGTAGACTCAAATACCCGTTAAATTCATCCCTTAAGATGTACATGATAACTATTTTATTGTCAATGTAGTGAAGGTATTTTCCATCTTCTACTATTTACTCAAACAATAGGCCTCATATTAAGTTTATGAATGGAATAAATTATAACTTAGTAGCTATGTAATGTAGGTCTTATCATTTGAATGGAAGGACGTCCTTCACTAACTTCTTATCCTTAGTTCAAATGTCTTCTTCTGGTACATAAGAATTCATATTCTCCAAAGCTTCACATAAGGTCGAGTAATTTGGATAATGACCATCAAATACAATGGCATCAAGCACTATGTCTAAATACTTGGTGAAATCCTTGATGGATAACTTAGAGGGTGCTAAGGCTCCTTTGTATGTCCTAGACGACTATGCCATGGTAGTTTGGTGGGCATTAGTATGCTTTAATATTTTAAAAATGGTGTGTACTAAACTAAATTACATGGATTACAAATCACTCTGGTCACGATTAGGGATTTTTAGATTGATGAAGGTTGAAGTTTACTCAAGCTGTCAAAAATGGAATGATGTGAACTTTGTTGGGGGTTTGATGTTAATAGCTTTGTGTATTGATTTCCAATTTAAACACCATTAATTACCAACATCTAAGAGCTCATCACCTTCATTCAATTTAAATTTGACCAACCTATCCTTGTATACATGCGATGTAGTATGCCTTGTCATTCAGGGTGCCACAATGCTACCTTTCATATTTTTCCATTTGTCATTATATATTCCATTCAAGAGAAGTAAAACTTTACCTTGGGGCCAAAAGACTCTAAAACATATAATGTTCTTCAAAAATATTGGTTATGAAATATTTTATCCCAAAGTTTTTGAAACAAAATCACCAATGACTAAGTACTCTTTGGGAAGATTGATTAGGGTAAAAGTAGTCACATATAAATTTCATGAAGAGAAATCTTTTGAAATGAAAGTCCATGAAACAAAGTTACCAAAACAATTTTTTTTTAAAAAGTCTTTGAAGTAAAAGGTTCCAAAAGTAAAGTCTCAATGAAAAATCTCTAAAGATAAAAACTTCAAAAAAAAAGCTATGATCTATAATCTTTCCAAAACAAATTTATCGAAGGGAAAGCTTCCAAAATAAATTCACTAAAGCAAATCCTCCAAAATCAAAGTTGATGACACAAAGTTTCCATCATAAAGTTGACAACAAGAAAGTTTCTAAAGATAATATATTTAAAACAAACATTCTAATGAAAAGTCTCCAAAATAAAGTTTCCAAATACTAAACTTGTTGATGACTAAACTTTCTTAAAACTAAATTATATGAAATATGCTAGTCTGAATTCCTATCATGCAAATCCATTATTTCCATATTTTCATTAATAAGTTAGTTTGAACAAGTTCTTCTAAATGGAAATAAATATACCCCAACATGATTTAACGTTCAAATCACTAAGTTTTTAATAGATAATAACAACCATCACACCCCTCAAAAACACAAAGTACCTAGATAAGATATTTATTATTTATAAAAAAATAAACAAATCAGGGGTCCCCACTTTTCAGATAAAAATATAGGGTAAGGCGTGTTGAATAAAACAAATAGTGACTCACAGGGGTGAATAGCCTAGATTTTTTGAGAACCTAGAATCCATAGTTTTGAAATCCCAATATAAACCATAAATTCATCACAAAATAAATGATTAAATCAAAAATGAAAAGAAACTATTAATAATCCTATGCAATATACTATCTTTACTTACACCTTGGATCTGTGTGTGAAAATCATTGCTCTTTATCTCTTGACTTAGGTTTCTAGGCAAAGAAATGGGGGTGAGCCATAGGTTTCACTTTGATTAGGTGTTATTTTTATAGACACTGGGGATCTTAGGCATTGATCTACTTCCATCTAGGTGTCCATATCACTGATAAAGATACCTTTGATCACATATTCATCTTTTATTTATATATTTTATAATGCATGATACATTGATATTATTTCATCATGTAGGATTTAAATCCTTTTTTGATTTTATTTTGGACTTTTGGATTATGCCTTTTATTTTTAAGATTTTCTTTGTCTTTCTTTCTAAAAGAGGGAAGAAGGTGACCATAATGAACTAGTCTTAGTAATTTTTTGGTTTAATCAAAATGTCCATGCCAAATCTTGCCACTATCCATGATTATTACCTTAAACAAATATTAATTTTTTGTGTGCATTTTAACCAAGGGGATAAGGAAAGTTTTATAAATTTTCATAGAATTATGGCAACAACTTTCACATACCTGATAAAATAATTAGTTTTAGTAAATGTTCATGCCTAACTCTCTCATTGATTACCTAGATTAAGAATTTTGAACTACAGTATGCAATACCCATTGATTCAGGGGTTGGATTCAAAACACCTCAAACTATATTTGATTATACCAATATTGACCAAATTTAGACTATCATGTAATCAAAATAAAACTATCTTGGAAAGCAATAAAACTACTGAAAGCAATAATGGCTAATCTAAAAAAACATGAACTTATCTAATAAAATAAAATGATTAAAAGTAGAAAATTAACTAATAAAGTAAAATTTACCTAATCTTACCTCTACTAGGACATATTTTGCTACTTATATACTTATCAAGATGGGGCATCCATGAAGTAATGCTTCAAAAACTATCCATTGACTAGATATGTCAAATCATTTCCTAGAAGATCTTTTAAATAGAATGCATTATTACCCAAGCTATCATAAATATTATATGGTCCTATCCAAAGTGGGGTAAAATTTTCATGAATTCATTTTTTCTCATAGGCTTTGTCTCATATCAGCACCAAATCAAATATCCTAAATGCTTTGAATTTTTCTCTCTTGGCAAACCATCTCTTGACCATGTCATGATGTTTGCTGAAATTTTGCAACACTTTATCCCTAGAGTCTTCCATTTTGATCATATCTAGTAATCTAAACTTTTGTTTTGTCATTAAAGCCTATGTATTCTTGCATAAACTTAGACATTGAAAATTTTAGCATGATTTGGAATCCTAGTTATTTCCCATAGACTAGTAGATATGGTGAAGCTTTAAGGGCCTACTTGTACTTAGTCTAGTTTTCCTAGAGTGCATATTTAAATAATAGGTTCCACTACCTATGTTTATTTATATCTAACTTCTTGATAGAATTTATAAGGTTCTTGTTGGTTGACCTAGCCAATTCATTCCCTTGTAGATAGTTACTGAAGGATGATCTAATTATAATATGATTATCATGGGCCCATTTAGTGAACCTAGCTAATTGAAATGATAGTCCATTATCAAAAACCAATGAGATAGGGGTACTAAACCTGATTGTGATATGTTCTTCAAGAAATCTTATAACATCTTAGGCTCTAGAGTTCTTGGTGGATACTATCTCAGTCCATCTAATGCAATAATCTATAACAGTGAACATAAACTTATGTCCAAATGAGGAATTTGGATTTATAACACTGATGAAGTCTAAATCTAATTGGGAAAATGGACTACCTTCAATCACAAGCTATAGTAGCATTGTTGTGTGTAACTCCCTTTTTTTCCAAAACTTGGCATTCATGGCATGTCCTCATGTGGAAGTGAGCATCCTTAAAGACCGTTGGCTAGTAATAAGCCATTTTGAGTATTTTATGGGCTATATTATTATAAGATGGATAGTTTTTACCTATATTTTGATGTATATTTTCTAATATTTCTTGAGTTTCTCCACCTAACACACATATTAGATAAATGTCTTCATAATTATTTCTAGAGAGGACTCCTTTCTTGAACATATAATGAGTAGTCTTGAGCCTTAAATCTCTCTTTTTAAATCTTTTGATTTCTTTAAGATGTGTTATAATGAGTAAGAAATGAATAATACCTAAATACCAAAATTTTTAAGAGACGTGTCTAAAAAACCTCTTCAATGGTGATGCATGTGTCTAGTTCATTCATCAATTAAACTATGCATTATCCTCTAACAATATTGGAAGGTTTAATTTCGATATCAAATTAACATAATACTTCTAGCCATTTTGATCTATGCTCCCCCAATTCATTCTATCCTAGCGTAATATTGATAGTAGGATGTGGTACTATGGTGATGGTCTTCTTATAGAGGATTTAGTGCCTAAAATTATTAATTACTTTGACAAGAGTGAAGATTTTCTTGTCAATTAGGGAATACTTGAGTTCTAAATATTTCAAATTAGTACTCATAAATTGAATAAGATGTTTTATTTATTCCCTTTTATGTATAATTATGACAACAATAGTGTTTTCTAAGGTAAACACATCCAATAAAAATATTTAGTGAAATCGAGGCTTACCAACACTAGGGCTTACAAAATAACCTTATTTATGTCTTAGAAGGACTTATTAACTTTGGATGTGCATTTCACTCTACTTTTCTATTTGATCATTGTGTTTTGGTGTTTGATAATCTTTGAAAATATTGATATAAATTTCCTTACAAAATTTATCTTTCCAAAGAAGGATTTGAGATCCTTTTTTCTATTTGGAAACATTATTTTTGAAATCCCCTAGATATTATCTAATTAAATAGTGATCCAATCCTTAATAATAATCTAGCATAACAAGTTGCCTTCAATAATATCAAATATACTCTTCTTTGGATTAATTTATATGCCTCCTGTATCTTTCAAAAATGGACTGAAGATGGTAATATGATCAACTCTATTTTTATAAAAAATAATGAGATCATCCATGTATATAACTATGCACTTTCCTATCAATATATATAATGCATGATTCATTATTATCTAAAAAATAGCTCCAACATTGATCAACCCAAATAACATTTTCTTATATGCATATATTCCCCATTTTGTAGTAAATATTGTTTTCATCATGTCCTCTTAATTGACTAGTACTTGATTGTAACCTAAAAATCCATCTAAGAAAGAAATCATTTCAGACCCACTCATAGTTTGTATTGCCTCATCTAAGGATGGAAAAGGATAATTATCCTTCTTAAAAGCTTTATACAGACTCTTGAAGTCAACACAAAGTTTTATTTCACCATTCTTTTTCTTGACTAGAACTAGAATGGCCACCCAATTAGAATTTATAATAGGAAAAAATATCCTAGAACTTAGAAACTTTTACACTTATTAATTATTGGTTCCAAGATAGGATTAACCAACCTCTACCTTTTCCTAAATTATTTATGATAGGCTTGAGTGCAATCATATGGGTGATGAACCTGGGATTGAATATACTTAAGTCATCATAGGTCCATGTAATTACATATTTATACCTGATAATTAGTTCCTTAACCTTTTACCTTTATTTTAGTGTGAAACTTAAGAAAATATTGATGAACTATGCATCCCTTTCATCACCAATGTTTTTTGAGCTAAATTTGAATTCATTAACCTTGAGCTGACTTTGTGATTGGGCTTGAGAATCTATATCAAAGTCCTTTCTAGGGAAACTGTCCCCAATGGGAGATGACTCTTGTTTATCTAGATAAAACCTTCTTCATCTAATTTTTCATGGCACCTTTGGTCTCTTTCTTCATCATCAATTATTTGAGATTTTAATTGTCCTAAATTTGTCAAAAATTGGACAATTTATTAGTCATTGTTAAACACTTGAAAATATTCAACATTGTCTGGTACTAAAGGATGAGGTACTAATTAAATGGAGAACTTATGGATTTTTAAATTCTATAAGGGTGCCAAATTTACTACTAAAGTAACTATTAAATTACTAGCTCCACTTTATTCTCTAAGGATAGATACTATGTTGAAATCTTCAAATGATTTAATTAGATCCTAGGCTCTATACTTGTTTTTCTTTAAATATGATAATTTGTACAAATATTTATTTCTT
Source organism: Torreya grandis (assembly GCA_037957365.1). Classification (NCBI taxonomy): domain Eukaryota; kingdom Viridiplantae; phylum Streptophyta; class Pinopsida; order Cupressales; family Taxaceae; genus Torreya; species Torreya grandis. The sequence continues at coordinate 495,732 of JARHVA010007914.1, read as the reverse complement.
ACTTGTTTAATAATGAGTTCATAATCTCTATATACCAATAATGTTTTGACATTATTATTGAGGGAAAATTATAATCCAAAAATTAGGGTTTCATATTCTACTTTATTGTTGGTGCATGGGAATTAGAGCTTGTATGATACCAACAATTTCTCTCCTTATGGATTGATTATCCTAATACCAACACCTAATCCTTTCTTGGATCTTACTCCATTGAAATAGAGGTTCCATAATTTGGAAGGGCCTTGAATTTCTTTTGATGCTTCATGTTTTATGGTAAATATATAAATACTAAGACTAAGAGATTTATACCTCACCTCTTCACTGATGGTGTTTTACTTCATAATAGGATGCTTCATCCTTGGCTCTTGATCAATCCTAATTTGGTTTTCCATACCTCTCTAAAGCAACCAAATATGTGAGAAGTCCATGGAAAGATATCTATTTAACATTTTGACCAATTTTTACTCATCAAAAACCCATACCCTTCAGTAATATCCACTACCAAGATGTTGATAGTCATCTATACTATGCATATTAATGTTACCTAAATTCTCATATTGTTAAGATCTCAAAATATTGGAACTACTATTTTATCGAGCTGTGACATAGTCCTCTTGAATGAATTTGGTGTTAAACCAAGATTATGACAAATGGAATTCAACATTATTGTTGCTAAAGATCTAGAATCTACTAGGCAATTATGTATATTCTTTCCAAATGTGTAATGGTCTTAATAATCAATATATGAAAAATTACCCTTTAGGTAGGGAAACACCATATATTACTCCTTTAGGAAGTAATAACTCCACAATGTCTCCTTAAGGGGACAACCTCCAATATCCTCTTACAATAGAAGACTCAATGCTTACTTCATATCTTTACCATGATAATCATCTCATATATATATACATCTATCTAACCCATGGATGGATAACCTCCTAATCCCTATGTAGGCTGACCATTACCCAATATACTACATCCACAAGTTACTCTATTATCCTAATATATTGTACCCATATAACTAACTAGGGGGATGTGTGCCACATGTCAACATCTCCATCAACCCATATACATCAATACATCACATCCCTAGGTAAATAGCATTCCTTCCCTCCTTGACATGTTTCATCCCCGAAACATAGGAAGAAACCAAATAATGAGTGTGCTTCAAATCATTGCACACTTGTCTCCAATCTCGATCATCTAGCCATCCATATGTGATATTGGTAGGTGATAGCTCTCCAAGCTTGTTTCCAAATTTTATTATGCTCCTCTAATTGTATTTATGATCATAATTATACTACTTTGGTATCTAATTATAATTATTCCTCTTTTTATTTCATGTACCATATTCTACTGCACTACTCTAATTATAACCATGACCATAGTAGGTATTCTTTCATGCATAATCATAGTGATTTCCACATGCATTCCATGTGCCATAGTATTTTTTCTTTGGATTCCATGCATATCCATAATGTTTGGAAATTTTATTTCCTGTATAGACAAAATGATTGTTGTTATGACACTTCCTCACTTGGTTCCATTATTGTTTCCTCTCATGGTGATGTGGGTGTCTATATACCTCAACCTTTTCCAATACTTTGACCTTATCCACCTTTGCTTCTACCTCTTCCACCTTTTGTTTCTTTATCTCTTAAGTATATGAAGTGCTCATTTGTAGTGTGTCTTTATCTATATCATCTGAATCTTCATCATGATCTTCATCACCTATTTTAATCTCATCCTCATGATTTACTTGGATTGTTATTGGTGCTTTTTTCACTATGATATCTTGTAAAGTGATCTTCTTTTTCTTATACCAAAACTTCATGAACTTTTTTTGAACATTAATATTCATTGTTCCCAAAGTCTCTAACCATGGATATCTAAGAACTATATTCATATCATCCATATCCAAAGCATAAAAATCTGAATGCAAAACATATTTTTCCATAATGAGCTTTAGATCTTCAAACATTGAAATATTCTTACCATCTACTTGAACCCCCTTGATATTATTTGCTTGAACATGTAGATGCTTAGCCAAATTCATGTTAATGAATTTATACCTTTTGGTAGGGTTTATGGACACAACTACCTTCTTCTTTTGAATGTATCCATAAAATTGAAAAATTGACTCAGATTTCTTTGGAGCCAAATTATTTAAACCCTTCTTCTTCTTCTTCTTCATCTGCTTCTTATTCTATTGCTTATTCTACTTCTTCTTCTTCTTGTTCTTCTACTGATTCTTCTATTTCTTCTTCTTCTTTTTCTACTTCTTGTTTTATAGCCCATCGATCTAAAAAAATCTGTTCCATTTCTTTCCATGAAGAAAACCTTTCTGTACAGCTCAACTGATCAAACCAATCTAGTGCAGGCCCAGACAAAAAAGGAGTTAATCATCTTTGCCCAAACATTTTTGTAAAATGATTCTCCAAAAGGAGCCACAATTCTCTAGCATCAATATCATCTTCCCCTAAAAATATTTTCAACTCCATGATCCACAAAAAAAATTAAGGTTCATGAAACCCTAAAATGTCAAAATTGATCCATAAAATCACAAAAAATCACTCCAAACAACACAAAAAATTATTAATTTTTTACCATACTTTTCTTATATCTGCCTACATCTCCCACAAAAATTTCGAATAAAAATTCCTTATATTTCGGAATATATAGCAAAATTATTATAAACCCTAAAATAGTAATAACTCCCTCAAAACGAATCTAAAAATCTCAATTTTTTTACTGTGACTTATTTGAAATATTATCCATATCTAGTAAAAAATTTATTAAAAAATTTGCAACCAATCAAAATTTATTGATGATTAAAAAAAAACTAGGGTTTCGCTCCACAAATTGCCCAAATCGAAGCTCTAATACCACTTGTAATGATCTTGATAATCAATATATGTAAAATTAACCTTAAGGTAGGGAAACACCATATAATACTCCTTTAGGAAGGAATAACTCCACAATGTCTCTTCGAGGGGACAACCTCCAATATCCTCTTACAATAGAAGACTCAATGCTTACTTCATATCTTTACCATGATAATCATCTCTTATATATATATATATATACATATATCTAACCCATGGATGGATAACCTCCTAATCCCAATGTAGGCCGACCATTGCCCAATATACTACTTCCACAAGTTACTCTATTATCCTAATATATTGTACCCATATAACTAATTAGGGGGATGTGTGCCACATGTCAGCATCTCCATCAACCCATATACATCAATACATCATATCCCTAGGTACATAGAAAAATGCCTAAATGGTGAGTAAGAAAGGGGGAAATTTAGGATTGATTTTGTATATAGAATTCATGTTAGATATCTTAGACATTTTTACAATGGAATTTATTATGATGGACTTCCATAAGAGGTCCTTCTACTCTGTTATTTGTGCTAGTTCATTAAGAGTGATGTTGGCCTTAATTTTCTTCATATCCTCAATAATATTGTATCCTCCTTTATTATGTTCCTCTCTATGTTGTGCTAATATTTCCCTTTAGGTGGAGTAGGATTATTGTCAACTTTGAGATTTAGAGGAATAGCCATATTATTGGGAGGAGTAGAAGTAGTAAATAGATGCCTCTTCCTTAGATTATAATTATTCTTGTTGAACTACTAGAATGCTTTCACTTCATTAGAATATCCTCTGAGACATTGTCATCTTCATTAGGGAAGTAAGACTCAAAGGTATTAAAGACCATGGATAAACTTGAAAGGCTAGATTCATGAGTAAGATATGTAGGATTCATCATTTAATCTTGTCTTATCATCTCTCTTTAGAATATTTCAAAGGCTCTACAAAACTATATACATTTTAATTATTTGTATTGTGATATGTTATGGACTTGGCACCAATTAGGCAAATGCATTTACATGATATTAATTTTTGATAGATTGTTAGACTATTATTATTTTAAATTGATAGTGAGCCTATTGAAAGGCCAATTATATCTTGGAAAGGAATAGTTCTAATCATAATTATGATTATTATTATTACCCATCCTCTTTTTGATATTCAAAAAATTATTACTCAACTTCTAAACCATTTTTTATATAGAATCTAATTCAACTTTGTTGGATTTATAACCTTGAGTGACTATTGCATTGGTGTGAGCCTAATGTTGATTATGTTGTTGGCTATTCCTTTATTACTGATTATTTAAGAAATAATAATTTTGATTCATTATATATTGTGTCATGGGAGATAGGAATTTACAATTGATTCTGATTGAAAGTGAGGGAATTCTAATTCATCCATGGAATTTTATTCAAGGATGGAATTACATTATTGAATACTTGGCCTCTTGGATTATGAGGGATAAGCTATAGATTGAGATACATATTTATTTTTATAGCTTCTTAGAATGCCAAGTTTAGAGTATTGGTAGAAATGACTCTTCATAAGAACACTATTGTAATAGGATCCATGTTGTTCTTGTATATCTTGAGTGTTATATTCTCATCTAGTTTATATATGATGTTTAGTTGAGTGTGCATATTCTATAATATTACATTGAAGACTTGGATTGATTCGTTAGGTTCCCTTTTCATGTTGTTAAAGAGATGATATACCATACTTGGATTAATTGCTTGTCCAAATTGTGCAAGGAATGTATTTTGACACTCATTCCATGAGGTGATGTAATTTTCCTACAATTTGAGATATTAATCATAATAATAATATTATAGAATAAATGGAAAAAGACTACATGTAATATCCTCATGGATAACATTCATTAATCTCAAGGCAACCTTAAAAGATTTGATATGTTCTTTAGTTATCCTCCCACTTGAGGGGGATAATGTAGGTAAATAATATTTTGGATTCCTTGGTAGATCATATTACTTCTCAGGGTTAATAATGATAGATTCAATTAATGAGAGTTGTTCAATATGAAGATTGATAGGTAGGACATTTATTATAGGGGAAGGTGTTTGGTCCTGATGTATCTTAGGGATGATAGGTATGGGTCTAGGTCTTCAAGAATTTGATAATTGTGAAACCAAAAGGCTAGTTTAGGCCTTAGACCTTGTTAGTCTCTTTGGTTCCTCCATAATGATTGGCCACTATTTATTTATAAAACACACAAGTGTTCCCTCCTAGTACCATCTTTTTATTTTCTATTGATGTGGGTTTTATGCAAACCCCAAAGAGTTTTAAATGAGGTAGTCTCTAATATTTTGGGATCTTTATGGAAAGGGACTCCACTCTAGGGCATGAGTTATAGTTATATGCTTAAAAAAACTACATGGTGGAATAGTAGTCTAAGCTCATGGGTTTTTAAACCATGTATTGTGGATGGATATATGAATTTTAATCAGAAGGGTACATCACTAGGCATGTTAGATGGGTGGACTATTCTATGGTGGGAAAATCTAAAAAACAACTCAAAAGGAAGGTTAAAGTAGAAAAGAAGGTTCCATGTCTTTGAAAAGGAGTCTCTTATTGTTTATTAAATGGAAAAGTATATTAAGAACTAGTGTTTTCAATTTTTAGCTTTTACACACTCATGAACAAGCATGTTTAGGAGTCTAAGATAACATATATAGGATGATTAATGGTCTCAACTAAAGATTGCTCTTCTTGAGGTTACTATTGTATAATTTTGTGTAAGATATTATAAATAAAACCAAGAAGTTATTTAGGGTAGTTGTGGCTCACACCTAAAATACTATATCAAAGAGATACCTCTACACACCTTGGATTTTCAATTCAACTTATATTAACTATCTAAATCAATGAAATTTATCAATCCTTAATATCTATTGCACATCTAACATTAACATTCATTAATAAAGCAATCACATTCATTTGTATCATTGATACACATTAGAATTATTTAATCAATATAGATAAAGAAACTTTAAATTCATTAACATAGAAAGGGAAGAGGAAAGAACAAACATAGTTGCATGATAATTAATTTCTTGATTTCTTCCTATATATTGATCCAAAACTTTGAACCTTTGAAAAGAGGGTTCTACATGTCTATAAATAACTTTGGGAAGGGGTCACCTCAGCCTCCAAGTTTATAACACTTTGATTACATCTTAATAGACTAATAATAAGTCTCAATTATATATTCATAAATTATAAATAGTTTAATCATGCAACATGTGCATGTTGACAAAAATGATTTAGTTAATTATAATATAGATGCAACTAAGCCTTACCTATTCATTTATAACTTCTATATGCAAAATTGAAAAAAATAACCTTTGAATTAAATTGGAACTTGATCAATGCTTCCAAAAATTATTTTTGGAACTATATTTGTGCTTGTGCTTGATGACATGATAAATACAGATATACTCAGTGATGCACTCATTGATTAAGCTAAATTTACCATCAAAGCTAAAGTGTGAGGTGACACTGATGTGTCTATAATTTTTTTCACTATAGGTGGATTATGTGGAGTATAATTGGAAGGTGGCATTTGTGCTACTTTTTTATTATCATCTATATCTTGGTAATGATTATACACCTTAGCTTGATGTGTGTGAATTAGGTTCATGTCCATAAGATGCATCCTAGTCACCCTAATTTTATAATCCATTAGTTTATCATGCTATGTCTTTGTGGCTCTAAAGATAAACTAGGAGAATTCTACCTCTATTGCCTTGTTCTTAGCTATGTTCAATTTGGCTTCGATGTCCTCTAAGCTTAGCCCTTTTAAACTCTATCTAAAGTCATCATAATCTTGTTGAATCATCTGATCAATTATAGCTCAAGTCACTAGCTTCCCTTTATTATCTCAAATTATTATTAATTCAAGCTCAGTCAAAATTTTCTTGGCCTACTTCTCTTGTTTGACTAATTTATTCACAATATCTTTATAGGATGATAACTAATCCTAAGCTTCCTACGTTCTTATTAAATACATATTCAGTTCATTTGATGCCTCTAGAAGGGTCATCAAGTCAAGGAGTATAAATTCTTATTGGGGGTGTACAATACTAAAAAATTAAGTTTATTATCATCTTCGTGGATAATATTCAACAATTTGGTTATATAATTAAAATATGGAGCCAAATTGACTCTTAAAGAGTGAATAGAATATAGAATTTCATATAGCCTAAGTGTTGCATTTTTCACATCCTACTAAATACCTTGGGGAACTCATATTACCTATTATTTCTCTCTAAGATTTTATAACTCTTATTCAATATCTTGTATATCAATTTATATTCCCTCATGTATGGATAGGATTGCCTCGGTATGGGTCTCCATGTAGGAATTGAGGTCCTCTATGTATGGGGACTGACCCTTCTACCTATTTTATCTCTTCTAAAGGGAATACATCTCTTCCCTTTCCTCTATGATCAAAGTTATATGAAAAATATCCTCAATATTCCTCTTTTTGACCTAATGGACTGATGTTTTAGTCTTATCAAATAATGAACTCACTGTTAGAAGTTTAGTGATCTTTAGATTGGGCCTCTTAGAGGCCAAAGCTCCTAACTCATTGGCCCAATCTAGAAGAGTGAGCTTCAAAGGATATAATGGCTAAGATTACACTTATACATGCTCTTCAATCTTAGGCTCAATTTTAGAGGTAGGATTGGGAATTGATGACCAAATTATTTTAGACTAGTCTATGTTTCCAAATTATGGCATTAAATGCATAACAAAGACTAATTGCTTCCTTGGATCCCTTTTGGTGGTCATTATTATGGCTGTGGAGGTTGGTGCTAAAGAAAGAAAAGGCGAACCTAATTAGGTAGAAGAAGAAACAATTGGAGTGATGGATTGGTTTATGGATGTAATATATGAATATATGGTTGATGGGGTGGATATTCAAGTTATATAAACTACAATAGTGGAAGCTAGAGTAGGTGAAGTGACAATAGGCAAATTAGCATATGGGTGCATAAAAAGGAGACCCATAGAAAGTGATTAAAAATAAATAACTATATAAATAACTAGTGTATGGATGGTAGAAATTATGGGTAATGACAAGAAAGGGAAAAATCCTAAGGGGGATGTAAGAAGAAGACCCTTACTAGATGGTTCACTAGTGAAAGGTGCCTTGGATTTTATTGCTTATAGTCTTAAAAATTTGGCTTGTTGTAACTCCTCCTTGTCCACTTCTTGTGTTGGCTCACCTTTCAATAAAGGTGTTTCATGTAAATTTTCACTTAAGATTTAAGGAAAGAGAAAAAATTAACTCAATATGAGTATGGTTGAAAAACCTATTTGGTTACGTATGTGCTAAATTAGAAGATTGTGAAGATATCTTATTTGGCTTGGGAGGAAGACCTATAGATAAGAAACCACTAAAGCAAACTTGTTTTTTAAATAGATAGTTGGGTGGACTATCTAGTAACAGATAAATCTTAGAAGTGAGAGCTTCTTTAAGGGCTATCAATCCACATGTTTCAAATAATCAAATCCACAAAACTAGAAATAAGGTACTTACATCAATTAAAGAAGATTAATAAAAATGAACACAATAATGCTTGTTAAGAAAATAAACTAGAAATGATCAAATTAGTGATAAACTAGTGCTAAGGGGTTGGGGTATGCTTCAATTTTTTTGAAAGAGGTCTATGAGTGGTTAAAAACATAGAAAACTAGATTTTATTGGGTGTATATGGGTGAAAATAGGTTATTATTTTTATTACCATAGGTAACCATCAGTGGTTGGGGTGACTATTAGCAGTTATACCTAACCATTAGTGGTTGAATATGGAATTTTGGGTTTCATAAATGGATGAATGATGGGATCTCATAAATGGATTCCAAGAGTTGGGAAAGGTCTATATTGATTACAAAATGGAATTGAAGCATGTGAATTTTGACAAATAAGCACTTGTCTAACCAAAAGTTACTTGGGTGGGTGGTTGATGTAGTTAGCCTATTAGTAAAATATGGCTTGATTTCAATAGACTAATGGTACCTAAGAGCTTGGTTGGGAGGTGATGGTAAGTCAAATCCTAATAAGATGGCTGATACTGAATGATAATGATGATGATGTTGATTGACTTGATTGACTTACACAAGAAAGCTCCTAAATGCCTGAGCTCTTGATAATTATTGAAGATGCCTTTAACCTCTCATGCCTCTCTCTCTTATAAGCACATTTAAGAGGTAGAATTAAAGGTGTAACTGGGCCATTTAATACAATTCATTTATGTAAGGGCTCTCAACCAAAATTAGACAAATTATCTTTAGAAAAGCAATGCACGTGGTTTACATATTGTTTTTTAATAGGTTGATCCTAATCATCAGTGGTTAGGGGTTCCCAAGGCTAACTTTTGATGGCCACCTTGACCATAAATGGTTAGGGTCTAGAGAAAAAGGGTCTTGAAGGTTAGGTTTACTTAGATTGGTGAAATTGGGTGTAAATGGGTTTGGTGAGGCCAAATAGGTGTAGGTTGGTCCTAAGGGGGTCCTAGGTGGGTCCAGGGGGATTTTCAACATTCAAAAATGTAAGTGTGTAGACTTTTGATGTCTACATTTTACCACTTTTTTTTGTGTTAGTTGTAGAAGTGAGCCACTAAACAAAAATAGAGTATGGGTTAAGGGTCTGGCTACCTTGAAAGTGGAAGGATGTGTTTCCCCTCAAAGTGGGAGTTGGTGAGGTGAAGCTAAAGTAGGTATAGGTTTGATAAGTGTTAGATGGTGAGTCATGAGGTGGTTACATGAAGTCAATAATTTGAGGTGTAAATGTGCACATAGAATGTGATAAAAGGGTGTGATATACAAGATCACACAAAGACTAAAATTTCAAATGTTGAAAAAATAAGGTTTGGTGCTAAGGAGGATAAGTGACAAGTGAATCATGTGACCACCCATAAGTATGGCAGCTGGGAACACTCATAAAAGTAAGTCTCCTACATGATTTTAATGTTTTTGGTGGGTATCGAAGGTAAGAAGTGATCCTATGGAAAACAAAAATGGGTCATGTGTCATGGGTATTCAAGGTAGGAAGTGTTCTCGATGAGACATAAGCTAGTCAGCATATGCAAGGTGGCATAAAAATGCAAAAGGGATCAACATGAAAATGTTTTTGCTATGGTCAAAAGGACCAAGAAATAAGTATCACAAAATTATGCACCAGATGGGATAAAATAAACCAATGGTGAGGTGTCAAGATGGTTAGGTTGGTGGGAGTAGGGCATCACCAAAAGTAGGCAAAGATAGGTGTGGTTTGGTAGAAATGGTAGTTTTTAGGTGAAGGTGAAAAAATGGGGGTATTGTAGGGTTTCTTAACCATTAATGATTAGGGGAAACCTTAAAAAGTTAGATGGATAATATTAAAAAACTAGAGTAAGTGTTGGCATTATTACTATCATGCCTTTTTTACTTTGTCTCTAGCGATTTTGATGTTATATAAGGAGAGTGACTACTAAGGTGGTGAGTGTTTGTTGGGCAGAATTGAGTGGGTTGATTTCATGGGTTTAGGATGTCTGAAGCATGAGGACATGGTTGGGAACCTACTTGTGAGCTCAGACCATGGAGGAGGTCATAGAATGAGGTAGTGGGTGAATTAAAATTGCTAGAGTAAGATTATATTTGTATTATTGAATTTGCTTAGGTGGGTAGGTCTAAAAATATGTAATTTTACTTGTATGCCCTAGGTATGGTTTTTGAGGTTTTTAGGTAGATTGGTTGGTGAAATGGTAGATTGACAGGGTGGGTTGGTGAATTAAGAAATATTCTAGGTGGTTAAGGTGCTAAGGCTAGGTTTTTAAGTAGGTTTAGTGCATGTTAGGTATTTGTATTTAGCTCTAGGGGTTTTGGGTGTTCTAGCCATGGAACAACCATAGGTGACCATCGATGGTTAGGTCTAACCATTGATGGTTAGGTATAACCATCGATGGTTGACACCCTAGGAACTAGGGATCACCAACCATCAGTGGTCAACATGACCATTGGTAGTTGGGTAGGATAGGTTAGAATTTTTTGCAAGTTTTTTTAGGATTTGGTTAGGATTAAATGAAATGAGTAAGGGTAATCGGTGGGGGTTTCTTTAGGTTTCTAGGGCTAGGTGTTTGATGGTTAGGTTTTAGGTAAGCTACTTAGGGTATGGTTAGGGTTAAAGTGTGTTAAGGGTTAAGGTTAGGTCAAGTATGATTGGGTTGGATTAAGGGTACGGTTAGGGTTTTAGTTAACAATTAGGTAAGGGTAATGGGTTGATAAGCTAATCTAGGTTATTGGGGGTAACATAGATAGGTGAGATAGGTGGGTGGGAGTGATATGAGAATAGGTCATATATCAAAAAGGTAGGGTAGATAGGCCTATTAATAATAATTGAGCCCAACATTTGATTTGGTGCAAGCTCAGAAGTAGATCTAGATGTGCAACTATGTGTTATGCATCTTCCCTATGCTTCTCAAGGGGATGACCATATATGAATAGGCACACATAGAGGAGGTAGGGCTATGAGTGATGAAGCACTACCAGCATGTGCCTAGAGACACATTGATGATAGTAGCACTCATTGAGAGATGGGATCCTACTACTAATACCTTCTTATTACTGATTGGGGAGATGACTATTCTCTTAGAGGATGTACATATGATTACTTAACTCCCACTACATGGTGAGGAAATATATGAAATAGAGCAAGAGGAGTGGGATGACTATGTGGAGTATTTGTATGGAGATGACAGTGATTAGGTTTAATTGAATTCTAAAGGGTTTAGTTACACAAGGTTATATGAGAGAGTTTCAGAGGAGAGGAGATTGATGGCGATGTTGATGTTGATGTTGATGATTATTTTTACATGCTTTGGGCTCTCATATTCAAGAAGTAGGAGGTTTACTTATGTATTTTTAGGTGTATCGGTGGAGTTACTTATCTGGAGGATAGTCTTTAGTTGGGTCCTAGTTTTGTTGGTTTATATTTATAAGGATTTGTGGGAATTTAGACACCATCATAGATATGGTATCATCATGGGCCTATTTTTTCAATACTAGGCTTATGAGCACATCCAAGTTATGAGGTCAATCAGATTACCATGGGTATGGTACACATAACTAGATTTCCCTATAAGTTTTATGATATGGAGAGATAACTATGTTACGTTAGGGGCAGGAGGTAGAGAAAATGATGTTGATTGGTTTAGAGGTGCCCTAGGTGTGTTGGTAACTAGGGACATCACTTAGAGACCATACCTATAATTCTTAATCTAGCCAGGCTACAGGAGGTAGACCTTCACTATGTAGAGTTATAGGTGGATAATGGGCCATCGAGAGGGTGAGGTTAAGGTGTTTCTGTTCAACTGAGTGTGGTGTTAGTTTGGTTTGCTATAAGGTGTATCAAGTCTACATCCCCGATATAGGAGGTAGGACTCTTTTAATTGTTGGTGCCTTAGCCTACTCTAATATTTATGGATGGTGGTTTTGAGGATCTTCCTACTAGGAACCCTATCGATGATGTAGGGTATACATATGGTTATATGGCTTAGTACCAACTAATCTATGTAGTGGTAAATGTGGCAGAGATGATAGAGGGGTGGGGCTGATGGCTATAGATCTAGCTAGCTAGGATGGATAGGTAGGGGTGGTATTGGTTATTGTCTTGGATCAGATATAAGTATTATAGGGATGGGTGACCATACTATAAATCTAAATCACCATATTTTAGGGTTAGTTTTCCACCATTATAGGTGAGAGAGACCAGGCATAGGCATCCTTAAGTACAATTATGTAGGAGAGGAACCTATAAATATAGAGGGTTAGAGTAAGTAAAATAGTAAGAGGGATACCAGGAATAGTTCCATAGTCATAATACCTATCCATCATAGAGGAGCTCAAATACTCTGAGGTGATGGTACTAGACTAGTTGCCCCAAGCCATGAGATATGTAGAGTATAGAGTTAGTTTGGTCAATGAGCCCTCGATAGCTACTCTAGGTCTGTGGGATGCTATAGTGGGCCAGGTAGGAGTCCTAAGGGGACCACTATCAAGTATAGGTGTAGCCAAAGATGGGGCCAGTTGTAATGGTACATGATTGTGATTATGTTTGGATGTGTTATTATGATGTACTATTTTGATATCAACCTATGCACTGATGTAATGAGATGTATAATTTTTTGAGAGAGTTGATATATTGTTACATGTATTATTTTTTGATGATTTGATGTATATGATGTATGGTTTTTAATGTTATATATGATGGATGCTTATGGTTCATGTGGTGCTCATGTTTAGGATTATGGTTATGGCTTATGGTTCCTGACTTGTGGTGTATGATGATAGTGTTCTAGTTAGTATCCTAGGCATGTGATGCTAGAAAGATAGTTATGATGTTGTGATTTTGTTCATGGATAAGATAAGATGTGTTATTGATGGATGTATGTTATATGATAATGTAATGGCTTTGTTTATGGTCATATGGATGGCATGGTAAATGGTATATGATATGATGTCTTACTTATTAATCTGGTTTATGATTATATTGGTGTAATGATATGCTTATAGGCTCATATGGTGTGATAATTATAAATGGATAGGTTGATGTTTATGGTCTATTGTGATATGATTACATTATATTTGGTGCATAGAGAGATAGATGGTGTTGCTTGTTGACATAGTTGATAATGTTCACACCTTTGATGTGATGTTTGTTGTTCACAATCAAAGAGGTAGGATGTGAATATGGTTAAAGATGAAAATACATAAAGTAAGTACGTAAAAAATTAGATGTGTAGGAAAGTAATAAAAATCATGAGAGGTATATCCACATGAACTAATAAAAGATAATAAAAGGAACACGATGCCTTTTCATTGGTAAGGATCAACTCAAAACCCAAATTTGGATTATCTTAGTGAAGAAAATATTTTCAGATGATTCACATTAGCATGCTTAGGTTGATAAATAGCTATCTTGATAAAATTGTGTCAAGTAATCTCATATTATTGTGCACATGATATGTGGAGGGAGAATGGGTGAAACTGGAATTGTTAGTGAGACTAGTATGCCTTTTTTGTAGGTTTCCAAAGAGGCAGTATAAAAAAGTCTATGTTTATATATAAAGTGTAGACTGATCAATGTGGGAAGTCTACTGAGGAGAGCTGATTGTAGCTTTCTAATATTAGTGCATTTATGATATTTGATTATAGTTTTTAAAATTCTTTTATTTTTGCTTGGGGATTTTTTCTATTTTGATTTCATTTTAGGGTTAAAGAAGCTGATTGATATGAGAAGCTTCCAATAAATTACTAGCTTTGACAAATGCTTTACTCAACCATCCTTCAAGGGAATGGTCTAAGTTTATGTGTGTAGTTAAAATGCTTTTGATAGTTTTCCTTCAAGGGAATAGTCCACCTTAAGTTTGGAAAATTTAGATGATTTTTCAATAGTTGTCATTCAAGGGAGTAGTCTAAAAATGCTAAGAATGACCCATAGGTTATTTATGACTATTGATATTATTTTGTCTTAACCTATACTTGCTTATACATGCTTAAGGGATTACCTTTATGAAGGTAAAACTAGATTGACATGAAAGTCCAGTCGGTGAAAAAGTGGTATAGGTGGAAATGACCATAGGAACTGATATCAAAGAGATGGGAAGTACTATGAGAATCATGCCATGAATAGAGATGTGGTACCTAGAGTTCAATATTAGGCTATAATTGTGATGGATAATCACATGATTTAGTTTCACTTGGTTTCCCCTAAAAAGGGGGAAGTGAATGTGGTTGTAGGGGATGAGATTAAGTTATACAAGTGATGATTATGATCCCTTTTTAATAATAAAAGGGACATAGATACAAATCATTAAGAGGCCTAGGTTTTGGTTTGCCTTTGAGAGAGGATAAATGATAAGATCATGATCCATACTTATGGTTTGTGTTGTAGGGTCTAAGCCAATTGAAATGAAATTTGCCCCTTTTTCTTTACTCCATATTAGTTATATGCCAATTTTCCTTGAGAACAAGATCTCCAATATTGAATTCTTGGATTTTTAGGTTTTTTTATAGGCATGTTTGAATTTTTATTGATAGACACGAAGATGGGAAAGGGTGACCAAACAATGCTCGTCAAGTAGCTCAAGTTGAGCTAAACATTCTTGATGATAGTCATTTTAAAAAATAAGATCATGTAAAGAAATGCAAAGAGAATGTATTTGGACTTTAAGAGGCAATACAACCTTATATCCAAACATGAGAGAAAAAGATGTAGCACCTGTATGGGTTTAAATGCTAGTATGATATGCCCATAAGGTGAAAGGGATGTAAAAATTCCAATCACAACCTGAGGCATTACCCATTTTGGTAAGCATGTTGTTAAGGGTTTTGTTAGAGGCTTAAACTTATCCATTTGCTTATGGGTGATAAGGTGATGAAAATCTAATTTTAGTAGAAAATACATCACAAAGGCCCTAGATTTGTTTGATTTTGAAGGATTTGTTATTACCAATGATGATCTTATAGAGCACACTGAAATGACAAATGATATGGTGGGTGATAAATTTAATAATCCTTTTATCTTTTGTCAAGATATGAGGAATAGCTTCCACCCATTTGATAAAATATTTAGTCATGATAATGATAGAATGATGTCATTATGAATAGTGGGGGTTTATTTCATTGATAAGGTCAAGAACCCATTATGAAAATAACCATAAGTCCATATAAATATGAAGACTATTGTTAGGTGCATGATGTAAATTAGCATGTTTTTGACACTTGACACACTTTTTCACATAATCAAAATATTTTTAGTTAAGGGTAGGCTAGTAATAGCCCAAGTAGAGGATACACTTAGCCATAGTGAGTCCACTAAAGTAACTGACACATATACCCTCATGTATCTCCTTGATAGTGTGAGAGGCTTCTAGACCATGAAGGAAACAACATAAGAGTCCATCAAAACCACATTTGGAAAGAATTCCTCTCATAATGGTGTAAGAGGAGGTGCTCTAAATAAACACCTGATGAACATTCCTAGAGAGGCTAGAGGGAACTATGCAAAGGTGAAGGTAGTCAAATGTTTGATGATACTAAAGGCAAGGCATAATCTCTTCCATATTAAATATGGTTGGAGTATTTGATTTAGTGTAGGAAGGTTTGGTGAGGTGATGGATAATGATTGATGGTTTGGAGTCTAAGGGTGCTAATAGGATCTGAGAGGCAAGAGAAGATATGGTATCAACAAATTTTTTGGTATATAATGGGGTGATTTGAATATGGTAGTGTTTAAATGATGTTATGATTTATGTAACTAGTTATCTATATAATTGCATTATTTCATTCTTACATTGGTAAATGCCATTGACTTGGTTGACCACAAGTTGGGAGTCACCAAAGACATTGATTATTCTAACTCCTAAGGCTAAGGTAGTTTGGAGACCTATTACTAGTGTTTCATATTTAGCCACATTGTTGGTGCATTAAAATTTGAGTTTAAATGAAAAAGGAAGTGGTTCACTGATAAGGGGGATAAGGATAATAATAATTCCTCCACCCCACTGACATTTGGAAAAATGAAAAAGCATGGTTACATGACTGGTAAAATCTACTTGAGACAAACTTACAATTGAATCATCTAGAAATTCAAGAGGGGAGGTTGGGTGTCTATTAGGGGTGAATCAACCAATTAGTTGACAATGGATTTCCCCTTTATTGATTTCTATTAGAGGAAATCAAGGTCAAAATTATCTAAAATAATGAGCCACTTAGCCATATAATGGTTTTGGTATGGTTTGGAGTGCATGTACTTGAGTGGGTCAGTATTAGTTATAACAAAATTTTTGTGGTTAAGAAGGTAGTGGAAAAGTTTGGAGGCCACAAAGATTAAAGACAAACAAAGTTTCTCAGTATGTGTGTATCAAGTCTTGTACTCAACAAGTTTGTGGATAATGTAATAGACATATTTCTATTTGTGGTGTTCATCTCAATGGGTAAGCATTACCCCTATAGAATGGTTAGTGGTAGAGATATATCATTTAGATGTGTGAGGATAGGTGGAGATAGAAACTACTCTTTGAGTGCATCAAAGGCCTTTTGATAATCAACATGCCACTTAAAATATATATCCTTTTTCAAGAGGTAGTGGAAGGGTTAACATTGATCAAGGAGTTGGGAGATGAAATACTGAATGGATTGGAGTTTCCCCTACAAACTATGGACTTACTTAAGATTGGTTAGAGGTAGCATATTGAAGATGGTTTTGATTTTGGTTGGGTCAACCTTGATTATTTGAATGGAAATGGTGAAGCTTAGAAGTTTACCTGACAAAACCTCAAAAATACATTTCTTGGGGTTAAGGGAAACATGATAATGGATGAGTCATTCAAATATAATCTTGAAAATGGTTAAGTGGTTTTTATGAAGTTTGGAATTTTTGAGAAGGTCATACACATAGTCTTTGATGATTGTATGGATAAGGTCATGGAAAATATAGGTAATGTCTCATTGGTAGGTTGTACCAACATTCTTAAGACTAAAAGGCATGACTCTGTAATAGAAATTCCCCCATGGGGTGATAAAGGAAATTTTTTGCTAAACTTTAGGGGCAATAAAAATCTCATTATAACCCAAGAATCCATTCATGAGTGATAACATCTCATGGCCTGTTGTGAGATCAACAAGTTGGTCGATACTAGGTAGAGGAAAGTATTCCTTTAGGTGGGTGAGGTTGAGCTCATGATATTCCACCCATATATGTATTCCCCCTATGTATTTAGTGATAGGCATAATGTTTGAAACCCACTGAGGATAATCAATGGGTTAAATTAAGTTAATAGAAAGGAGGTGTTGGATCTCTTCTTTGATAAGGAGAAATATGTGAGGATGCATGTAGGGGAGTTTGCATATGATAGGCTTGGCATCATGATTAGTCATAAAGTTGTGGGTGGTAATGGTTGGATTAATATCATGCATGTTGGTATATGACTAGGTGAATGTAATACTACAATTTTGGAGGAAGGTAGAGAAGTCCTGCAGTTCCTTATGGTGAGAGTTTGGCCTAGTTTGACAATATGGGGGTTATTTGAAGTTTCTATGTCAATATCCATGGTGGGTTAATTCAACATGGTTAAGGTATCTAGAGGTAAGGATTTGTGGATGGAGGAATCAGGTGCACCAAGGTAGGTGAGAATATAATCATCATCCTATCACTAGATAGTGTGAATGGTAGGAGAATCTTCTCCTACTAATTAAGGATGGACTAAAGGGATGAATATAGGTAACCCTTCATTTTGATAAGTTAGGGGCTTGAGGTTAATCATGTTGATGAAGAAGTAAAAAATTTAGGTGGGATGATGTCATCATCCTCACCCATAGGTGGAGGGGGTTTTGGAGAGGAAGGGGTCTCTTCTTCAACAATGGTAGGGGTAGTCTATTTAGATTTGTTCTTATCGGGTAGAATGAAGCCAAGGTCATGATTTTCATGAGAATTTTAGGTCTCAATAAAGGTTAATGTGTGTGCAATATGCTCATATCATCCTAAACTAAATCCCTTTTAGGCACACTTGTGAAGGTATAGTTTGGTGAATTATGGGTTGTCCAAATAAGAAAAGGTGGAGGTGAATGGTTGAGGTGAAGACAAAGTGGTAAAAACATTAAGTGGTATTTCAATTACCCCATAGATAAAGTGGGTTTGATAGTTTGGAGGCCCTAAGGGGGTAATAGATCCAATTTTAGGGTCATAACCTGGTTGGTGGTTGAGCCTTCTATATTCTTAGGGAGTTTTGAAGGCATCAAGGGTGAGGAGGTGGTATTCTCTAGAGGTAAGGTGTTGAAAGGTGGGTTATAAAGGAGCAATAATAGGTATCTAGTTTTTAAGGATAGATGAACTGGTAAATACCTTAGTGGAAGGGGAAGCAATGGCTTTGTCTTCGATGGGTGAGGGCTTGGTGGTTTTATTTCTAGTGCTTTGGATTGAGGTAAGAGAACATCATTTGGCTGATATGTCATATTGCTTGTTACAAAAGGGATAAGGTTAGCTTGTATGGTAATAGCTTGACCTTCATGTTCAAGCTAACACAATGATGGAGGGTGGAAGGTACACAACCCATGGACTGAATACAAGGTCTCCCTAGTTAAAAATTATACTAGAATTCATCTTCAACCACATAAAAGAGTTTAGGGAGTGTGTGAGGTCCTACCTAAATGTGAAGGATGATAGATCCCAAGGTAGTGGTCATAGTGTCTTTAAAGGATTTAAGGATGGCTAAAGTTTTAGACATGACATTATCTTGTAGCTTAAGTTTCTCATATACATGGGAAGAGATGATGTTGATACTAGCTCTAAAGGAAGGAAAAGTGACTCTACCACCTCAGTAGATGAAGTGGGGGAAAATTAGGTAGGTTATATGATAGGCATATCAAGGACCATATTAACCATGTGGGCATCATGAGAATATTTAGCTTGTTTGTCCTTGGCTTTGATACGTGCATGGTTGGGAAATTTTTTCTTGAAGATGTTAAGAGCTTGATTTTGATGGGTATTGGGATTATCCAACACGAGTTCCCCTTTTTTTATAAGACTTTGAATAATATTATTGAAAGTATTGCATTGTTTGATGTGCCTATTTAGTTGATGAAAAACATAGAGGTCATTCTCATTATACCAAGTAGGTGCTAGATGAGAAGAATCAAACTCTTGGTGAGGTTTGATGGGGGGAAGTTGTATAATGTTAGATTTTAGTAGCTTTTCCAAGACTAAGGTATAAGATTATCTGAGTGGAGTGAATTATTTTTGTTTGCTTCAGTTCGGGTTCCTTGTATTTTGGTTAGAGGTAATGGAATAATTTTGTTGATTGAAATTGGGTAGAGAGGTGGTTTTAAGGCTGACAACTTTCATGGTTCCCCTATTCTGGTATTAGCCTAGTTTCCTAGTTTGGAGGAAGAGGTTTTGTTGGTCTTGAAGGTAGAGTTATTGTTTCATAACTTTAATTTACCCTCATTTATGGCCTATTTTTATAGCTTACATGCCATGGTAAAAGCCTCATCAAAAGTTTTGAAGCTTTGGATATGTAGTGTAGAAGATATATGTCTGGCACAGGCTCGACCAAAAAGTTTTATAAGCTCAAGTTGAGGTAAGGAAAATGAAAGCTAATTAATCAAGCTTCTCCAATGGGTGAAAAAATTGTTAATGGACCCATCATCAAATTACCTAATAAAATAGAGGTTTGTGATAGAGAACTTCTTGTAAATGTTAATGGAAAAGTAATCTAAGAAGACTTGTGATAATTAGGTGAAAGAAAAGATGTAATGCTTGGTGAGGGCACTATACCAATCTAGTGTTAGGCTAAATAAATACATGGGGAAGGTTTGAGGAGAAGGGAATAATTGTAAGCAATAATGAAACATGCACACCTAAAATCCCTAAAGTGTTGTTAAGGCTCCTCCTTGCTTTGATTTTTGGTAAATTTTGGAAGCTCCCATTAAGGAGGGTAAGGTATGATGGGGACAAAAGAATGATAAAGTTTTTTAAAAATTTGATCATAGGATAGGATGTTATGAGCCCCTAGTATGGATGACTCTAGGTTGGTCATTTTGTTCATGAAAATTTTCATTAGGTCAGTATGAGGTGGTGCACCAAAATGATTGTAAGGCTGATATTGTGGTTGAGGTTGGATAACATATTGGTAATTATTTGGTGGTTGAGAGGCTGCCACATATTGGAATGTGGATGCTAGAGGTTGGGTAGGGTAGGTGGATGATGGTAGTTGGGTAGTGGGTACATACCATTATGGGTTAGGGATGTATCCTAGACTGGGTACAATGGGTAATTGCTGAGGAGTCCCTATGGATTGGGCATGGGTGGTAGTTGTGTTGGTGATAAGAGGTGAGGTAGTGACCTTTTTGATAATGGGTGGTGAAGTAGAAGGGATAGATACCCCTAAACTTAGTAAAGGGGTATTGATTTATGGTTTAGGCTTGATAGAGGAGAGGTTGGTAGTGCCATGCGTGGGTGCTCCAAAAATAAGTGGAACATGATGGGTTAATGGTTGGGTTGTCCTCAAGGTAGAGGAGTCATTAGTAGGGATAGAAGGTGTAAGGTTAGCAATTGGCTAGATAGGTTGGTTTTTAGTTTTGATATCAAATGGGTTAGTAGATGAAGATGCTTGGGTGGTCAAAGGTTGGGTGGTGATCATAGAAACATGGATACCATTCATAAGGTGGGATGGCATGCCATAAAGAGGACCCTGAGGTGGAGTTCAAATTGAGATATGGTGAGGGGAGGTGTTAAGATAGTGTTGAAGGGTAATTAGATTATTGTCTAAAAATGTGGTAAAATCCATGTCTCCTTGGGGAAATACCCAAGGAAAAGTAGGGATTCCCAATGGATGAGGTGAATATTCTTCCTTGAAGATGTATTGTATAGATGATGAGGTAGAAAAGGTTGATTTATGTGATGGGTTCTGCTCTACTTTGTATTTTTATTGTTAGCGAATGAGAACCATACAAGAAAAAGAAAAAAAACAAGAAAAAACTCACCACTCAAATAATAAAAAGACAAGAAAATGATCAATTCAATCAAGACACACATTATGAAGTATGTTTAAGCCTAGAGGTTATTTTTAATTTCATTTTTGGCTTATGCCTTAGTTTATGATAATGTGTGATAGAAATTGGCTTATAGGTTAGGTACTATAAAAGTAGTATATGTTTAGTTTTAGGTTATTTAGGTGCTTAAAAGAATCTATATTAGAATTAATACATGGCTTGGTATTAGGGCCTACCCACTCACTTCACAATCATGTAATGATAATTGTGTTGGGTACTTAGCCAATATATATTGATATCTAGATTTTATACACATCCAGAGAGCTGAGTTGGTTCTAACCTTGGTAATAACCTCCAAGATTGTCGAGAATGGGTAAGGTGACCACTAGGTGATGAAATCCTAGTCAGGCCTTCTCTCAAATTGTTTTGATGTTTGATTGATGAAAGTGCTTTGGATAGTGTGTGTAACAAAAGTGATGCTATGATAAGATTATTGTGATTTAATTCAAAGTGAATTAATGTTAAAAGTGAGCAATGGATACAAATTATTTTATACCCCAAAAAAATTTAGTTTCAATTATGTGTATAGATAGAGAGAAGAGCATATAAATGTAAAAAAATGCCAATAAAGACTCTAGGTCCCACTAGGCATGCCAAAATGTTTCTTGTAAATTTTTATTTAGGTTATAAATAAAAAGAGAAAATAAACTTGATATGGGTATGGTTGAAAAACCTATTTGGTTGTGTGTGTGCTAAATCAAAAGATTATGAAGAGCTCCTCTTTGGCTTAGGAGGAAGACCTATAGATAAGAAAGAACTAAATCAAACTTGTTTGTTAGAAATATAGTTGGGTGGATTTCCTAGTGATAGATATATCCCAAAAGAGAGAGCTTCTTCAGGGGATATCAATCCACATGTTTCAAACAATCAAGTTCACAAAACTAGAAAGAAGGTACTTTCATCAATTAAATAAGATTATTAAAACTAAACATAAGAATGCTTGTTAAGAAAATAGACTAGAAATAATAAATTAGCTATAAACTAATTAATACTAGTGTTAAGGGGTTGGGGTATGCTTCAAAAAAATTTAAAAAGGTTTGTGAGTGGTTAGAACCATAACTAAGCTCACAAAGCTCACAAAGCTCTGACACCAATTGTCAAGATTAAGAGCAGAATTGATAACCTTTATATAAGCAACTAAACATGGAATTCAACTAGAATAATAAGTAACTAGAAATCAAAAATAGCACATAATATGAGAGACAATACACAATTGTATTCAACTCATACAGAAGGAATTACAATAAAGAGATTACACTCCTCTAACACCTCTTGGGTGTACTAGTAATTCTCCCTCAAGAGTTCTTTCTCTCATTTACAAACACAATCAACTCAATAACCGAGTTGGTGTTTCAACCAGTCATTAACAATACTGCCAGTACCACTGAGTATACACACATACTCCAAGTCTGAGTACACCACGCACTCCAGGTAGATCTCACTGATCTTGCAACAAACTGAAAATCAAATTATCTAACCTACCCTGTAGATCTACCCTGATCTTGCACACCTGCAGATCAACCTGGTCTTGCACACTTGCTGACCTAGATCTTACAATCAGAAGGATCTCTTCCTTGTCCTTGATTACAATACAGCCCCATGGGTCTATTATATAGATCCCATGCAAACAATAATTAGACTTATAATTACAATAATTAGAAACACATACTCAAGACTAAAATTAGTCTTTTACATGCAAACAAACTATCCATCTAAAATAAGACCAGTTCTAGAAGTGCATGCAAATGCATGCACACACAGGCTGCCGACGTCAGTGCCTATCTGACTAATGTTAGCCAACCCATAACCGACATCAATTACTATGAACACTGAAGATGACCAACATTAGTTGCACTGCCAACGTTGGTTTCTATATAACTTAAAAACCTCCTCCATGTTTGCATTAGTGAAGATTTTAGCTCCACAACCTAACAATCTCCCACTTGGAGATAAATAACTACATCTATACCTGTACTTGTACATCATCTAATTTTATTTCCTAGCTTGTATCCCTCTTCAAGTTTAATATTGAAGATCAACCACCACACATCCTATGGTGTTACGCCTAGCATCCAAATCCCCTACCACATCCAAATCTACATACCCATGTAGAGAAGTGCTTGACCCTATATCACATGAATCCCTACTGCTGGTCCCTCTCAAATACCTGAGATTCCACTAAACTTCTTTCCAGTGCTTCTTTCCTAGATTGGCCACAAACTTTTTGACAACACCCACTGCTTGGGCAATATCAGGTCTAGTACACATGTACTCAACCTCATCATGTGAATTGGGACACTGTTCTATGAACTATCCATCCATAGGTGTGCTAACTAGTTCTGCATCCTACATAATGAACCTCACCACTACCTTATTTAGACAATCATCTTGAGACAACATCAACCTGTGATCTTCCCTGTCTCTAGGAATACTCATGCCAAGGATTTTTGCTCCTCCTAAATCCTTCCTGGCACACCTCTGAACTAATTTTACCCTTAGCTCAGCAAATCCTTGCATGTATGAACCTGCAACAAGCATATCATCCACATACAGTAATAGGATAATGTTGTGACCATTATCCAACCTGGTAAAATAAACATAATAGTTACATTGACATTGACTAAAGCCATGCTTTGTCATACACTCGTCAAACCTGTACCACTATCCTAGAGCTTGCTCAAGACCATATAACCTGGCCTTCCATCTCATGTGTCCATTCTCTCTCTTATTTAACCTAGTAATATATTCATCTTTTAGTGATTTTATTCCAGCTGGCAACTCTACCAAATCTCCCATTTGGTTCTCATCCAAGAAATCAACTTCCTCATTCATGCCATGCTCCCACTATTTCCTAGATTCTACTTGCTCTGCTTCTTTAAAACTTCCTGGTTCTTGACCATCAGTGAGTAACAAGTAGTCTAAAGAAGGTGAATAATGAATTTGAGGCTTACTTACCCTTTTAATCCTCCACATGGGCATTTGAGACTCCTTGGCAGCTTGCTATCCACCCAAAATCCATTCTCTGGTCAACCCTGGTCTGCACCTGACTGATGTCGATTCCACCTGATCACCGACACCAGTTCCCTAACCAACATCGGTGTCCACCTAGTCACCAATGTCAGTTCCCTGACTGACATCAATTGCCACCTACCCAACACCACTGACTTTGGTTTACACATGATCGATGTCGGTACCTACCTGATCGACATTAGTTCCACTTGACTGGCGTTGGTAACTATGTTTTCCTATGAGTGATGAATTTTTAACCATGAGCTTACCTTGGATCATAACCTTGTCCAAATTGCCCTGCTCAAAATTATTTATCCCCTTGAGTTGATCTCTGTCTGTCATCTCCTCCTTGAAAATCAAGGCTTTCTTATTCTTTTCAAAAACATTAGATTTCCTCTTTGTGAAATAGACCTGATCCTTTCTTGTAGCATGAGTTTCAAGAAACCTCACTTTCTTCTATTGGTTACATAAATCTTGATCTATGCTTCTCAAATCTAAACTCTTACCTTTTGACTCAAGAACATGCATCCCCTTCTTATTCATGTGACCAAGCCTACAAAGCCACATCTGAAGTAGATAAATCAGAAAGAGAATCAGTAATACAAGTAGATAGATAAAGAGTACCTACTTTCTTACCTCTTGCTAAAACAAGTGCACCCTTGGAAACCTTCCAAGAATTTTTTGTGAGAGTTATTGTGCATCCCTCATCGACCAACTTTCCAGTAGAAATCAAGTTCTACTTCAGGACTGGGACATGCATGACCTCCTTCAACACCCATGTGTTGCCCATCTTCAATTTCAGCTGCACTTTCACTTTGCCAACCATTTAACAAGGCTTACCATCCCCTAAATAAATCTCTCCAAAGTCTCCTTAGACATATTCATGAAAAAATTCTCTATTTGGGGTTACATGGAAAGAGGCACTAGAATATAAAACCCAAGATTCCACTTTCTCCAAGGAACATACAAGAGCATCCTCTGCAACAATATCTGCAACATCTGCTTCTTCATTTCCTTCATGTTGATCTTCAACCAACCTGCAATTTTTCTTTATGTGCCCTACCTTTCCACAATTCTAGCAGATTATTCTACCATACCTGGATTTGGATCTCCTACCTATCTTTGACCTTGATTTCCCTTGCTCTATCTTCTCTCTTTGCCTTCCCCTACTTTCAACACTTAAAGCATTAACTGATGATTCACTTGTGCTTTTCCTATGAATTTATTCATTCAAGATTACACTAACAACATCATCAACTTTCAAGATATTTGAACCAGACATAGTATTACTAACTGCCATTACCAAACTATCCCAACTTTCAGGTAATGAGCATAATATTAAGAGAGCCTTAATTTCATCATCAAAAGCAATATTGACTAAAACTAACTGATTTACTAATCCATGGAAATCACTAAAATGACTGTGTACCGATCCACCATCCAACATTTGCAAATTAAATAATTGCTTCATAAGAAATACCTTATTCGAAGCTGAGGGTTTTTCATATAAATTTGCCAAAGATTCCATTAACTCTATCATTGTCTTAGCCTGTGATAAGTTGGAAATCACAGACGATGTCAGGCTCAACCTTATAGATCCTAGAGCCTTCCGATCAAGAACCTTTCATTTTTCATCTTTCATATCCATGGGCTTGCTTGCAACCCCACCCAACGATAAGTATAGATCTTTCTGATATAGATAAACTTCTATCTTCATCCTCCATAATTGATAATTATTGCCATTGAATTTATCCATTCTTGGCTTACTTTTTTTTGCCATTGCTATACTCCCACTCAATTAGAAACCCTTGAGAGTGACCTGTAATCAACAAACACTAACCTACTCTAAACCGGACTCTGATGAACCTACAACCTCACTCTAATACCACTTGATTAGGATCTAGAACAATAAACAACTCTGATACCATTTTGATAGGACCTAGGCTCACAAAGCTCTGACACCAATTGTCGAGATTAAGAGCACAATTGATTACCTTTGTATAAGCAACTAAACATGGGATTTAACCAAAATAATAAGTAACTAGAAATTAGAAATAGCATAGAATATGAGAGACAATACACAATTATATTCAACTCATCCAAAAGGAAATACAATAAAGAGATTACACTCTTCCAACACCTCTTGGGTGTACCATTAATTCTCCCTCAAGAGTTATTTCTCTCAATTACAAACACAATCAACTCAATAACTGAGTTGGTGTTTCAACTAGTCAGTAACAATACTGCTAGTACCATCGAGTATACACACATACTCCAAGTCTGAGTACACCACGTACTCCAAGTAGATCTCATTGATCTTACAACAACTTACAAATCAAATGATCTTACTTACCATGTATATCTACCCTGATCTTGCACACCTATAGATCAACCTAGTCTTGCACACCTATCGACCTAGATCTTACAATTGGAAGGATCTATTCCTTGTCCTTGATTACAATATAGACCCATGGGTCTATTATATAGATCCCATGTAAACAATAATTAGACTTCTAATTACAATAATTATAAATGTAGACTCAAGACTAAAATTAGTCTTTTACATGCAAGCAAACTATCTGTCTAAAATAAGACCAGTTCTAGAAGTGCATGCAAACACATGCACACTCAGGCTGCCGACATCGGTGCCTATCTGATCGATGTCGACCGACCCATAATCGACATCGGTTACTGAAAACACTGAAGATGACCAACATTAGTTGCGCTACCAATGTCAGTTTCTCTATAACTCAACAACCTCCTCCATGTTTTCATCAGTGAAGCTTTTATCTCCACAACCTAACAACTAGAAAGAAGGTACTTTCATCAATTAAATAAGATTATTAAAACTAAACATAAGAATGCTTGTTAAGTAAATAGACTAGAACTAATAAAATTAGCTATAAAATAATTAATACTAGTGCTAAGGGGTTGGGGTATGCTTCAAATTTTTTTAAAGAGGTCTATGAGTGGTTAGAACCATAACAAACTAGATTTGATTAGGTGTAGGTGGGTGAAAATAGGTTTCTATTTTTAATACCACTAGTAATTGTTGACAGTTGGGGTGACCATCAGTGGTTATGCTTGATCATCGGTGGTTGACTATGGAATTCTAGGTTTGACAAACAAATGAATTACAAGATCCTATAGATGGATTCTAAGAGTTGGGCAAGGGATAGATTGATTGCATAATGGAATTAAAGAATGTGAATGTTGACAAACAAGTACTTGTCTTACTAGAAGTTAGTTGGGTAGGTGGTTGATACAAATAGCCTATTGGTAGAATCTAACTTGATTCTAGTAGATTAATGGTACCTAATAAATTTGTTAAGAGGTTATGGTAAGTTGGATCCTAATAAGATGGCTAATAATGCTTGAGAATGTTGATGATATTGATTGACATGATTGACCTATAGAATAAAAATCATGAATGCTTGAGCTCTTGATAATTATTGTAGATGCCTTTAACCTCTAAATCCTCTCTCTCCTATAGGAAAAATTAATAGGTGAAATTGAAGGTGTAACTAGGCCATCTAAATATACTTCATCCATACAAAGGGTCACAACCAGAATTACACAAGTTATATTTAAATAAGCAACATATGTGGTTTACATGTTTTTTGTTAAGAGGGTGGATCCTGATCATCAATGGTTAGGCATTCCCAAGGCTAATCATCATTGATCACCTTGACCATCAATGGTCAAGGTCCAAAAATGGTCCTAAATGTTAGGTTTACTCAACTTGGTGAAACTAGGTGAAGATGAGTTTACTGAGGCCAGATAGGTGTAGGTTGGTCCCAAGGGGGTCCTAGGTAGGTCTAAGGGGATTTTTAACATTCAAAAATGTAGGTGTACATATTTATAGTGTCTATAGAAGGTTGTGACTCCTTAATTGATTTTTTGGGTAAGGTCTATGGTATATCCCCCATTTGATTCCTTTAATAACACTTTATTGCTCTATCAACTTGTGGAAATTTTTATTATTAGGGAAGATAATGGGGAATGATTCTAGGTGGTGGTGCTAAAGAAGGAATTTTTTTTCTTCATCAAAGGAGTCCAATTAAATAATCTTGACTTATTTCATTTGTGCATTATATCTTCCTTGAGTCAGTTCTTCCACTATCTTTTGCTTAACCTTTATCAGTTCAATAGTTGATGTTGAACTAGGGGAATTTGTTCCTCTTTTGCTTGTGTATAGACAAACACTTCTTATTATTTTTATTTTTCATTCTACCCTCCAATAAGTAATTACTCACCTACCAACTACTCTTGGTCTTGTGGTTGGTATTGAGCTATAGATGGATCTTGGGGATCTTATCCCTTTACTTGTAGTTATTGAGATGGTTGGCCACTCCAAAAGTTGGAATATCTCCATATTCTAGGAGATGGGATCCTAATCTTTGCCTCACCAAATTTGAGAGAGGGTTTATCCTATATCACCCTCAGTATGTCCTCACTTAATCCTATAGTTCTTTCCCTTTCTTTTACCTCTTTATCATCCTTAGCATTTAGGGATAGAAAATCATGATCCATTAGCTCATGTTTGTAAGTGAGGCCAAAGGTGTAAATATTCTTATGGACCTTCCCATTAAGGTCCCAATATTTATATGGGAGAGTAGACAATGCACATACTTTCCTAGAATTTATCACTTCCTTGAACTACCTCCATATAGTGTATTGCATTCTCCTAATAGTGATGTGGGAGTCATGGAATGTATCCTTCTTATTCTTTATCAATTCCTCATCAATGTCATTCCATATTTGGTATGAAATTTCCTCCTCAACTACTTTATCCATAACAAACTTATGGAGTTGAAGAGGATCCACCTTATGGCTAGCCACCATTATAATAGTGTGATCTAGGTAGATCTAGTAGTATCCTACATTTTTGGAAAGTGTTATGTCTATGTTGGATGAAATTCCAGCCAAAGGCTGACCATGTATGGCCATCCAAACTTGGGGGTAGATATCCTCAACAATCTTAGCTATGTTCCCAACATATGAGTATATGTAAGGAGTAATAATAAAAAAATACTTTCTTAATAACATCTAGGTTAGGATCCCATAAGACTCCATTGTTCCTATATAATATCCCCATGACTACATCCAATAGATAATACATCATTTAATAATTTTCTCAAAGTGGCCTCTTATCTTTGTGTAAGATTTATTCCTTGAGGTGAGTGCTAATCACTTCCCCCAAAGTACAGGTGAACTCTGAGATACATAGAAGCTCTAGCAGGGGAACCCATTCAAATATAGGAATTAGATGCTTGCATGGCCAAAAATATGATTTAATAATTCCATTCCCATATATGCCCATTCTAAACTAGGTGATAGGAATAGGATTCTTGACATGTTCTATTAGATTAAATGTTTATCTAGGGATAATTCAACTTACTAGTGCTCACTCTACATTATTTGCCTTCTTCCGTGTAATGATAGTATGTAAATACATTGTGACATCTAGGATGGGTAGACTCAAATACCTATTAAATGCATCCCCTGAGATGTACATGACAACTATGTCAATTTTGACATAGTGAAGGTATTTACTATATATTATTTTTCCCTTGAAGAAGTAGCCTCATAATAATTTTATACATGGCATAAATTCTATCTTAATAGTTGCATAATGTAGTGTTTATCATTTAAATGGAAGGAGGTCCTTTACTAACTACTTATCCTCATCTAAAATGTCTTATTCTAGTGTAAAGAGTCCACATTCTCCATAACTTCCTATAAGGCTAAGTAATTAGGATAACAACCATCAAATATAGTGATGTTAAAAACTTATCTAAATACTCCATAGAATTATTTATGGAGAACTTAAAGGGTGTCAAGGATCATTTATATGTTGTGGATGATGATTCCATGGTAGTTTGGTGGATGTTAGTATGCTTCAAAATTTTGAAAATATCATGTAATCAACTGAATTACATGTGTTACAAATCACTATGGTCACAATTAGGGATTTTGAGATTTATGATGGTTGAACTTTATTTGATCTCTCAAAAATGGAATGATGTGAACTTCGATGGGGGTTCAATGTTAATTGATTTTTGAATTTATTTATGGTTTGTGTTTTATTAATATTTAACATCTATGAGCTCATCACCTTTATTTAATTTAAATTCAACCACCATGTCCTAGTTTACATGTCCTGTAATATGCCTTATCATTTGGGGTACCATAGTGTTACCTTTCATCTTTTTCCATTTATCATTATGTAGTCTAATCATGAGAAGTCAAACTTTACCTTCAATCCAAAAGACTTCAAAAGGTAGAGTTTTCTTTGAAAAGATTAGTTTCAAAATATTTTATCCTAAAGTTTCCAAAACAAAGTCATCAATTACTAAGTACTCTTTAGGAAGATTAGTTTAGATAAAATTAGTTGCATAGAAATTTACAGAAGAGAAAGATTTAAAAATTAAATATATAGAAATAAATTTATGGAAACAAAGTTTTTGAAACAAAGTATCCATAGCTAAATATTCTAAAAATAAACTCCCCAATGAAAAATCTCCAAAGAGAAAAAAATCTTGAAGAAAAGCTATAATTTGGAATATTTTTGAACCAAATTTTCCTAAGGGAAAGGTTCCAAAATAAATTCACTGAAGTAAAGCCTCTGAAATGAAAGTTTTCAACACAAAGTTTCTGACACAAAGTTATTAATGATAAAATTTTCAAAGAGAGTCTTTATAAAATAAACCTTCCATTAAAAATTATATAAAACAAAGTTTCCAAAGACTAAACTTTTAGATGACTAAACTTGTTGAAGACTAAATTTTCTAAAATAAGCAAATCTAAATTATTTTCATGTAAAACCATTATTTCCATCTTTTCATTGATATGTTAGTTTGAACAAGTGCTTTGAAATTCAAATAAATATACCCAAACATTATTTAATGTTCAAAGCACTAAGTTTATAACAGATACTAACAACCATCACAACCCTAAAAAATACATAAATACCCAGATAAGATATTTATTATTTCTAAAAAGCAATGGGGTCCCCATTTTTTAGACAAAAATATAAGGTGGGGTGTGTTGAATACAACACATCCAAGTTTAATTGAACCATTTTGGGATATGGAGCTGAAATGTGGCTAACAAAAATGGAATAGTATTTTGAGATTCAAAATTACTCTCAAGTCACCAAAGTAGTATGGGAAGAATATTGGCTTGCTAGAGAAGCAAAAACTTGGTGGGAAAATAAGAAGCTTGAGATGAACCTCAACTCTACCACCACAACTTGGGAGTAGTCATGATATTGTTTATATCATAGTGGCTCCCTAAGCTTTATTTTAATCAAAAAATGATGGATTTTCAATAAATTTAATCAAGGAGACCTTTCTATGAATGAATACTAGGAATAATTCACTAAGCTCCTAAATTATGTCCCTTAATATCAGGCATATGAGAGGTTTCAAATCAGGAAGTTCATTATGGTATTACAAATAAAAATTTATTATGATATGGATGTGCATGGGCCATCTACCATGGATTAGGTATTTGAAAGGGAATCCAAGTAGGAGAAGAAGCTAAAATATCTTGTTCAGGTTATAGATAAGTTCAAAAAGAATTTTGGAGGTCCTAAAATGACTTTGAAAAAGAATAACTAGAAGTAGAGTGGAGACTCCAAGAGCCAATTTAAGATCCATAATGATAAGTTTAATAGTAGCTCAAGAAAAAGAAAACTTGGAAATGGTTTCAAGGGAAAATAATAATATGATCAAGGATAACCACCTAGAGGTGGATTCATTTATGGAGGTGACTATTATGCTAGAGAGTATACTAAGGGTAAATTAGATTGGAAGAACAAGGGTTATGATTCACAATAGGTAACTTTTAGTAGAGGATTCATATAGCTATTGACAATCATCAAGTTGAATTCCAAGCTACTCCTAATGAATTGACAAGTATTTTGTTTAAAAATCTAGTTTTTATTTAAATTGACATTAGGGCTACTAAATGCTTTATTGCTCCTATAATTCTTAATAATTTTTCTAGAAAAGCTAGGATTTTGGAAAATACATGGTTATTATAGTATGAGAATGATTCAAAGTTTAAGGTTGATAAGTGTCTAGTAGAAGTTGAGATTATGTTACCTGAATTCACTACAATATTGGATATGTATGTTGCACTATTAGGGTCATACAATGTGATCCTAGGAATTAATTGGCTTGTGGAGTATAAATCTAAGGTTGATTGTTATCTAGAGAAGGTAGAGTGTCAAGATGATTTTAGAAATTAGACATAGATTTAGGGTGAGAAAAAAGAGTTAAAAATTAGGAATTTTTTGAAATTAAGTCAAAAAGGCACAGAGGAAAGGATCTCAGGAATTTATAGTTAGAATAAATGAGATGGAGGAATCTAAGGAACCATTCATAAAGGATTATCCTTTTCTTAGAAAATTTTAGAATGTGTTTCCAAAATAATTTCTTGGATTATCACACAAATATGAGTTTGATTTCTCAATAAACATCATACCTAGATCTAAATTACAATCCAAGGCACCATATAAGATGAAAACTACTGAATTGGTTGAGTCGAAGGATCAAATTTAGCTATTATAGAAAGGGTTATTTTGACCAAGTGTGTCACCATGGGGTACACTAGTGGTGTTTGTCAAGAAGAAGGATGGTACTCTATGCCTTTATACTGATTACAAGATTTTGAATAAGGTGAAAGTTAAGAACATGTATTCATTACCTCTCATTGATAATATCTTTGATCAGATGCAAGAGGAACAATCTTTTCTAAGATTGATCTTAGATCAAGGTATCATCAATTGAGAATTTGAGATGAGGATATTCCAAAGACAATGTTCAAAATTTGGTATGGGCACTATGACGTCATAGTACTACCTTTCAAGTTAATAAATTCTCTAATAACATTTATGAATCACATGAATAGTGTGATTAGGGATTATTTGGACCACTTTGTGTTGGTTTTTTTGGATGAAATTCTCATATATTTTAAGAATGAGGAAGAACATATTTAACATCTAGAACTACTTTTGTAGTGGTTGTAGAAGCACAAATTATATGACAAGTTGTCCAAGTGTACATTTTTCTAGAGGAAAACAAAATATTTTTGACACATTATCTCTATAGGTGGAATTTTAGTGGATCTATTAAAGATAAGAGCAATAATGAAATGGTCATCATCTAAAAATGTGCATGAAGTGATGATTATTATGGGATTAACAAGTTATTACAGGAAATTTATTCAAAATTTCTCAAAGATAGCTAACCCAATTACCTCTCTTCAGTAGAGGAATCAAACTTTTTTTGGTTAAACAAGTGCAAAAAAACCTTTTAGGAACTAAAAAAGAGGCTTACTTCAACACTTGTGTTAAGAGTTCCTAATCCTATTGGTTAGTTCTTAGTAATCATTGATGCATCTAGGGATGGAATAGGATAAGTTATTATACAAGATGGTTCAATTATAGTATAGGAGTTTAGAAAACTTAAGATTTATGAGGTGAATTATTCCCCTCATGATTTATAACTTGTAATAATGCATTATTTACAAGTTTGGAGGCATTATCTATTGGGAAAACCATTTGATCTCAAGACTAATAACTTAGGACTCACGTATATATTTACCTAAAAAATCTTGAATGCATATTAGAGACATTGGTTATAATTCTTATCTAATTATGATTTTGATATTAACTATATCAAGGGCAAGGAAAATAGAGTTATAGATGCCCTAAATCATAGAAAGTACATAACAACCTTAGCTACTATCAAAATTACTTTCCATGATTAGGTTATTGAATTCTCACTAAGAGATAATTTTATGAGTAGGTTAAGAAATCATTATCATAGAATGCTTAGAATCCCAAAATTAAAGGATTCAAGTTAAAGAGTGATGGTAGTTTGAGGTATAATAATAGGATACATGTGCCAGATAGAGAAAATTTGAGGATTATAGTGCTAAATGAATTGTATAATTCCCCATATTTAGGACATCTTGGTGTAACTAATCTCATGGTTGAGCTAATACCTCTTTATTATTGTAAATTAAAAAAAAAGATTTTGAGTATTCTGTGTCTCTTTGTTTAGAATGTTAGCATGTGAAGGTTAAACATATGCATCTATCTATATTGTTATATCCTCATCATATACTAGAATTGAAGTGGCATGTGATCAACATGGATTTTTAAAAATATTACCATTATCATGGAACCAACATGATATGATTTTGGTGGTATTTAATAAACTAGACAAGGTAGCTCACTTCATATAAGGCAACTTGATAGATTATGCACCTATGCTTGTAAAGAGATTCATGAAATAGGTGTAAAAATTACATCGATTTATATAGAAGATAATTTTTTATTAAGATATAAAAATGACTTATATTTTTTGGTTGAATTTGAATTTATCTTTGGGTACACAGTTGAATTTAATTATTACTTATCACCCAAAAATTGATTGATAGAAATATAGAGTTAATTAGGGTTTATAAGATCTCCTTGAAATGTATTTCATAGATCAATAATACAAGTGAGAGGATTACCTTCCATTGGTTGAGTTTTAATATAGAAAATCATACCAATTAGTGTTGAAAGTGACTCTATTTGAGGCATTATATGAAAGGAGGTGTAGAACACCAATTAGTTGGGATAAGTTAGAAGATAGGGTAGGCTTTGCACCTGAAATGACTATGGAAATGGAATACCAAGTTAGAATTATTAGGCATAGGTTGGTAGAGGCCAATGATATACAAAAAATTTATGCTCATATAAAAAGAAAAAGGAAATTTTATGTTTGTGAAAAAATATTTATGTGGGTTAAGCCTCAGAAAAGCTCAATTAAGTTTGGAAACTCAACAAAGATTTCACCTAGATATGTGGTACCCTTAGAGGTTTTGTAGGTGATCAATATTGTATTATATAGGATTACATTTCCACCATCTCTATCTATTTTTCATTATTTTTTCTATGTGTTCTATCTTGAAAATTATGTTGCTAATCCTTCACATGTTTTGGATTAGAATGATTTATAGGTTCTAGATCCTAGGGTAATCACAATAGAACCAATAAAAATAATTGACACTTGTAAAATAATTTTACATAATAGATAAGTGTCATAGTGAAAGGTCTAATGGGACCAATATTCTAAAGATAGTGCCACTTGGGAGGAGTATGATGAGTTTTATATGCTACTTCCACTTTTTTTTTTACTTAATATGTTGTTGGATATTATCTTATTTTCTATTAAATTATGTTGGAATAAGTGTCATCAAGAAGAGGACCATATTTAGGGGGGAAGGATGTCACATCTTAATTCCTCTCTAGACTTGATAACCTATTGATTAGTGGATTCTATAGTTATTGATTGATTAATGATTAGATAATTATTATTTTGGTTAAGATGGATTCCATATACTAATTTATGGATAATTATAAGTAGATTATTTACAGGATTGTTAACAATGAAGCTAGTTATACTTGTATATTATATACATGATGATTAAATTTGTTTAGTTCATTAAAAATATTATATTATAGATGATATATTTATTCAAGATAACTACCTTTATTATTTTGAGCTCGATGCATGAAAGATCCATCCCTTAGACTAGATAGGGGGAGGGAACAATCTAAGAGGGTGGTGTAGATGGAGGTGTTGGGAGATGAAAAAATGAGAATTAAGAACCCACACACAACATAGTAGTACAATATGTATTTTTATTAGTTTTGACTTATATTTCTTGTATTTACTTTTATATGTAATGTTTATTTTTACATTTAAAATGATTGATGATCATATTGATCTAGTTATGTGTTACAATTATGTTGTCATACTTAGCTTATTTCATGTGATGATGAGATATAATGAGTAATTATAATCCATGGATGTCTTTAGTATGTCTTGATGCTATCTTCATATATGTATGTGTGTATATATATATATATATATATATATATATATATATGTATGTATATGTGTGTGTGTGTGTGTGTGTGTGTGTGTGTGTGTGTATATGTATATATATATATGTATATATATATATATGTATATATATATATATGTATATATCTATCTATATGTATATATATAGATGTATATATATATATATATACATATATATATGTATATATATATGTATATATATATATGTGTGTATATATATATATATATGTATATGTATATATATATATATATACATACATACATACATATATATATATATATATATATATATATATATATATATATATATATATATATATATATATATGAATGCTCTATAAATGGTAGTGTCTTGTAAAAATGACTAAATTACATGTGTGTTAGTTTATTGTTAACTTAATAGTTAACTAGGTATTATTAATATTATTAAGCATGATCATTGTGTTTAATAAAGGTGCTAATATTAAAGTGATATTTGATCTAAGTCAATGTCAATATTCATAGTGAATAGAAGGTTATTATTATTAATAATAATGTTTTAATGACAAAATGATGGAAGTTAATTTCATTATTAATAATCATAATGCAATTTGACATGAACTTATGGTAAGTCAATACTATAATTACTAATATAGTTTAATTGTTTAATGATTATTATGAATTCAATGATATTTTTAAATTAAAGGATTATTATGTTGTTAATTATGTGGAAATTTATAGATTAGGGTTGTTTTTCATGCATTTAAATTGTATTAATCAACTTTCATGAAACATATAGACTTCACTGTAGTTTGGCATGAGAAAATATGGAATGACTTCAAGTTTTCTATTAGTTGGTTTACATTCATTAAATTACTCATGGAATATTCCAAAGAAAGGGAGAGTTATATTGGCATGGAAGTAGCATGTAAGAGAATATGAGATAAAGGGAGAAAATTCTATAGACACACGACAGGAAGAAGGAAAATTAGGGGTTTGAGCTAGATTGAGAGGAATACAAATTGTGGTAGAGTTCATTTCATTTACCAAGTTGGTGTTATTTAAATTTGTAAATAGTTAATTTTTATCAATTCAACATAACTTGGTAAGATATTAAAGGGTTTTCATATGGTTTTCATTGTTTTTAAATGGTGTAGAAAGACTAGGGCATATGCCTAGTACTTTAGATGGCTGGGCCATCCACAAAACTAGATATATGAATTAATGAACCATAGTATATCAATTAAAATCCCTAGTTTTGTTGCCAAATTTAAAATACTAAGTTTGAGGGGAAATTTTGAGTTTTATTTTGGGTTGAATTAAAACCCTAAGAAGATTTGAGGTTGTTTTTTGTTAGCTGGGTATCTATATAAAGGCTTTATTTAGGGTTAAACCAAATTCATTAAAACATAGTAGCGAACCATTTATTTTATTATTCAAACATTAGCTTGTTTGAATATATCTTAGTTTGAGTTTATTTTAAACCCAAGTTAGGGATCGACTTAGTGTGAAATTTGTACTGAGATGGAAATTATTTTAGGAAATATAAAAAATCAAACTATAATATTATTTGGCATTTTATTTAAGTCGATTTAGCTGAAAGGGAATTCCATTCTAATTAGAAAAACTTATGAATGTTTGGGTTATATTTATGAAATTTAGAAATAACTAGAAAATATAAATATACATAAGCATATACATATAATTGAGGACCAAAAATTATGATATGATATTTTATATATATATATATATATATATATATATATATATATATATATATATATATATATATATATAAAGTGTTTAGGTTAGGGTGCACTTTTATAAACATATAACATTGAATCAATGTTATGATTGAACAATAAAAGGGTGATTATAAGTTGATGGTTATTCATTATGGTTTTTATTGTGAGTTTTATGTTTTATGGTATTTTAAAAATTGAATGACACTCAAAGAAATGATATAGGTTGACTAGTATTTGACTAATCTTATTGAAGGGTTTTATTTAAGTGAAATGGGGGGAAAATGATAAAACCTATAGTATAGATATGGTTGTGTAAATATGTAGCATGTATTTACATTTATATTAAACTTGAAATTACTTCTTGTAAGCTGTAGCAGTAAAAATCTATATATCTATTATAGAAGTGTTTGATATATCTTTATATAGAAGTGGATTTAAGATAGACATTTCCAATCAATATGAGTATAAATATATTTATATTCACCTTAAATTCAACTGTATTTATATATAGTTGGTTGATTCCATATATAGGACTATATGCATTTAGAGAATATATTTATTTATAAATAAATATGTTTATTTGTAGATATGGTTGAGTTTTTATATGATACTTCTAGATAAACAAATTATGGACTATGGGTATAAGAATATAGAACACGATAAAAATACCACACTTAATGTTTTCATATAATATGAAGGGGTTAGTTATTATTATAAGTTTGAATTATATATTTGTATATGATACTTCTAGATAATGGATAGAGATTTTGTCTATTTAGGGTATACCATATACAAAGTATATTTATATTGGTTGTTTATAAATTACATTATATGATTTAGCTAAGTGATTGTATATTTAAATAAATATATAATATAAATTTGATTTTTTGAATTAAATACAATTCAAATTCATGTGTGCCATATATAGATTTATATATTCTATCAATTCTCAACACCATTACATGATATAGCAAGGAAATTTACGTGATTTTGTTATGTGTTTAATGGTTTGAAGGAAGATTTAATTATGTAGTATTTAAGATTAAATAAAAATCATAATAATGCTTATTAATAATTGAATAAGCTTATTGAGGTACTATTTGTACTATGATATAAAGTATTAATCTAGTAAATGTTATTATATGGAAGAATAACATAAATTTAGAGTTACACGTTAATATTTGGTAATTTGATGTCTTGATATATGTCCTACCTAGATAGTATGATTTGATCAATGAATATATTGAAATATGTTTATTATTCTATAATAAATTATATGACTAGGATTCATTACATTACATTTGATGGACTAAATGAATGTATTTGATATTTCCTTATTTAGTACATACTATATCTACTAGTAGGGAGTATCCATTCTAAATATATTAGCTTTATTATTATTAAATATATAAAATAAATATATTATTAATGACCCTACATAAGTAAGTGAGATGAACTTCACTTACTTAAATAGTGTCACTAATACACAGTAATAGTGTAATTTGATTGACTGGTGTATGAAATTGACTGATCCTTGAGATCAATAACTATAAGAAAACTTTGGCCAAATTAGTGTTTATGGTTAAACATTTTTATTTCATCTATTTAATTTAGTTTACATGTTTTTTAGGATATCATGCTAGAACAGGTTTTATTTATGATATATATCATGTAATAGTTATCTTACAGTATACGAGTTCTAGTTGTCACTTTTGATTCCCACACATTAATTATCTACCCATATGTGAAGGGAGGGGAATTATCTAGTTGGGATATTATTTGAGGGATAAATGGTCTATGGTTAGTGTGTAAAAGTACTCAGATGATGTTGTCCCTCCCCCTCAGTAGTACTTCACTAGTGACTACACTCAAGATTACTTATATTTATTATGTGTTTATGAGACTCAAATGCTCCCTCAAGATTTGTATCATTGTAATTTATTATTAAGACTTGTATTAATCTAAAAAATATACTATTTTATTATTTATACCATTACAATAGTTGGTTGTAATATTATATAAGTAGTTGCTAAATTTGTAATAATACTTTTAATAAAATAAATGTAGTTTTCATTTTTATATTCAACATTGTACACGATCTTGATATTGATATTATGATCACTATCTAAATATATTATCTATAGACCCTTTTATGGTTAGATAAAAACTAATATATTTATTTAAATATCACTATTTTTTGGTTTCATCATGATGGAATCTATTAGTTGAATTTGTGTAATTTTTTAAAAATACCCTATTCTAGTAAAACCCAATGGGTTTGTTACATCCAATTCTCAAATTAGATGTAGTCATTTCATGTTCATTTTGATGATTTAATCATGGTATTGGGCACCATAATTACACAAAAAAATGAAGTAAACCTTGATTGTCCCTTTTATTTTACTAGACATAAGCTCACACTAGCTAAAAGAGACTACTCTACTAGAGACTGTGAAACCCTATCCATGGTTTATGTGCTTTATATGTTTTACCAATACTTTTTTTCCACTAAATATATCTTCTATATAGATCATGAAACACTCAAGTATTTGGTTAATAAACTAGTGTTTCATGGATGTATTTTTTAATGGATTAGCTTATTTAGTAATTTTGGTTCTTCATGGTCATGAAACTAAGCAAAATTAATTTTAGCTTAGACCACCTCTCATGCATTCCATCTAGAAAACCAAAAAATTCCATAGAATATGTTTTACCTGATGTTCAACTCTATCAAATTAAATTCATTCCCAAATAATTGGAATAAATTTTAGTTTCTCATACAATAGGCTCAGTGCTAGACACCTTAACACCCAAGAGAAACGTTAACTAGCTATTTACATGTCCACCTTCAAATTTATTAGGGGATACCTATAAAAATTAGGATGTGATGAGGTTTTATAAATGTGTATAATGTTACCACAAGTACACTGAAGTCATTCAATAAGTACATGAAGGTATTTTAGGAGGATATTATGTTGGTAATGCAATGACATAAAATATTCTACTAGTTAGGTTATGGGGGCCCACCCTATTCAAGGATGTCAAAGCCTATGTGTGCTAATGTGATATCTATCAGTGTGTAATTAAACCAAATTGATGGGATCCCATTCCCCTTTATATATTCCTTATCCATGAACCATTTGAAAAATGGGATATTTATTTTGTTGGCCGTCATTCAACCTACTACAAGATAGATTGACATGTTTTATATTTATACTACCATGTATTATCTCACATAATGGGATAAAATATCTCCTACATGGGCTTGTAATACTATTATATTTTTATGAGAGCATATCATCACATTATATAGATGTTCATTAAGTCTAATCAGTGATCAGCTACTCAATTTATTAATTCAATAATATACATCCTCTTAGTTGAATTCATGGTTGATCACCATAAGACCATGCCATATCACCCTCAAGCTAATGGTACAACTGAAGCCTTCAACAAGTCCTTGGTAATATACTAACTAATATTTTCAATATCAGTTGCACTAATAAGAATGATCATGTTTTAGTAAGATTATGTTTTTATCAAACTACATATAAAAGGCTAAACAAAAGTACTCCCTTTAACCTTGTCATTGGCACCAAAGTAGTCTTGCCGATGGAATTAATTATACCTTCCTTATGTATTACATGCATTGGTATAGAAGAAAAAGAATGATACCTAGATTTTCACTTGAATTATTTACTTCAATTGGATGAAACACACATTGTTGCACAGTGGAGTCAAGGGGTTGAGAAATATAAATAAAAAGAGTGACATAATCGACATATCAAAAAAAAGGCTTTTCATCCTGATATACATGTATTGGTATATGATTATAAGTTCTCATGTCATCTAGGCAAACTACAAATCCTATAAAATGTTCATTTTATTATTCTTGACATCTACCCAATAGGCACTTACAAATTAAAAAGGTTAGATGCCCAATTCATTCTAGGCCATTTCAGTGGAAGTTAGCTTTGGCCCTACCATTCTATGTAACAATTAAGCTTTGTAAAGAAGGTGTATGCTAATTATTTAGTTTAGGACTTAATTTTGTTTTTGATAAGTGTGGCATTGGTTTCATTCCCTTTCTTAGGATGAATTTAACACACTTGGTGCTCATTTTTATTCAAAAATCTTCAATTTATCATTATTACCTTCTTGACACATGAATCTAACTAGGTTAAGCCATGGAGGACCACATAAATATTCTAGTGTGGGGTAAATTTGAAGATGGATAAAATAATTAACCTAAAGTGTGTAAATAAAATGTTGAGAGGAATCACATGGGATCAAAGAAAACTTAAAGGCCAAGGATGTGTGCATGTGGTGGCATGAGGTGCACAGGAGGTAACACATGATGGAGATGCACAAGAGGTGGCACATGACCCAAGAATATGGGATGGATATGATAAAGGAGATGCCATTAAAAATGTAAAAGGTAGTTCTCATGAAAAAAATTGTAAATTTGATTTTTTTGTTATAGATGGAATATATTATGGGAAAGGTGCAATAACTTTCAATGGAAGGATGGGTCATTCATTTATTGATAAAGTAGTGGTATAAATGGAAAACATTTAAAATGGACACCATGACATACCATTTGAAGTATTAATGGTCAAAGTGACAGATGATAACATGGAGGGGTATTTAATGTATAAATTGTATTACCTATAAAAGGCTTTGAGGGGTATCATTCTCATTTTCACTATTGATAAAATTGAAATGATTGCATAACTCAAAAAAGTGGTTAAAAAAGAAACAAAGAAGGCATTTTCAAAAAAAATTCATGGGAAAAAATGAAATAAAGGTTGAGGAAAAATTAATTCATAGAAATAAGAGTGGGAACATGACTGTAGGAGAATGTCTGAGTGAGGTTTAGGTTATATATGTGACATCCATCATTAAAGGAAGTTAAAATAAGAAGGTTGAAGTATTTTGAGTTTTGAAATAGTTAACAAAATTTATTCATTATAAAGATTTTATTGGTTGTATGTTAACCTTTAGGTACCATTTTTTTTATGCAACCAAATTATAAGTTTATTAGGAGTAGAGATCCATTACTAATCATCCATGAAGTAGAGGAGTGTGAGGGCATAGAATAAGGTATACCTTTTTTCATCCAAGAATAAAGTTCTATTTTACACAGCATGAAAGGTGAGAAACTAGTAAAGCTATTAGAAGAGACATATTTCATGTAGATATTAGATATGGTACATGTAGGATATAAGGATTACATGACACCATCTCTGCCTCTAGTTTTGATAGAGTAAATTAATGTAGGAGCATCAAGATATAAACTATCTTCATAATGTAAATGTAAATATGTTCAACTTGTACTTAATCATGATCTATATAGTCTTATGGGTACGTCAAGAATCAATTAAGAGTGTTATTTATACTTTAAGTGTTCTCTAGAAGTCATTTGGTGGGGTTTTAGAGTTTCCCTCCAAAAAAGTCAAATTTGAAAATTTGAATTGCTTAAGAAGCTTTGTGAGGGTCATAACTACTTGTGAAGAATATGGACCCTATGTAAGGGAACTAATAGGTATAATAACATATTTTAAATTTTATCTAATGTAAATCCATCTAAAACAATCTAAATTAATACTTTTACATTGGAAAAGATAAAGAAGGTAGGTATGTTAAGGACAAGGACTAAAAGAGAGATTATTGGGTCTATTTCAAGACTAATACCAAATGACATCATGTTATTGCATATGATATAATATTAATAACATTTTTAATATGAGCTAATGAAGATATGTAATGAAGAGATGTACATAGGTAGGGGGGAGGGAAGTAAGTGACAAAGTAGAAGTGAAGAAGGCCTTTAGGCCTGCATTATGTAAATATTATTGTGTTAATAATAAATAAAGGAAGATTTTTTTGGTATT
The DNA here is from genome assembly GCA_037957365.1 of Torreya grandis. Taxonomy (NCBI): domain Eukaryota; kingdom Viridiplantae; phylum Streptophyta; class Pinopsida; order Cupressales; family Taxaceae; genus Torreya; species Torreya grandis. The sequence goes on along the minus strand of JARHVA010007914.1, from coordinate 451,669 downwards.
GAAGGTATATTATATGTTTAAGGTAACTAATTCACATGTTTTATTACTATTTACACATTTTCCTAATGTTTCTAATATTAATCTTGAATGCTAAGATAATAAATAGAGTTTTATTGATAGTCTATGATGATAACAATGTTCTAAGTATATGTAAACTTAGTTTTCTTATAACCTAAATGAATATTTAGGTTATAATTGTTGTATTGATATTATTATTTCATATATTAAAAGTATATAACTCATTTTTAAGGTGAAGTTGCATTTATCTCAAGGTCTAAGTATTTGAAACCTTTAAAAGTCATGTTTATATGTAGTTACAGTCATTTGCGATTACCAAAAACACATGAAAAGTTGTACACTAATTGGTTATACGAGAGTATTAAGCATCTGATAAATTTTTTATATCAATCAACTAAGTCATAAAATTTGTGAACAATCCATAAATAATTCTCAGGGATTGTATTTATTGTAAAACCCTAAAATAAGGTTTAAGACATAAATTATGTCATAAATTTATTTTGGATTGGTGGAAAATCTTTAAAATCTACAAAAATGTGATAAAAGGTGTTTAAAAACTATTCCAATCATTATCAAGTGAAAATAGACCCTTTAAAATATGATATAATTGACTGTATATTGAGTTTCTTGTAGGTAATCATGAGAAAACTTAATCAAGAAAAGAACTGGATGACTTGAGCTTGTTCTTGGACTTTAAACTTTTTAATAAGGTTTATAAATATTTTTTGATCACTAAAAAATATTTGGATATGTAATACTAATCTATAGATAATTGAAACAAACAAATTTTCTTAAAATAGGCATAATTATGTCTATATAGGCCAAAAGAGTAGAGTTGTTTTAAAGATGTTATTTTGAGAAACCAATAAGATAAATTGGTTTTTCCCTATGGTAAAGAGTTTATAAAACTTCAATAAAACATAATATGAGTCATTGAGAAGATACTAAATATAAAAATCCTTCTTAAGACACATTAATCCCATGTACAATCCTATAATAGTCATTAAGGACTAAGTCAAGACTTTTGGACATTTGATGATCCAACTAAAAATTTAAATTTGTAAAAACATGTAGATAATCTATAAATTTGTTTTTAAGTACCTAATGAAGTATAAAATAATAATGAATAAATAATAAGGTTAAAAATTGTCTTAAAATAAATGTAAATAATAGTCCTATCTTAAATTATAGGTTTCTATGCATAATTATTTGAAGATTGGATATAACAGGTTCTTCTTGTGGAATATAGAGTGTCCATGGTGAAGGAACAACATGGTAAATTAGATTAAAAATCAATAAAAACCAAGGTATTGGTCTCTTCAACTTATATAATGGTATTGTAGTAAGATGATTACATTGACATCTTAATCCATTATTGGTTAGTCAAATACTTACAAGATATTTTTGGAATAAGTAAATAGAGGATAAGACTAATAAATAGATATAAATTGGATCTAGGTTCTTTATAAAATAATAATACTTGTTTCAATATTACATACCTAGTCTATAAGCCTAATAGAAAACATATTTATTAAAAGGGTCTAGGAATATTTTGAATGATAAGTTAGAGATAGTAATTATCAATTGTGAATCATTAAGAATAAAAGATATAAATGAGTTAATTGGTATAACAATACCCATACAAATAGATATTTATTTGATGCAAAAATTAAGAGAACTAGAAGTGTTCTTGAAGGGTAGGGATAAGTAGATAATCAAGAGTAATGGTCAAGTATCTTGGGAAAGTGTAAGAAATTGATAATATTGTCATAAATTTTTAGTATTAGAGCTTTAGGAAATCTCTTAAATATCTAATCAATTTACATGAAAGTTGTTATTTACAAGTGAATAGTGAAAAAACTTGGAAAGCTTAAAGGATAGAGAGGCAATGAGTTTGAGAAAAAGAAAAAATTATTGAGTGGAAAGCCCTAAAACCTAGTGAGGTTGGTAAGTGATGAGTTGGTATAAATTTAAAATAAAGATAAATTCCAAGGTAAAGGACTTGAGATACCAATAGACTAGGCAAAAATAAGAACAATCCTAGGTGAGGTATAAGAAGCGAGAAAGTTGAAATAGACTTGCTGAGAAAAAAAAGATGAAGGGATTAGTTAAGGTAAGTTACCACAAGAAAGTAAGTGAAAAATTTATGAATAAATAGATGGAAATATAAAGTGAGACATCTGAGTTGAGAGTAATCTTGGAAATTATGATACAAGTCTTGGAAGAATCAAGACAAAGATTGTTTTTAAGAATTAAGAAGATAGTTTAGTGGCCTCTTAGAGAAATTAGTGGCAAAAAGAAAACATATCAATAAGTTATCTAGTTAATAAGACAAATAATAATGGTATTAAAATAACCTAAAATGGATAAGAAAGATGAAATCAAGCCTCAAAGTTTAAATATGACAATTTATTTGTATGTGTGTATGGAGGTGAGAAGATAGATGGAGGAAAAGCCAAATTTGAGGGATTAAGGTCAAAATATCCCAAATAAGACAAGATATTGGTGGAAAAAAAAATCATGAGAAACATGTTAACCTTGGAAAGCACATGGACATGACAAGAGAATATGAAAATGTGGAGATTTGCTACCCTAAAGGAGATATGGTAAATGAAGAATATTCTCAAGAAGAATAATGTCTTATTAATGAAATGAATGAAGAAGGAATAATTAAAGAGGCTCAATTTCCTCAAATTTTTGTATCTAATGTTGATTTTGATGGATAAAAATCATATTTTCAAGAAGATGAATATGTTTTGTACAAGGAGATAATTGAACTATTAGATAGACTCATGTAGAAAAATAATGAAGTTAAATCACCCCATAAAGTGTTTTCATAATTTCATATGGATGAAAAAGTGTCTAAATTGACACATGTTGAAAATAAAATTCAAGAACAAGTAGTGATAGTAGAATTTAATGAATAAAAGTATAAATATGAAGAATATATGGAAGCACTTATGGAATCTAAAATGCTGTAGAAAGTGTTTCAATCAGCACAAGTTGAAGACAAATCAGTTTTTGATCAAGATATGGAATGATATACTAAAAATAAGAGATAAATTTTTAATAAATCATGGAATTATCAAATTAATTGGACCTAATATGAGATTAGGAAGACATCAAGGTAGCTAAATTAGATCTATTGAAACTCTTAACTCAAGAAGATGATGAACTAGGAAGGGAGAAACTAGTACCAAGTTAAGATGAAAGGATTATATTGAAGATAACCATTAGAGAGGAGATATTTACTCAAATTTTTATAACTAACTATGATTATATTTTTGTATGTGTAGGCATAGAAGAGCATGAAGGCAAGGAGAAGGAGGCCTTTCTATTAGACCTCAATAAAGAAAATGAAGAAAATACTGAGTCACTTAGACTCATGCATCAAGAATAGTTGAATAATAAGGAAGAATGGAGGAAAATAAAGATGAATACAAATAAAAAAATGATAAATTAGAAGTGTAAGAAGAAGGATACAACATTCCATTTAATTAGGAGCTTAAATATTTTCCCACTAGGGGAGTCTGATTCAAGAGCATCAAGATATGAACTATCTTAATATTGTAAATGTGTTAAAATTATACTTGGTCATGATCTAGATAGTCTTAAGGGTCCATCAGGAATCAATCAGAAGTGTTATTTAGACTTTAATTTTTCTCTAGAAGTCATTTGGTGGGGTTTTAGAGTTTGCCTCCAAAAAGTCAAATTTGAAAATTTAAATTGCTTAGGAAGCTTTATGAGGGTTAAGACTACTTATGAAGAACATGTAAATTTTGTAAGGATATTAATAGGTATAATAATATATTTTAAATTTTATCTAAAGTAAATCCATCTCAAAAATATCTAAAATAAGACTTCTACATTAGAAAATATAAAGAACGGAAATTTGTTAAGGATAAGGACTAAAAGAGAGATTCTTGGGTCTATTTCAAGGCCAAGACCAAATAAAATCATGTTGTTATATATGAGATAATATTAATATAAATTTAAATAGGAAATAATAAAGATATGTAATTTAGATATGTACATAGGTAGGGGAAGAGAAGTAAGTGATAGAGTAGAAGTGAAGAAGGCCTTTAGGCCTGCATTTTATAAATATGATTATGTAAATAATTAATAAAGGAATATTTATTTAGTATTAAAGGTATTATATATGTTAAAAGGTACTAATTAAAAATTTTTAGTCTTGTTTATTTATGTTACTAATGATCCTAAGATGAATCTTTAATGCTAAGATAATAAAGAATGTTTATATATAGTCTACCCTAATAATAGTGTTCTGAGTATATGGAAACTAAATTTTATTGTAAACTAAAGGATTATTAAGGTTAGAATTGTTTTATTACATTATTATTTCAAATATTAAAATTATATATCTCATTTTTAAGTTAAGGTGTATTTATCTCAAGGTCTAAGTGTTTGAAACCTTCAAAAGTCTTGTTTATGTGTAACTACAATCATTTGTAGTCATCAAAAACATGTGAAAAGGTGTACATGATCTTGGTTTGAATATTATAAAGATTAAATTAGTGTATTAAGGACACAATAAATTTTTTATATCATTCAAATGGGTCATAAAATCTATGCATAATCCATAAAGAATTCTTAAGCTTTGTATTTCTAGTGAAACCCTAAAATAGGGCTTAAGACACAAATTACATCATAACTTTGTTTTTTAAAAGTGGAAAATAATTAAACTATTCAAAAGGGTGATATAATGTGTTTATAAACTATTTAAATCATGATAAAGTGAAAAGAGACCTTCTGAAACAAGATATAACTAACTATATATTGATATTCCTTAAGGTAGTCATGAGAAAACTTAGTAAAGGGAAAGAACTTGGATGACTTGAGATTTTTATTGGAATTAAAACTTTGTAATAAGGTTTATTAATTTTTTGTGATCACCACAAAATATTTTTATATGGAATCCTAAAATATAGGCAATTGAAACAAACTATGTTTCTTCAAATAGATAGAACTAGGTCTACAAAGGCCTAAAGAGTAGAGTTGTTTTAAAGATGTTATTTTGAGAAACAAGTAAGAGAGATTGGTTTCTATATGTTTCAAGAAAACATACAAGGATTAATTGATAAGATACTAAAGATAAACATCCTTCTTAATATAATTTAAGCCCGTATACAATCCTATAGTAGTCATTAAGGATTGAGTTAAGACTTTTGGACATTTGATGATCCAAATAATGATTGAAACTTTTACATACATGAAGAGGATATTAATATTGGTTTGTAATTACATTATGAATTTTTAAATTATAATGAATAAATAATAAGGCTAAAAATTGTCTTAAACTAGATGTAAATAACAATCTTATTAGAAATTATTGGTTTATATGTAGAATTATTTGAATATTGGATAGTGTATGTTCTTCTTGTGGAATTTAGAATGTCCATGGTGAAGCAAAAACATGATAAATGGGATTAAAAATAAATAAAATACAAGGTATTATACTCTTTAACTTATATAAGGGTATTGTAGGAAGAACATTAAATTGAGATCTTAATCCATTTTTGGTTGGTCAAATGCCTACAAGATATTGTTAGAACAAGTAAACAAAGGATAATAAAATAATAATAATAATAATAATAATAATAATAATAATAATAATAATAATAATAATACTAATAATAATAATAATAGTAATAATAATAATAATAATAATAATAATAATAATAATAATAATAATAATAATAATAATAATAATAATAATAATAATAATAAGATAGGAAGTGGAGTTTGTTTCTTTAGAAAACATTAAGACTTGTTTCAATATTTAATACCTAGTCTATAAGCCTAATATAAAATAGAATTCTTTAAATTGTCTAGGAATATTTTGAATGATCACTTAGAGATAGAGATTATCAATTATGAATCATTAAGAATATGATATATAAATGAGTGCATTGGTATTCCAAGACCAATATAAATATATATTATTTTGATTCAAAAATTAAGATAAATAAAAGTGATCTTGAATGGTAGAGCTAAGTAGATAATCAAGGGTAATGGTCAAGTATCCTAGGAAAGTAAAAGAAATTGATAAGATTGTCATAAGAAATTTAGTACCCAGAGATGGTTTTAGACATGGAAAGTTTGGAATCTAAGGTTTCAACTTATTAGGTACTTGAATACAATAATTACCAATATATTAGTGAAGGTTAGTTGAAATGGGACTATTATATTGAGTTTCAAAACATAAGGAATGATGTCACCTATGATCTCATAATTTATTATTTATTGGAGGATGTAGGTGTGCTTCAACACTTCTAACTTCCATACTTTGGTAAACCTCATGAGATGGTTCATTTTCTGATTTGACACATACATGAGGACTATATTTAATTTTCAAGGCATAAAATTTGGATTACCCCTCAATAGATCAAAAAATGAATGGGGTTACTATGTTTAAGAGCTGATGTTAGTGTGCATCTTAATGATTAGGATGAAATTGATAAAATGGAAACTACAATGAACTACAAAAAGGAAATCCATGCCATGTTAATTACAAGTCTTTTATATCCTACCATTAAGGTATCTACATGCTTGGCCATGACAAAGTTAAGGGGCATGGATAGATGGAAAGTGGTGTATATGTCTCACCTCTATGTCACAAGCCAAATAGCCAATGGTAATAAATATAATTACTCCCAGTAATTTTTTTATAGAATTGAATAAGATGTAGACAATTTTAATAGACTACCCAACCATAATTTTCCATTGGCATGATTTTTATTTTAATTATTTTTTATGAGATTGGTGTCCTGAAGTATTGTGGTAAATAAATTAAGTAGGTCTACCCACCAAAGAACAAGTCTTTTGTTGAGAGGTCCAAATAATTTACATGTTTAGGAACCATCAAAACTCTTAGAAAATGAATTTTAAGGGTTAGTTTGAGGGGAGAAAATAATATTTTAGGAATTAATAGTACATACCCAAATGTTTGCCCATCTAGATTGGAAGATAGATTGAGTTTGTTATTAATAAATAATATTTACTTACATAGATATGGATGAGGAGCACTTGTAACTTGTCATTCTATCTCAAGTTTCCCTATGCCTTCACTATAAAATATTTATGGCTTCCATTAATCATATTATGGATGTGAACTATATAAACATTGATGCTAACAACATTGATGTCAAGTTTCACACTCTTCATAATTTATATGTCTATTTTGGAAATGAAGCATACATATATTGGTACGAATCAAGTAATATAGTTTTAATCCTTTTATGACAATCACGCAAGGATTTTTTTTTTTTTTTTTTACTATATTCTCAATTTTAAAAATAAAACATTAGGAATATATAAATAATAAAAATAATCCTTCCACCCTCACCTAAAAACATGTATATAAGGAAGGGCATAAAAAAGGGAGAAAAGGTAAAGACCTAAATGCACTAGTTCTAGTAAGTGCATAAATAAAAACCTATATCTAACCCCAAAAGACAAATGCAAGACTCATCAATAAAAAAATCATAGGGGTTACCTAAAAAACAAAAAAATATGACATTGATTCCTCCCAAAAAATAGGTATCCACTTAGGGCCAGAGCTTTCAACACCCAAAGTGGTGTTCTCTAGATAATGTGAAGCATCTCCTATAGTGCAAACTAAAAAGGAACCCACCTTTGAGATTAATAATGAAAAACATGATTTTGAGGAGCCATAGATGGATATTAAGAGTCTAAAACCTTTTTAGGAAGAGATAATAAGAGGGTGTCACCTAATGTATAGGACCTTGGTGCCAATACAAATAACCAATAACAATAGAGTCCTAAAATTATATATCTAGAGTGTGACCCTCATAAGGGCAAGGAGCCTATGAAATAAGTAGAAGAGATGTAGCTTAAAAATGAAGGTAATGATGACCTTCTTTCTTGTACCATTTTATAGAAAGATATTCTAAATGAACAACTATACATGAAGGATTATTTCCTCAAAAATGAATCCATCAAAAAAAATTGGAAAAAAATTATTTTTATGGATACATATAATGATGAAGGCCATTTTGAGTTTCCTAAGACCAAAATCAATTTAATCCCAAATTTGGAATATAATATGATTAGTTGATTTGGATAGGGGTGAATGGTTCTATTGAATACTTAGGGTGGACTTAGATAGAATAATTAGAGATAATTTTAATTTTTAGGGGATGGTATGAAGGTGATCTTAAGTAGCTTGAGCATTATAAAATGAGATATATGTGTACTATAAATGGTAAACAAAAGGTTAAAACCACATATAGGAAAATTTATTATATAAATGGCTAATAAGAGTCATGTAGTTATGTGTAAGTCATGTGGTTTAGAATCTGTCAGTAATGATAATTTTTAAGTAAATGTGACCAAAGTTATGTGTTTATAAATAGCTACCTCATGATTCAATGTTTGCTATCATTTATCTTTTATTTTCATTCTTATTTTCCCTATACTCACTTTTTTCATAGTGGAGGATAGTTTCTCCTCTACAAACCTTATATCTAACATAAAATAGTAGGAATATGCATCTTTCTTCACATGCACAAATAACCTCCGTTCATAATTGTCAATACTTCTTACCTTCTTTCATATAGATTGAAAAATAGATATAGATGTGGCTCATCATATCCCCACATATTTTTAAATCACAATGTTTCCTCTCATATTTTTATTGTTTCTCAACTAAGGTTTCTTATTTTCACAACTTAGTCACTACAAAAGACTTACATATACCTATTACTATAATATTCTAGAATAATCTTATGTATGCTCTATCTTCTCTCTATGAAACTATTATTACAATATCTATTGTAAATTGATGTATCTCATCTAATCATAGTGGTGTCTACTAATTTTGGACTCCAAATATTTTATTTATAAATTCAAAGGATTTTTAGAGCCATAGCATGGAAGAGTAAGGGCATATAAATGAGATGGAAGAGAAAGGTACAAAAGAGAAAGATGTGGAAGAGAGGTACAAATGACCTTGTCTTGAAAAAGATAGTTTTAGGAGGTAAGGATACATAGAATAAGGAGAAAAAAGATGTAAGAATTAGACAAAAGTTTAAAACTTTGACAAGGGCATAGGAAGTAGAGATGATTATGAATCATCTCATAGAATCATCATAGGATACTAGATAAACTCAAATCTAGTAAAAATTCATGAGAGAGAGGGAGAAAGTGAAAAAATGTCTATCATGGAGAGAGTATATAGGGTTCATTAGGCCCAATTCAAAAGGATTTTGTTATAGTGGCTCACCATAACTTTTTTTTTTCTAAAATTCGTTGGCTAGTCATCACTTTTTTATTAATGATGTAACCTAAGGATAAGGGTTGCATTGTCTATAAATACCCCTTACTTTTTTTAGAAATGTATGTAGAGAGATAGAGAGAATACTAGAGAGGATATACTATTGAAATATCTTTGTAGTCTTCCTAAAATGAAATCAATGGAATCACTACTTTTATCTACAAATTCTAATGTGTCAATATATTTATATGGTATTAAATAGTAGTATGTGGAATGAAGAGTCAATAACATAGATAAACACAATAGAATGTTTTTATTAATGATAACTATAATAAATAACCCATGTCCCTAGGTGTAGATAGGGATAAGTTTAAACACCATTGTTAGACAGAATCAATGGGATTTGGGAGCTGATCTTAGTTACACACTTTGAGTGGGTGCACTAGGTCACTACTCACATGATATACCAATAAACTAGCTTGTTGGCTTCCTAATTTATTTTGGGCATGTGAATAGTACTTATTAAAATAAAATTAAGGATAAAATAACCCAACAACCGTATTATCTCCAAAAAATTTAACCTTAGCTTTGATAACACATGATGTAGTCACATTTAGGGGTCATAGTGAAGGCATGCACTAGACCATATAACCTCTCAATTCACTAAGTATAATAGTTATACAAGAATATAATAAATGCACATACCATGGAATATTAAGTTTATATTTTAATTAATATATGATTACTTATAGACTTATTTTCACATTCCATTTTCTCCAAAATTATAAAAGGGAGTAGTTAGTGCTTGTAGACACATAAATATATTATAGACACTTAACATTGTTACTATTGACCTATCTTTGCCTCACATGACTCATGCATACACATATTTATTTTTCACACCCTTCTCTCCTATCCATTTTATTTTTATGGGCACAACCTTCCCAATTTTCTATTATAAACCTAAAATAATTATGTAGTATATGCCTAATCTACTTATTATCTTAATTAGAATATCTCTTAATCATTAGATAACTATTTATTAATTTTTAGATTAACCTTCTCATATTAATATGGCTTTGGATTTCCATATACATCCACCTATGATAAATCTAGTATGACACCTTACAAATGGAATTTTTGAAATACAAACCATTTGTATGGTTGGGATCATACGTTTCACATGTCAGTGGCATGATACATTACACAAAGAGTCAATTGTGTAAACATAGTAGGTCTAAGTCTGTATCTACATAGAAAGTATCTATAACTTATCAAGAACACATCTATTATTCATGTACAAATTGAGAGGAATAACCATAAATAGTCCAAATCAGAGATCCATCATAAAGACTAGGTCTTAGATAATTCTGAAGCACCTAGCCAAGTCACGTTTACCCATTTTCATGTGTATAAATATATATTATAGGTTGCATCCATACTAAATAAAAACTATTACAAACATATATCTAACTGAGAGAACTATGTGTAGTTTAATCCCTCTTCAAAGTATTGGAAATGTACATAAGACTCATACACTCAATGATGGGTGGTTAGGGTCATCTCAACAAATATTTTACATTTATTTTTTTATTTAAACCTATTATCAAAAGAGGATATGGGGTTTTAATGCAAAGGAGACATAATTATAAAATTTCACATAATACCAAGCTTTTATTATTATGTATAACAATGGTTTATAAGTTGATGCAATGATTATGACAAAATAATTTGATAAATATCATATGGATGTTTTTATAGAATTGAAATGTTTATGGATTTTATGTGTCTAATTGATACTAGATTCATCTAGGTAGGTCCAAAGAGTCAACTTCTATATTTAAGGGACCCCCAATCTAGTTCCATTCCTTTTTACCACTTACACATAGTCTTACATCCAAAAATAATAATAACAAGATAGGTATCCTATTCTTCCTTGTTATTTATATAAATAGTAAAGTGTAATATAACAACTAATTTTAAATTCAAATTGATATACTTTTAACATACATTAGACAATCTGCAAAATTCAAAAATTTTATCTTGTTTAGATACATTAATTTAAAATATGGTAAGATAAATTAATGAACTTGATGCTTTTATCAAACACATAAAACCATAGGTTTATTTTCCCTTAGGGTTTAATCCTTCCTTCTTAGGGTTTTCATATTTATAAAATTCAAAATCTAATTTTAGATTTTATATTTATAATTTTCATTTATTCACATAATCACCACATAATCATAAGAGAAGAGATAATTAATGTGGATGGTACTCCATGAATTTTATTGGCCACCCAATTTTTTTCTCATTTAGGTCTCTATTGAGTATTATCTCTTTAATTCTTGGGTGTACTACCATGAGTATGATCTTGCTATTAGAGACCATGTGCCTAAATTTATTTAACCCTCTCCCCATGACAAGCACATGTTTTTCTAAAAAACTATACCTCTATTCATATAGTTCGAAGGCCTAATTAAATAAGGCAATAAGATATTTTAGGTCTTCACCATTATGTTGTATTAACATGACATAAATTACATCTGATGTAGAGAAGGCATACAAGTAGAATTTTTTGCTACAATTAGGATTTAAAAGTGTAGGGTCATGAGAGATGGCCTCTTTTATGGCCTCAAATATACTCTTACCCTATTTTTTCCATGTAAACTCCTTGTGTTTCCTTAACATGTGAGTAAGAGGCTTGACCAAATCTTTAAAGCCTAAGATAAACCTTCTTATGAAATTAATCTTACCCAAGAAAATTTGTAGACCTTTCTTATGTTTGGGTAGGGGTAAGGATAGAATGGATTAAAATATCTCAAGTTATATGGAAAGAACATCTTTATACACTAAATGGCACAAAGTTCTACCCTCTTGATCAACAAAGATCCATTTTTAAATATTTAATGACACTCTAAACTGCTTGCATATTTCAAAGACTAGTTTCAAGTGAACCATGTGGTTTATTTGGGTACTTTGAGATATTAGTGATGGAATCAAGGTATATGAGCACTATTTAATTAATAAACCCATCAAAGTAAACATCCATTTCCTTTAAAAAGTTACCCCTACATTGGATAGTTCAAACGGAATATTCATGTATGCATAAGTGCCCCACTTTGTGGTGAAGGTAGTCTTATGCCTATCCTCCTCCTTGAATAATATTTGGTTGTATCTAGAGTCACAATAAAGTAATGAGAACCTCTAAGAGCCTAAAACATTTTGAATTATCTAATCCTTTGAGTGAATTTGGTAATGATCTCTCAGAGACACCTTGTTGAGGTCTCTAAAGTTAACACATAAACGTATTTTCCCATTCTTCTTACCCAATAGAAAAAGGTTTTCCACCAATGAGGAATGTTTGATGGGTAATATGATATTTGATTCAATCATTTTGAACAACTCCCTTCTCATTATCTCCTCTACCTTTGGATTGATATGCCTTTATTTTTATCTCACTAGTTTTGCATTGTTTTCCAATTCTATGATATGTTGTGCAAGTTTGGAGTCAAAGACTTCCAAGTCATGGTACTAGCATGAAAATAAATTTGAATAATACTGACATAAATAAATAAATTAAGGTCTCTCCTTTGTTATTTTAACCTTTCCTAGTTTCAACAACTTGTCCTTGAATATCTCTACCCTCTCATAGTTCTCTTCCTTAGGATAGATACGTGCCTTATCCTTTCTCATCTAGTCATCTTCATTGAATATGATTTCCAAAGTCAAAAGTCCCTAAGGCATATTGGTGATCATCATATTAGTGTTGGAACTTACTTTGGTTCTTATGGTATAATATTTCCTCTTGCATGAGAAAACATACAATTTTCTCATCATTATCAAAACCCTACCAACTCACCTCATGTTAGGTATAGCTAGCCTACATATAACCTTGATCTAGGCTTGAATTTTACTACCTTTGACCCCTTATAAAATCTCATTCTTAGCTTCAATGGCTTCAATCCCATCTACATGGTGGTTTACCTCTCTTGGTATGGATTGTATGTTGAATGCCAATAAATCTTATATGAGGTCCCATACTCGATGTTTATAAGCATTTAAATGATGGTTATTTACTACACTAATACCCATAACTTATTATAAAAATATCTCAATATCACCCTTTCCTTTAAGGATTTTAACACCTCTCCTTCTTACTTCTTATAACCCATGTAGAAGGTCTTCATACTCAGTTGTGTTCAAGGTGCAGTTGACTTAGAACCTTATAATTGAGTAGTATTTCTAATTTTAGGGTGAAATTAACATCATTCCAACCCTAATTAAATTCATTAACCTTGAGAAATCAAATAATAAGGTCCAAAAACCATCATCTTCTTGAATTGTGCTTATTAGCCTAGGTATAATACACCTTCCTTATGCATATGATATACCCCTAAGTCTACCTCTTCAATGTTAATATAGGGATAAAACCATGGTTATCAGCTACCCATTCATCTAAGTAGAGATTTGATATTCCCTCAAGGTGGTCATTAGGATATTGTTCTCTCACATTCTCATCTTCATCATGTATGGTGTAATTGGCATTTGAAATATTGGGCATATAGGGTTCTAAGTGGAATCTTGTAAGAGACTCAGATCTAATAATGACACTAGTCCCATAACTAGTCCTAAAGATAATGTATGACCAATCAGAGGATAGGTAACCCCCAATATTTGTATTAAAATCCCTAAATAGGCATAGGGCAAAGTATGGGGGGAAATAAATAACCATAACATCTTGAGTAATGACATAATTTGGGAAAGCTACTAATGTAATGTTTAAGTCCTTCAATACACCTATTATTTTGGTGGGATAACCATACAACTATAAGACACCCTTTTCATTAAGCACATACTTGAGTTCAAGATTGTCTATTATGGCTTTGGGCATGACTAAAGTTGAGGCACTAGAATTTATCATACAATTATGGACCAGATAGTCCCCTCTGATGACTGACAAGTAAAATGGAGGGGGCTTAACAAACTTAGGGGTTTGAACTTGACTAAGAGATTTAACTTGACTAAGTTGACTATCATTGACATATATAGTACTTATCTTTTAATCTACCTTATTCACATATGAGATATTAGAGAGCTTTTATTGAAGGATGTCTTTCTACCTTAGAATGGATATAGCATCCCACATAGAAATGTTGATGTTGGAACTCTTCATATGGTCTAAAATGTTGAATGGAAGATTGGTACACATTGGATACACTTGTAAGTAGAAGTATCATTTGACACTTAGGTGATTTAAGGAACAAATGGAGATTTATATTGCTACTCATATGGATGAGGCAAATGTTAAGTTGGAGGGCACTTAGTGGATTCATTATGAGTGGAATGATATTGGGTGAGTTATGCAGGTTTATAAGAGACCTTTGACTACTCCAAACTATCATCCATCATCCTCTTTTTAGCCCTTGTATGGGCTAAAACCATATAATCTATCTTTTATGTGGTCTACCCTATATTTTCTAACACATTTTCAAATGTTTGATCCCATTATTGAAAATTTACACAACTATTATCAGTTGGTACCTTACCCATATTCCCTTACTATTGACTTGGAACCTCTGATGGTTTTAGTATAGATAAGTCACCTTGATTCATTTGAGGACCTTGTGGTAGAGGAGGCATTAAATCATGGCCTTGAAATGAGGGAGCTATATACCAAAAAATATTATGATATGCCTCTCCATTTATAAAAATTACCATCTCATTTTACTACCCCCATGATTATTTCCATTCACCTTCTTGAGTTAGGTTGTTTTGTGTGGGTACCAAGGCTCTTAAGATACTTACAACTATGGGATTTTAGCTATTATATGGCATGGATTGTGTGATTTATCCTTAGGATTATTGTTTTCTTGGGTAAAAAGGTCTATTATAATAATGATAAGGATATTGAGCTTGATATAGGTCTTGGTATGATCTATATGAGTTCTACTACTACCTCTATAAACCCACCAACTTGTTTCATGCTTTCAACAAGCCTTCAATTTTCCCAAGCCTATGCACTTGGTTGTCATTTTATTATCCTTGATTTTTTATATTGGTAAAAAGGGTAATGGTGGGTGGCATAGGCTAGATCTCATGAAAGAGAAACATGTGGGGTTTTGGCATTAGTTTCCCTACTTGTATCAAATAGTTTTCTACCCTTATAGAGATCTCATAAGCTTTAAGCAGAGTTGTCCCACCCATGGATTGGATCATTAATATGAAATCTAAGTTCAAGTCTCATAGGTATTAAATAAATGCATAATTATGTGTGGGATTTATGATGATAAGGACTCTATCCCAATTTTTTTGGAATCTATAGTTAAAATCAACCATAGATTCTTGATATGCCCTCTTGATTGAGGTGAGTTGTTGAACTAGTGACACATGGTCACTCCTATATTCAAAATTATTGAAAATACACTTACCAAACTCGTCATAAGTATTGATTTAGGAAAGAGTTAGACCCCTATACCATTGAAAGGATTTACCTTTCAAGGATATGGCTAGTAGTCTCATGGATACATTCTCTTGGGTGATAATATGCACTAAGAATAGGTTTGCAATGTCTAATATGTGTTCCACAAGAGTGGTGGATTTTTCCCCTACAGAATAAGGCAAACTCTTCAAGGAGGTAACTAGGATATCATCATATTATTAGAGGTTAAGAGGATTTCCACCATTAAAGGGGATAAAGGCTTATAATTTAAGCCTTGCCATTAGGATTAGTATACTTTTAGGGGATTACATATGGGTATAATTTTTAGAATTTGGATATGTGGGAGAAGTAGGGGGTGTGAGGTTAGGCTTTGAAATAAGAACCCTATTTATCCTTAAAATATCTAATGGAAATTCAAAAAAATGAACTTGCTTACCTTTTAAAGTAGACCTAGTAGATATTTAGTGCATGAAATTTCCCTCCAATCCATTTATTATTGTTCCAAGACTTCCAAATGTCCTTGTATGTTGTCAATCTATCCCAAAGAAATGTCTAAGTACCCTAATTGAAGTCCCATTAGGTGTGATAAAACTATTATAGTTCTAGTTTGGTGTTATCTATCTAGATAACACCTAATAGAGGTCAAATTGCTTAAGTTTGACCCAACCTAGACTAACATGGGAATTATATAAGGCTGTGGGATGCCTATATCTAGACCAGATATCTAGGGTTTTTAATGAAGCTAGTTCCTTAGATATAATAGTTTGGACCTCTCTTTCTAAGATCTAAATAATTTGGGGTGAAAAGATTCAAGAGATTACATAGAATGAAACCTATTATTAAATGTGGTGATCCATTAAATGTTCAAAGATCCACTCTCAAGATTGAACTCATTAATACACTAATAGAATATGAATAGAATTAATGTAGTGTCTAAAATGTGATTCACCTAGACCTAAATTTGATGGACTTATGCTAGAGGTTAATGAGGGTAAGGCTTGATTGGAAGCACTTATTGTCAACTATCCACTCTATACCTTAGACATCAACCTTGAGACATGCTAGATGGCTTGCAAGAAAAGTTTATTAGCACCTAGGCTAAACTTGGAATTACAAAGGGAATATGACAACCATTTTTTCATATCAAACATATACAAAAAACTAAACATATATTAGTAAACAACTAAAAAATTCTTTATTCATTACTCAAAGAGGTGTAAAATATAATTTTTAGTAGAGTTTAGTCATACCAGCCTAAGGGATGTTTAACAATATCTCCAAGTCTATATTTATTGAAGAAAGGGTTGTTAGAGATATATTTTGGTGTTAAAAGAGGGATAAATGAGCTCAAATCCATTTGAACCATAGTTTCAACTATCTCTACATTTATGCTCATTCAAAATTCTTGATTGATCTAGGTCACTTCAGTCTATTACAAAGATACATTATTCCCTCATTGGTGCTCCCTAATGGTTAAAATGGTAGTATCAAGTTTTTATAAGATGGGTTCTAACATCAATTTAATTATAATAATTAGATCATTATATTAGAGTTTTTTCCTAATGATAACTACTCTTCACTAGTTCATCAAGGCATGCAAGAGTGGAGAGAAGCTCACTTTCATGTAGCTAGTTTTGGTGATGAAGCTATTGAAATCTATATGTATACCTTGGTGGAATTATTTGAAAATTTGGATCTAGTTCAACTTGAGCTAGACTCAAACTTGGCTCCATGCTTTGGTCCAGAACTACTCCTTTGACTTCCATTGAGAAAGCTCCCTAGGTTTGACTTTGGCCATCGAATACCAACTCAGAACAATTAAATAACTCTAAATTTCCTTGTTCTTATTGGTCCCATAGATCCCTATTGTCAGATCATTGACATTTTAAGCTCCTACACACTATAGATGTTTTTGGTAAGAATGAACACATGCCTTTAATTTCTTACTACCAAAGATCCTTTGATACATTAACTTAAGCTCACACCATTGGATCAAGATGTATGAATGATCATGGAGTTAGATTTTCCTGAACCCACCACTTTAACTTAGACAACTAGTTTATGAGTTTAAAATTGGCTTCTACATGCCCATATTTGACATTTTCATGAATGTATTTGATGTTCATGTGACCATCTTACGATTTTTTAACCCTAATGGTTTTTTTTAGTCTTAAATTTGGCATTCATGTGCCTATAAATTCAAGTTTGCATGAACATCATTGACATCCATATGATCATCAATATTTAAACCCAAATTTTGATTTTAAATTTGACATTTATGTGACTATACCATCCTATAAGTCTAACTTAAAATCTTTATGACTTGAGCTAGATAACTCACCAAGGAATGAAAATTTCAAAGGATATGGTCTAGGCACAAAGAGCTCCATGGTGTTTTAATCCTTTGGATTATGGAGGATTCCTAAGTGAAGATTAAAAAAATGCTAAAATAAATTGGTTTGCTCATTTTTGCATGACATCTTGTTGATGGTCTAGTCCTTAAAACTTGTCAAGTTAATCCATTGATCATCCCTTCAAATTTATGATGAAATATTAATAATTTTATATCTTTTTTGGTGTTCCTACATGCTTGAAATATTATGAGAACTTACTGGTCCCTTTATTTGTAATTTTGGACTCACTTCTAAGCCTTTGATTCACTCATCCCATCTAAAACTTTGCTTATTTGATCAAACTAGGCTAAATATTTGTATGTGGGCCAAAAATAGCCAACATTTATATGACTCATAGGGAATCATGCCTATTATACTTGAGAACCCAGACCATGTTGCTTTATCTATTCCATTGGGCATGGAGTCTCCTCTCTAGTTTAATAATTTGGTTTGAATCTAGAACTAGTAGTATTCCCTTGGATAAATCCTCTTGAAACAAATAGGGACCAAAAGGAAAAAAAAACAAATTTCCAAAGGTACTTTTTAAAAGGAAAGACATAATAAAAAGGAAACTAGACTATCAATGCAAGGACCACTAACTTAAGCAAAATAGAAAAACAAAAAAAGGAAGCATGTTGTTGCTTGTGCTACTCATTTATTAAAATAGGACAAAACTAGAAAAACTAACCTAAAGTAATAAGATTTACTCTAGGGTAGAATGGGAAGCTATTTTGTGCATCATGGATCTTTGGATCATGATTGTTTCATTTTCATGTCTTCTTTTTGTAGATAGGAACACTTGTATGTTCATGTCTTTTAGATGATGCAATTTGGCCTCCTATTTCCATTATCAAGTACATTGATTGAAGGTATGGATCCAAGATCCAATATTATTACTCATAAATGCTTATTTATTGCATCAAAAATGTTATCTCTACCTCATTCATAAGCTAATCTTGATTTCTCACATTCTTGTCCAATGATTTAATTAGCAAATCAAATAGTATGCTTTTATTGGTGTCTTCATTATCTACTATTTATAGTAGTAAATCATCAAACACCTATTCATTTTTCTTATCTCCATGAATTTTATCTTCTTTTGAGCCAAAGTGGATAGTTTCAATAGCTTGTTGGTCTTTAATATTTTCCATGGGAAGTGTGAGAGCCTAAAAAGTTTGATATTCATAACAAATATCCATATATTACTATCATTAATCATCATAATTACCTTCACTCTTATCTTCTTTGGTTGGATTGCATTCATAAATGGTTAATCTAGTAAATTCTTGAGGAGATTATAAGGTGAGATAGTTGATATGTGATTAAGAGACTTATGAGAAATAATTTCTTATTACATACTTGAATATTCTTCTTCTTGAACTTGTTCTTGTATTTCAGCATCTATCTCATCTTCTTTGACATCATGAAATATGGAATCATGATTGTCCTTTCCAAGTTGCATCCCAATAATGATTTATTCCTCTTGATCACTCAATTCACCTTCATTTTATATCTTTTTGGATGCATCTTCTTCATTTGCCTCACAAAGAAGAGGTTCTTTCTTCAAAAGTAGCATGGAAGATTCATAAAAATATTTAATAAGATGTGATATGTCTATATAAGTAACCATAGATACCTGATTTTTATCATGAGTTTCCTCTTCTTGAATCACTTTCACCTCCTCTCTCTGCTGCATTTTTTCTTGAATGGATTTGTATGAAGGAAATGACATTGGATTTTGAGGAGGGAGGGCTAGAAGTTGAACGATCTCCTACCATCTCTTGAATTTATCATCTTGGTTTATGCTTTAATTTTCTTCTTTCTCTCTATAATATTGCATCTAATTCCAAGTCATGACCTTGGGTTTAGAAACCTTTACTTTTATACTTTTTATATCCATGGGTGTGAAAGAAGTAATTTGTTACTGTGTTGCCTCTATAACTACCATTGAATACTAGAGATGTTGATTTGCAAGTTCAATTTGTTTGGCTAGATTATATTCAAATTCATGGATTTATTCCTACAAACTTGAAGATGTAATCTCTTATATGATCTAAGCAATCTAAAAATTAGACTCTTCAAAACACACTTCTTCAACATTGTGAGACCTCTCTTGGATAGACTTTAAGGTTGAAAATCTAGGTGAGGTTTGGATTGAGTTTTGAGGGATTTGATAAACATTAGTTTTATAATCACAAAGGGAAAATGGAAAATATATGGGAATATATTGTTGATTATGTTGACCCTAGGGTTTCTCATAGACCACCAGCCTTTCTTCAATACTTACTATTAGATCAACAATGTCTAAAATATCAAAACTAACCTTTGAGTGACCTTGCCTTATGAAAGTTACACACATGCATCTTTATCTTGCTATAATGTTTCTCCCACATTCTAAATTTCATGCTTGGAAACCTCCTCTCCATAGCTTCTCTTAGTGTCTATGGCTATCATCCCTTTCTCATAGACAATTAGAGTTTTCTTGAAGCTTGAGATGGGTTGATTTGGGACTTGGATGGGTTGATCAGGAGGATAATGAGATTTATGAGGGTTATTATAGGACTGGTATGAGCTTTCATACTACTGATAAGGCTCTGAACACTCATTATATGGCTGATATGGATCATGTTAGGGCTAATACATGTTATATGGATCATATTAGAACTATTGATAAGGAGTTGAATGATAGGGGTATCCAATATAGTTGTTCATATCAACCTCATATGTCAAATGAGATGTAGAGACTGATTAAAATATTCAATGAGACATACCTAGGCTGATTATAACAAAAAACTTTGATTCAGAGTTGCCATTAGTGCTAATTTGATTGCTTTTAAAAACTGATCAAAGGAAATACACACCAATAGTATTCCCATTATTTTTGGATCTTGGTCCCATAGAGTATGCTATAACTATTAGCTATCTATATAGCACCAATAGAGGTCAGATTGTTCAAGTTTGACCCATACCTAAACTAACATGGGAATGATCTCAGGCAGTGGGATGCCTATATCTAGAACAAATCTATAGGGTTTTGAATGAGACTAGTTCCTTAGATATGATAGATTGGACCTCTATTTATAAGACCTAAACAATTTAGGGTGAAATGAGTAAATATATTTCATAAAATGAAACATATTTTAGCATTTGGTGATGTACCAAATGTTCAAAGATCCACTGTCAAGATTGAATTCATTAGAACACTAATAGACTATGAATAGAACTAATGTAGTGTCTACAATGTGATTCACCTAGAGGTAAATTTTATGAACTTAGGCTAGAAGGCAATGAGTGTAAGTCTTGATTGGAAGCACTTACAGTCAACTATCCACTTTATACCTAAGACACCAACCATAAGACACACTAGATGACCTACAAGAAAATCTTATTAGCACTTAGGTTAAACTTAGAACTACAAAGGGAATATGACAACCACTTTTTCATATCAAACAAATACAAAACACTAAACATAGATTAGTAAATAACTATAAAATTCTCTATTCATTAATCCAAGAGGTCTAAAATACAATTTTTGGTAGAGTTTAGTCATACCAACCCGAGGGATGTTTAAAAATAGCTTCAAGGCTAAAATTATAAAAGAAAGAGTTGCTAGAGAGAGATTTTAACACTAAAAGAGGGATCAATGAGCTCAAATCCATTTCAAATTTAGTTACAATTATCTCTGCATTTATGTTTATTCAATCTCTTTAATTGATTTAAGTGATTTATAACACCTAAATATTTCACAAAAAAAAGGGACAAGGATGGGAAACCAAAACAATAATATAACCTATATGGTGATACACCCATTGATAAATATCCACTCTCAACTATCTCATTTGATGACTACTAATGAATATAATAGAGACAAGGGTTGATTAAACTCTTCCACAATGTTTTAGGAATGAAGTTTTTACATGAAGGTTGATAAGAGATCTGCAACTTGAAGGATAGAAAGAGATAGGTCTATGTAAGACACTATAAAAATATGACACTTGAAGATAAACCTCACTAGCTAACACTTCACACACCCTATAAGAAACCAAAAATATTGAATCAAGGTACACTTAGCATTCAACTATAATATGAAATTGTCTTGTATTGCTTCAAAAGAGTTTAAAAAATGATTTTGGTAGAGCTTTGCTACACCCAGCTGAGGTATGACAAACAAGATTGCAATGCCTACATTTATACGTAAAATGGAAGACAAGAGAGGGAAATCAATGTGTAGGAGGGTTCATAAATGACCCAAAGTGGTATAGGGTAGCTACATAATCATTTCTTCTTTATTTGAGCATTGAGACTCCATTAATGAGGCCAACTTGTAATTGTGGAGATTGTAACTCCTTTAATTGTCCTCATTCATGATTTGACCAGTCTACCTAGTTATCCTTGAAAACTTGTTATAGTAACCTCAAGACTAGTTTTAGGTGCACGTTTACACTGTTAGGTTGTTATGTGTCCATTTAGGTCTAGTACCTGAGAATCCTAATGGTCTTGATGTCTTCAGTGTGATATGGGGATCAACTTGGGTTGATATAATCTTGAATGGAGGCTGAATGGGTGAAAAAGGGTAATAATGGAAGAATGTTGGAGTGGAAGAAGAATAATAACATAGTCAAAGTAGTGTAATGGAAGTGGAAACATAGTGAGACTATATGAAGATGAAAAAGGCATGAAATGGAGATAAGATTCCTTCTTAAGACCAACCAAGTGGACCATGAAAACATATTAATGTGTATAAAAGAAACCATGTGAGTTTTAAGGTAGGGATGAGTTATCTATGGTCTCAAAATGAAACATAGGATTCTCATAATTACATTAATAACTATGAAAAAATGTTAAACTATGAAAAATGTGATTGATTAGACTTATAGACATAAAGGATAGTTGGAAAACTTATGAAGACATCATGAAAATTGGGAAAGTTTTCTTAAGGCTTTTAAATACATTTCATTACCATTTCAACACCATGCTACATGCTTGGGATACATTGGAAGTCCTATGGATGTTTGTAGCCATGATTACAATCTCTATCACATAGTGACCTTGACATTTATATAACCTTATTTAATTGGGATGTCTTGGGTGACCGGAGGAGTATTGAAACATTAACCTAGATAATAAGGCATTAATAACCATGAATCATCACTACAACCAATTAATTATTACTTATAACCCCTGATGGAGGCACCTAAACTTTGTATTTTGCCAAATTGGTTCATAGACCATGCATAAAAATAAATCAAGGAGATTAACATGTTATCCAAGCCCACACATGTGGATATAGTTTAAAAATCACCATGGGAGGATTCTAAGTGATTTATAAATATGATATATGTTTATTTATATTAAGTGAATCAAACTCTTTTGAAAATTGTTGACCCCAAAAGTGCCTATCCAGATAATGAGGGTGTAGAAGTTCCCTAGCTTATTAATGAATGTTCATAGAGGATAGGAATTTAAATTATAGACAAATTTCAAGGGTTTTTATCCTCATAAGTCTAATTTCCATGGGAAAGAGCTTAGACCCCCACTCACCTTATGCTATATGGAAGAAACATGAACCTCAGGGGTCCTCTGGGCATGCTAATGAGCTCAAAGTAGAGGATCATTAGTTTTTAGCCCCTAAATCACCAAAATACATATATCCTTCCACCATTAGACATATCTAAACTAATCTTATAATAATATTCCTCTAATTTAGATGATCTATATAGTACAAATTTATACCATTGAGAAAACACCTATAAACTACCATTTTTCTTGAAAATATTCTTACTTTAGACCTAAAATGTAGATGATTGGTGTTTTAGAGGTAAAATATGGGTAAGGCATCATTTTTACTTAGTGGTATGACTTTAGGAAGTTGAAAGGTCATAATTTATCACGTGTGGGCCCATTTTGAATGAAATAAACATTCACTAGGGTGCCAATGGGCCTAAATGAGGTATGAAATTATCCCATGATGATTAAATGAGGCTAATGAGGTCATTTTTAGGAGTATGGATTGATTTAGTGATTAATAAAGGCAAAATGACATCTTATTATGGTTAAAACCATTGACTATATTTAATTATATGGATTTAAAAGAGATTCATCAATTAAAACACTAGGTTAATGCATAAGGAACATCTCAATGGTTAGTGAAACATTAATTAGACATCATAAACTTCTCCATAATGATTCATAAGGATTATAATGGTCATGCCTCTAATGAATTTATAGGATTAATGTGACTTTGGAACTTTATCAAGTTGTCTTCTTCATTTTCCTTCATTATTACATCTTTATCATGTTGATGACCCTTCAATATGGATAAAGATCAACTAGGCACTTTTGAACACCATGACACTACATGAATAGGATGGAAAGGAGGCACAAATACCTATAAATAATACTAAGGAAATATTGAAACATGATTAGATACTGGAATAACTAGACACCCTTCCTAACTCATGATATGGCTAACAACCACTATGTCAGATATAGATCATGACTCTAAGCTATAAGGTTGATCAATTTATAAGCTTGGGATTGAAAATTGACCAACAAGACTAATTTTCATTTAGAGGTGATGGAAAGATCCTTACACTCCCATATTGTTTTATCAAGAAGGAGAGATTGGATTTTTTCTCTATGAACAATCCTTAAGAGGTGAAGACACCTAAAACCCTTGTTAAAACCTCATAAATAATTCAATGGTCAAGAAACTATTCCTAATGGCTCCAATGGCCCTAGAACACCTTGAGAACATTAAGGGGACACATATAGGTCAAATTTTCCCATATTGGACTAGTAATAATGGCATGTGTGGGGAAAAATATGCAATAAAAAGGTTTTCAAATAGATATATAGAGAGAAAGTGTACTTTCTTGATTGAGATGCACCTTGTAGAGGCTAGTGAAAGTTAAGAATGGCATAGAAGGCTATTAAGATTTTGAATGGAGGACAATTAATGTTATTTTAACTAATATAGTAGGTTAGTCATTCCTATTTCATGACCATTATGGAGAAAATGGAAGTTTGTAGGCCTTATTGACATGCAAAATGGAAGGGTGAGCTAGTTGAGGCTTCATTAAGGCCAAGGTAGACCATCTTCTACTTTTATAACTACTAGGAGAAGAAGTCATCAACCAATTTGGAATGATCATACCTTAAATAAGGTAAAATAAGAATAAAATAGTCCCCACTACCACATGCATATACCAAATTCCCATGAAGACCATGAAGTAGGTGGACTAATGCATTAGAGAAATCTAGAAGATGGACTCTCATGTATTATTTTTGATTTAAAAATGAAAGGTGGAGATGTATTTCAGCATTGATGAGCCTTATTTCTCTCTCCATCTCCTCTATCTTTATTATTATTCTATATTTAGGATTTAAAATGACCAATTTAGAATATTCCTTTGTTGGGTATAAAAAAACTCTACTCATTTATATCTTGAAGCCTTTAAACTAATACAAGGATTGATTTAGCCATCTCCATACTAGTTTATAGTGTGTTTAATTCTTATTTTGTTTGCATTAGTGGTTGAATTCATTCTCTCTTTATAAGTCCTTATCTCTCACCTAGATGCTAGTGGATTAGTATTATATAGGTCACATGGTGTGTGAACATGCTTAGACTTATGCTTGTAGTGGAAACTAATTGGTAATGTCTTTTATCAGACCTTTCATTCATTAATCTTATGTTATAGGCATTTTTCATGGAATCCATGTGAAGTAATGATGTGTAGGATTCCTTTTAGAGAGAGTGTGTTAGTTATTATTCCATGTTCTATCGATAAGTGCTATTGAAAGATTAAGTAGAGGAGACATAATATACTGGTGCATCACATCTTATAGTTTAGAATTTGTTTTCAAGTCTTTTTTATCCCTTTTCTTTGAAAAGACAAGTAGGCTTATTGATTTGAGCATAGATTATGCATCAAGGGAGCTAGCCCAAAATATAAAGACTTACCTCATTCTTTAGGCTACCTATACCTAGAGGTGATTTAATTCTATTAGCTAGATGAGGTAGGTTTGAAACCCCTACCTCAAGGGTGTAATCTATACTAATAACCATTTATAACACACCTGATGGGACAATATACTCATTTACTAGAGAATTATTTCTATGTTCTCTAGTATATCAACCTTTGGAGGTAGTTTATATGAACACCAGTGGTGACTCCAAGTGTTATCAGCTAGTTCTAGTAGCTCAGGTACCTATTTCAAAGAATTATTTAAAGTTTCCCTTATATTTTTTTGCATCATAATGTTTAATAGATGTATATATAGGGAATTTATATCATATGCTTCCTTATCAATATTATCAAGACCCATACGAAACCTAGGTTGATCCATGTCAGTCTTACCATGATTTTATTTTCCCCCCATATGGATCTAGATATCAGTATGAGTAGCCTTGCTATCAAGAATATTATCCCTCCTTCCCTCCCCAACCACCTAATAAAACTATTCCTTATAGTGAACTCTTCAAAATAAGGGATATTGCTATGAAATTTAATAATGAGTTAGCTTCCATTAGAGGACAACAAGTACAATTCAACAAACCTAACAGTTCTTTTCAAGATATACTTAGTTATTTCAATGAGTGGCATGAAATAAAAGTCTTAATTCAAACCATTGGTAGTGATTTATTGGTTTTGAAGGATAATTAAACTCAATTCAATTATTCCTATGAGCACTAATACCCCATGTCAATCTTCTTGAACCACTCCTCCCATGTCAAGTAAAAACCAAGAAGAGAGATATGATATGAGCACTAAGTCTAGGAAGTTACTAATTTTTTAAAATAATCCACCCACACTTCAGGGTGAAATCACTCTTAAAGATGAAGCTATGTTAGAATTTGGTATGTTGGTTTCTAAGTGGAAAGAAAAAAATAAGCACACCTTAACCCAAAAATATTTCCCTCTTGCTCAAGAGCCATAAGATGATCCCATTCCTTCCAAGATTCCAAATTAAAAGAGTTCCTTTTCAAACCCTAAACTCATTCAAAATAATCCCATAGAGCCTTAAGTTCCTACTCCACTAGTTGGGTATTGTTTCCCTCCCACCATCTCCCTTTTTGAAAGAGGACCTATTTTATGCAGAGAAGATGAGGAGCATTCATGTAAATAAAAGGATTTGTCAAAAAAGAGTGATGGAGGCATGGACACATGGTAACCTTCTTGGACCAATTACCTTGGTTATAAAATGCCTAATCTTTGTGCCATTTGAATGGTAGAACTAGACTTGAATAAAGAGAAATTTGGTGAAATGGTAGCTCATGTTAACAAAAGTTTAGTATTAGATGAAAGTGTGACTCAAAAAGTTTACCATGAGGATGTTCAAATTATGGTTGTGATAAATGTATAGTTGGATGGTCCTTAAAATGTTTATAATGGCAAAGATAAGTTACGCATCTTAGAATCCCTTATTTCATTGAGGATGATGGTAAAAAATAAGAAGATTAGTTTTTAAAACATAGTTTTGACGAAGAGGAGGATAATTAAATAAAAAAAACTATTTTATTAAGGCAGCCCATATGGTTTTATACCTAATGGAGCATGATAATTATAATGAGAGTGTTGATCTTATGGAAGAAGACACTAATTTACTTGAAGATGTAACAACTCGAATGGGTTAGACATATAAATATGTAATAAAATGTTTTTTAAATAAAACACATATATAAAAGTAGAATACATCCTGAGAGTCTAAAAAAGATCACATATATATTCAAGTGATAATAGTAAGTACACATTACATCTTATATCATAGATCTCTAATGTCATGAGGATGCTACACAAAATGAATATAAAAAGCATTACACCAACTTAGCCATGACTGATGCAACTATGCAATCTCCACTACCAATATAAAATAATAATTAATTATAATCCTTCATGATAATACTACATAATAATATTCAATTTAATATAGTGTAAATAATTTATATACCTAACTCTCTAGAGAATGAGTTCTTTGGACTCTCTACTATTTGTGGCAATCTCAAGTGTTCATCTGAATAATAGTACTATTGTGGGGAAGGAGAGCATCATCTAAGCACTTTTTCACACCAATAATAGACTAATGATCCCCAAAACTAATACCATTAGGATATGGCCCTCACTTCATGGATGGGTATATAGTGATGGTGTGGAAATCTAGAGAGACAAATTAGTACCTATGTTTTGTATGATTTCTAACTAAACATGTAATGTATCATATAAAACTTGATCTATTGAAAGATATCACACATACATGTAAACCATAATAATGAAATAATAATGTTTCACTAAACATTTTTTGACCCAAATTATTATACATAATATTATAAAATGATCTAGATAAATCAAGTTCATACACACCACTTGATAGGACCATCTTCATCTAACATTCTAATACTAGTAAGCTAGTGAAGTCTGTCGCACTCCTTACTCTGCATTAAAAATGTATATTGGTAAAATCAAATTAAACCACAAGATTCATCAACTTACATCCTACTATAAAATTCATCACACAACACACTATATATAGGATTAATAATATCATACATTAAGTATGTCTAGCATATGCATGAATCTTCCATCATACTATATCCCATACTAGAAATAATGATTACAAATATAACACCTAGGTGACATATAATATTAATTATATTATTAAAAAATATAATAGGTTTCTATTTATCTACACTCTATGGCAACCCATATTACCATAGACCAATGTTCCAAGACTTAGCTACCATATTTCCATAATCAACCATATAAAGTAGTCTCAAATACATAGAAACATAAGCATTACACAAGTAAATATATATAACATATAAAATCATTGTTCCAAAAAACATAATAACATATAACACAACATTTATTAAATTATTAGAGTTTGCATGCATGCATATACAAGTATACTAACTATAATACCACATGCTATCCACATTAATAACTAGTATGTATAGAGACAAATGTGAGTTAGGTATAATAACTATAGTAAGTACCACTCAAGTATAATAACTTCTATACTATAGTAACCTATGATATCCCATAATACCATAGGTTCCAAACTACATAATAACACATAACCAAACATATGATTTTAAGAATCCAATGATCCATATAGATAACAAGAAAATAAGTACAGATTTATACCATCCATATATACCCTAAATTTAGACTGTAACTTAGAATTCAAAATAACATAACTTTAAGCATGCATCATGATGCACCATTATATACTAGATATCAACATCTAAACAAATTAGAAATATCCTAACATATAATGCACTCTTAATGTAGAATACATATAACAATAGTCAACTAATCATTTACAGAGAAATGCAAATCACATAAACCCATTATGTCATTCATTTATACATCTTGTCCTATTCTCTGTAAGATTTTCCAAAAAGATTATAGTTTTTTGGTTTCTTAAAGACTAACTCAACTATCTTTTAAAATTACAATCCCTATGCATGAGTAATATGTAACACAAGTAGTTATTTAATGTTATGAGGATATTAAACCACTGTTCATTTATACTTTAAAATAAGAGATCTTTAAAGGAATTTATAACTCTATTCAAGGATATCAATTTAGGTACTCATCTCTAGATAATGAAGACCCATGCTAAGTTGTAAATATACATCTACCATTAAATTCCAAGTTAGGATCTTAGGACACAACTCTCAGTTTTCTAAACCCAAACCTTATATTTTATATACTATTAACACCTAAGATTCCTCAAGTAGCAATATTGAATGTAAAAATAAATACATACAAATAGAGTTCAAGAGTGTCAAACATTGCATAATCTCCATTATATGTTAAATGGGTATGATCCTATTAACCATCCATGGCAAAACATATCATCAAGATCCTATATAATAATTCCAATATATACATAAAATGTATATCTTTAATCATAT
Organism: Torreya grandis; assembly: GCA_037957365.1. Classification (NCBI taxonomy): domain Eukaryota; kingdom Viridiplantae; phylum Streptophyta; class Pinopsida; order Cupressales; family Taxaceae; genus Torreya; species Torreya grandis. The sequence continues at coordinate 421,640 of JARHVA010007914.1, read as the reverse complement.
TTTTATAATTCTTAACCATTTGAGTAACGATAATTAGATGAGTACACTCACTCATTCTAGCATAAGTTAGTAAGCTATGGTATCATATGTTATTTTCACATCATCAATATGTAGCTTTAAAATAGTTTTACATTTGTGCAATGGGTTTTGGTACTCCCAATTATATAATGAGCACAACACATCAAGGTTAACAACAAAAGATCACGTTTTACACTTCAAAATATACAAAATCAAGAGTTATATGTAAATTTATGCCATTTACGCAACAAGCATTAAGGTGAAAATATATTCTCTATTAATTTTATAGAAATGCCACGACATCAAATTTCATAAGCTTATTAAGCTATACCTATTTCCTTTAAGTTGAAATGGGTCTAAAGTAAATGTCCATAATTAAATAGTGGAGAAATTATGAACATAATCTATAATATTGTTATACTTCACCATTCATTAAATGTGTGGAATTTGATATATCAAACACATATAAGTTATCATATCTAAATGTACCTTGGACACGTAAGTGCTTGGCATGATTTACATATACTTTAAAATGAGTAAAGGAATCCATTTATATAATTATAATAGTTTGGTTTATATGATATATTTATATGTTGGTTATAACTAGTGAATAACAATATCCCACCACTTCTTGGGGTAGGTGTGCATCTAAATGCCCCAATATTAAAACATAAATTATACTACCAACTAAATGTGGGCCTCCCTCTACCTTTCCCATCCTTTCATAATAACATAAAATCACATATGCACCAGCCAACATACAATGAAACTTGTGAAGAATCAAATAAAATCACTTTCATGATATAAGAATGAAGGCTCACACTACCAAATAAACATGACAATGGTAAATAAAAATTATATATATGTCTTATCTAGACATGGAGATAAACACATATTTATAGTCTACTAAAAAAATAGAGGGGCTTTCTGAGTCCTTTGAAATCCTTGACTGAAATTGAACGTAGTTCCACTTAAGTTGAAATAGATGAGATAAAAAAAATGGTGGTGGTGTTGCTCTTGGGCCCAGCTGAGAAAATAAAATAATATAACTTGATATGGAAATAACATTAATGATATTGGACAAAAATATGCTATAGCTGGTTATAAATAAGTTTGGTGCATAGAATATATATATTTTAATAAATCAAGGTTACATCCATAAGACATATGGAAAACAATATAAATAACCACTCCTATTATTTCAAACTAGATTGACTAATAGCAATCTTAAAAAGAATAGTATAATATTCTATTGGTTTGATGCCTATTTGACATAGCTCATCAATAAACTAGTCAATGCCTATAATATACAACCTCCTAAAGGTTTGATTCATTGCATACTCTAATAATTTTAATGATTTGTAAATGAAAGTAGGATATATTATGGTGGGTGCCTTCATAAATGGAATATAGATCACCTTATACAATATTTAAGACATGATGCTAAGAGATTGCAATTTATTCCTTAGTTTTATGTAAAAGAATATATGGACTATTTTGAATTTTGACTCCATCCCCAAGTTTTAAATCAAATCCCACAAATAAGTTCAACACTTTTGTAATTGAAAGCAAATATCAAATAAGTTTGATGCACTTGTAATTGAAAACAAGTTTCATAAGATTGGCAAAGTCCAAAATCATATTTACTATTTCTCTCCCAACTAAGTTTTACTATAAATTTGAACTTCAAGGATATATATATATATATATATATATATATATATATATATATATATATGTATATGTATATATATATATATATATATATATATATATATATATATATATATATATATATATATACATATATATATATATATATATATATATCAAGATTATAAAATAAAGTTTCAAAACTATCTAATAATTCTAGTTATCAAATCTATTTTGTAAACTATCTCTTAATATATAAATTAGATTCAAAAATTATTTGTAATATACTTATCGACCCAAACCCATTTCACAATGGTTTTTCTACATTTTGGATCTACTATTTAACAATGGTATTCCATCAACATAGTAATGAATTTTAGTACACTAATTGATTTTAAATTCATTAGTTGATCCTTTGCGCCTCTTTCCACACTTCATTCCTCTTTCCTTTCCAATGTTTTAGCTCTATCAAATCTCTTTCATGCCATCTCTCAAATAGAACAATAGATGCTAATTTTCTCTTTCAGCATTTTGTTTAAGTTTTTCTTTTTCTTTTTGTTAATTTTAGGCTCTTTTAATTCTTTACTTGTTTTTTTAGATTTTAAAATATTTTTCTATTTATAATATTTTTTCCTCTTTTTCTTCTAAAAAAAAATTCCCTTTTATTTTAATATGAAATTATATTTTCATATTTATCCATTTTAACATTAAATCAAGTTTTGGTAATTTAATGGAAAAATAATAAATAATAACATAAAATTAAATTTTTACCTTAATTAAATTTTGCCTCTAGAATAATAATTACATACTAAGCTAACTACATAAGGGATTTTTATTCCTATAGTTTTTCCTACTTGAACAACTATAGAAATAAGAAATTTAAACAATAATTTTAAATGCATTCTAATAAAACTAATTATCATGGTGTGTGTAGGGTTTCACTAGTGCTTTGTTGACTAGTGATTTATCTATCTATGCCACCCTCTCTGATAATTCTCTCCCTTCAACACATTTGATGGAAGAATTCTCCTACATCCACCTCACATCATATAGGTAGTTAGGCCATAAGACATGATAATCATAATCAATAATATATAATTATAAAAATTCATTAATATGCTTAAAAATAAAAATTCATACATAAACCAACTCATACTAAGTAATCATGAATTATCATTTAATAAAGAAAAATTCAATTATCCTAAAAATAGCATAATTCCCAAGTTTAGTTAGAAATATCACCAAATCTAATTTGTTAAATATAGATAGTTTAGAGAGTTTGTCTAGAAAGGAATTGGGATGTAATAGAAGAGCTACCAGCTGGTGTGGTGGAGGAAGATGTTGAGGTTGAATAAATCACCTAAGAGAAGAATGTATTCCAAGAAGAATTCCTTAATCAATTAGACATTAGCCTACAAGCACATGAACAAGAAGGGGACATTATTCAACGTGAGTTTGTTGTGATAGATAAGGAGGCTCCTAATAACTCTTTTGAATGGGCCAATGATTGTCTTGAGCTCCAAAAGAACAATCAATAAGGTGTGGACTCTAGTTTTTTCCCCATCCTTACTAATAACACCTTCATACCAGCCTATATGGAATTAAAAGATGATTTGAATGGGTCAAAATCAAATGGAAGATAGTTTAAAGACTTTTTTAAAGTCATAGAGATGGATTATGTGATTTTAAAAGGTTATCATGATCTAAGTCTTATAAGGGTAACCTTCTAATCATGTCATACCAAGAGACAACTGCATTTTATGATCACTTTTTTTATGTCCTAAAAAATGGTTACCAACTCCTTTATCAGTTTTTATATATTAAAAAGGATAAATATCACCAAAGTGATCAAGATGTAAGTTTTGATGAAGTGGTCATAGTTCTTAGTAGGACAGAGATAGATCTTAAGGAAGTAGATTTGTAGTTGTACCAAGATTCCATTGAGAAATCTAAAGTCTTTGGTAGGTCTGTATCTCCTACAGAATAAGATAAGAATGATACTAAAGCTAACACTCTTATAAATGATAAAGAAAAGGACCTCAATGATGTGTGACATAAATAACTTGAGATTATTCAAGATGTTGAGAATCCTTTCAGGCTTATATATCAAAGTGAGCATATTAAGGAAGTGGTTGTGAATTTTAGAAAACATACTAAAAAAATTCTAATCAATGTATATTTGAAGAAGATCACAATGAAGCTTACATGTCATATTTAGACCTATTTTATGAGCTTAAGCAACTTATATTAGTGGATAGTCAGGTTGACATCTCTCAAAGGGATATAGAGAACCAAGAGTAACATCTCAATGAAACATTGGAGACTGAGGTTATAGCTACCTTTAAAAATAAAAAGGTGATCAACTTGGGAATCTCTCTCATTGATAAAGAAAAACATGATGTAAGACCTGAACTTCATTAAGAGTTTTTATTAATAAGGGATATTTTTTTGTTATTGACCTAATTAAGCACAAGCCAAGGATATTGACAAGTAAGGAGGAAGTTGATCCAATTAGAATGACAATGTCCAAATAACAACATAATTCTCATCACCTTTGGAAACCACATGAAGGAGACTCGATAATATTTCATTTTGACCCAAGTGGATCATACCTAGAAACCTCTTGTATATAGTAGATAATTCATTGATTTTTCTAAGTGACTATAGCATAGTGTATTAACTTCTTGTATTATTTCTTTCCTAGGTGTTTAGGTGTTGGTTTTATTTCTTATGTCCTTGTTTGTGTGAGTGGTGAGGTTGTTTCAAGTCCTTGAAGACTTGTATGGTGATTAGTCTAATTGTCATCTAAAGTAGAGTGGTCATCTTAGTTAAGTCATCATTGCCATTTGTGAGTCCTTTTCCTAAAGGATGAGATAATTGGTTCTATTTAATAGTAAGTAGGTCAACCCACAGGATTCACTAGTGATGTTGATGTCTTTCTCCCCTTGGACTAAAAAGGGATCAACTTGTACTTGTAAGTAATTGGGTAGTGTCCCTATCATCTTTATGAGTCTTTGGGATGTCATGATAGTCTAGGAAAGGGTCAATTGTCATTATATTACCAAGCAACATGTTTATATGATGTGATAATGTCAAAGAGTATTGTGGTTGTCACCATCTCATATTATTTTGGATTTGTGTGAAGGTTACATCTTATGTTGATAATTTCTAAGAGGCTACACCAAGTCATAATGTGACCTTCATTGTATTAAATCACACATAATGGATGATCTATGATTTTTTAGTCCATGAACAGTCATCTATTCATTAAATCATGCCAAGGACCTACAATTTATGGAAAAAATAGAGGTATTGGAGGTAATATGAGGTAAGAATGGTAACCTTTTTGGAGAATTTAACATATTTTAAGGTTTTTTAGAAAATATTAAGGTAAATACTTTAATTATTATTACATTTAACATCATGTGTATATTGCCTTGGGGGATTTCCAAACCATGTGGACAATGTTAATAGGCCCTTAGGACAACATTTAACCACCAAATTCACCACCAAGGGTAAAATTCCCTCAAAAGTCTCATATCCATTTCAAAGTCATTATAAGGTAGTATTATAAGTAAAAAGGGTCCTTTTAAGGGTCAAACATCCTTCATTCACCATAAAAGGTTCCCACACACTTGAAAAGTGACTTTTTAGCTTCCTTCCATCTAAAACCTCTAGTGTAAAAGTTTATATAACCTCTCATTTCTCTCTTTTTGGTCTACAATGGATTTCGAAGATCTTAACCATGAAAAAATGTAAATAAAATATGTTTTATAGGTGTTTTTAGGATATGTAAGGATAAGTAAGGACATGTTATGGGTTTAAAATGTCAAGTAGCTCATGGGGAGTTCCTTATAGGTATCAGAGAGGAGGATCCATGCTAAAAAATCCAAAATAAAGGTATAAAAACCAACAAAATCTTCATCGAGATCTTGGCAGGCTCACAATGGACTTTTTTAGATAAATGGTGTAGTTTGTATAGCCTAAGTCAGATTCCAAGCTCTTGGTTAGAGGTATATTACATAATTGGATTTAAATTACTATAATTAGTTTGCATATCATATACTTGATATTTATGAACAATTGTTAAGAGGTTAGAGGGTCAGAATGCACTATCAAACCCTACAAGGTTAGTTTTGGGATTTTCATGTGGATTTGTGATCTTGTTGTTGAAGGAGTAAGGTTTCATAGGTCATTAAATATCCCTATTAGTCTTTTAAATCCATATATAATCATATTCAAGTTTTTACAAGTTATAAATGAGTAACACCCTTCAAGATTGGAGAAGTTGTAGGTTTGCACTATAGGGTTTTGAGTTATCTAAGTGATTTAATTAAAAATGTTCTAGACCTCCTCTATCTTGGACAAGTTCTTCAATAAAGTCTTCCAAGTTCCAAAAAATTTCAACTTCCAACCTTGACCATATTAAATAAATGTGCCTTCATGGTCTACATGCATGAAGGTGATGATAATGTTATTTTTTGTTGGAATAAAGTGGAAGGATCTTGTTGAGTTTAAATTTTTTTACATGAGATGGTAGGGCCATTAAAAATACTTATTATAGAGTGGATACATCATTATATGTGGTAAATGGGCTTGAGAATATATTATAATTCAAAAGTTGAGCTAATGTGCATTTATAGACCCTCACTCTTGACCAAAAAAGGATCAAAATTTTGAAATAATGAGGTGTTTTGAATCTCTCAAAGTATTACTTAACTCCTTAAAACTTGGAATGAGTCACATGTGAAATAAAAATTAACCTAAGGTGGAAAATGGATTCAACATATGTGAATTACATAGTAAACAACATTAAGCCTAACATATAACTATAGCTTGCAAAGAATAATATAACTAATAATGACATGTGTGTAATATGTAACTAAGTTTGAATGATTAATAAAATTAAATAAGATCATAAACATGTTCCCAAAATTTCCAATTATCATCAAGGAAGGACTCCTAGATACCAACATTGAAATTGACCCTAAACTAGGACTTACAAGTCTATTATGCTAGAATGGAGAAAGTAGGTATATGCATTTATTAGAAGCTACAAAGATGTTTTGAGGATGAATTGAAATTTCAAGTTATTAATTTATAATTCATATCATATGTATGAGTATAATTCTATTATAATATTTTAAAACCAAATTGCCTTCTTGAGATCCCTCCAAAGCATTCTACGAAATGTGCATTTTTAAGTAGATGAGGAAAAGAGGTTTGTAAGGATTGTAATGAAGCACTAATTTTTTTGGATACTGAGATAAAATTAATTAGGTGCTAAAACCCATTTAAAACCATAAATATACTTGAAAATTCTAAATAAAATCATTTTAATGGTGCTTATAGTCTAAGATGCCTAATGAGATTCTATAGGTCTATGTGTGCAAAGAAGGAAAAAGGACATGCAGTGATGAGTTTTGATGAACCAAGGTGGTTTAATGAAGTCATAATAAAAATTAAAAAAATCATATCAATTCAAAAATATAAAAAATTTCCAAAAGGCAAATGGAAGAGGAAAACCCTCAATTTATAGTCAAGTAGCCCAAAATGATAACCTACAAGTGGGTGACAATCAGAATGAGAAGTGCCCTCTTATGGTGTAATGAAAGTGTTTTAATAGGATTGTATAATGTTATTAAATACAAATAAAAAATCTCCAAAAATTGATAAATAATATCAACATTCAATAAGCCTATTGAAGAGGTTTGAACCTTAAAGTTGCAGTTTAAGAAGTCTAATAAGCTGCTACAAGCATATACATGAAGAATGAGGGAAACAAGTATGTTTTGGGGTGAATATGAGGATTGATGTATTTTTAGAGGTTAAAATTACCTGATAAAAAATTTTCATGATATTTTTATTTATTATTATTAGTAAATAACCTAATAAATAGACCTCTAAGTTCAAGAATTTTAGATAGCCAATAAACCCTCATGGTGAATTGAGTAGGTTGCATAATATTTTTGGAGGCCATTTCCCATTGAAGATAATTTAGAAAAAAAATTAAATTTTTATAATAAATATTTAATGTCATTAAAATTAATGGGTAAAATTTTGGATGCTTTGAATCCTAAAACCTCTCTATCGACCCAGTAGACCAAGTTTGCAAACCTGAAAAGCTACATTCTCATGCTCACAACTTCATAAAGGTTTTGAATGGGATAAAAAATAATTTTTAGAAGGTGGAGAGGTTATTTGAATTCATAATCCTGGTATTTATTCCATAATTAGACCTCCCAACTCTATAAATCATAAATAAGAGACCAACCACCTCATAAGCATTACTTGCATTATGAAAGAGCTCAAGAGAGCATAGTCTTTTGATTGGTACTTAAATGAGGTTTTGATTGGAGATAATAAAGAGTTTATAGGAGATGTAGAGGTCATTAAAATCCCATATTATGGTATTATTATGGATAGAGAGGATGTTTTCTCTATGGATAATATTTAAGAGGTGAAGACACATAAAACCCTTGTTAAACCCTCATAGAGAACTTGATTACCAAGAAACTATTCCTAATGGATCCAATGGCCCTAAATAAACTTGAGAATAATAATGGGAAACTTAAGGGTCATATTTTATAATTTTGTATTAGTAATAGTGGAATTTGTGGGGAAAATGTGCAAGGAAAAGGTTTTTAAATAGATATATAGAGAGAAAGCATACTTTCTTGATTGAGATGCATTTTGTAGAGGCTAGTGAACATTGAGAATGGCATAGAAGGATGATAATAGGTTGAATGTATGACCATAAATTTTATTTTAACTACTATATATGAGTATTAATACATATTTCATGACCATTATTGATAACATGGTAGTTTTTAGGCCTTATTGACATGCAAAATTTAAGGGTGAGCTAGTTGAGGCTTCATTAAGGCCAAGATAAACCATCTTATACTATTATAAATTCAAAGAGAATAAGTGGTTTGATAATTTGGGATGGTCATACCTTAACTAAGGTCATCCAAGACTATAATAGTCCTCACTAACCCATGTATATACAACACTCCCATCAAGACCATGAAGTAGGTGGACTAATGCATTGGAGAAAGCTAAAAGATGGATTCTCATGGAATATTTTATGGTTTGAAAATGAAAGGTGGATATTTATTTCAACATTGATTAACCTTAGTTCTCTCTCCCTCTCTATATTCTTATTATTCTATATCTAGGTTTCAAAATGACCAATATGTAAAATCACTCTATCAGGTATAGAAAAACTTTACACATTTGTACCTTGAATGTTTTAAACTAATAGAAGAATTGATTCAGCCTTTTCCATACTAGTTTCTAGTGTTTCCAATGCTTTTTTTATTTCTATTAGTGGTTTAATTATTTATCCCTTTGCAGGTCCTTATCTCTCACCTAAATTCTAGTGGATTAGTCTTATGTAGGTCACATGGTGTATGAAGGTGCTCAGACTTATTATTATTATGGAAAATAATTGGTAATGTCTTATATTATACCTTTAATTCATCACCCTCTAGTTATATGCATTTTTCATTTCCTCCATGTGAAGTATTGATGTGTAGGACTCCTTTTGGAGAGAGTGTGTTAGTGATTAGACCTTATTCTATCCATAAGTGTTGTTGAAACATCAAGTAAAAGATACCTAATATATTAGTGCATCACCTCCTATAGTTTAGAATTTGTTTTTAAGTCTTTTCTATCCCTTTTCCTTGGAAATACAAGTAGGTTTAGTGATTTAAGTGTAGATAATGCATCAGTGGAGCTAACCCCAAATCTAGAGACTCACGTCATTCATTAGGCTAACCACACCTAGAAGTGATTTAATTATATCATATGGATGAGGAAGGTTTGAAATCCATACCTCAAGGGTGCAATATATATTGATAACACCTACTTAGATACACAACCTTATACAAGTTAATTAACTCACCCTACCTTAACTAAATTCATGCAATTAATTAAATATGGGGAAATGAGAGTGTCTGGTTATCTCTTAAAAGAAAGATGTTTTTCAAAGGCACATTTATTAGGTGGAGATTCTTTCTTTTTTTAGTAGACATTAGAGTGAAACTATGAATTTGTATCTACAAGCCATGATGGGTTCCATAATACATATAGAAACATCAAAGTTAATTTTTTATGGAATGGAATGAAGGTATATATTCTAAAATTTGTTCTTGAATGTGTAATTTTATAATGGAATAAGGTGATATTGTTCCTTATAGATGCCTTTTTTAACCAAATTTGGTTCCATAGAAAAATTAATAAAATGTGTTAATGTAATTTATCTCAGGTATTCTTATCTCTAAGGGTAAACATTAAATTTTTATGATAAAGGATAGATTTAAAAATTATGCCCATTGTATTCCCACAAGAAATGAAATGATAAATGGTTTTAATGTTGGAAACTTGTATTTATAATGTGTTTAAACTACATGGGATCCAAAAATTGATCATTTTTTATTGTAATTATATTTGTCATTGTTATTTATGGTAATATTTGTATTTTAATTCATACATTACATTTAACATGAGTAATACATACCATCCCCAAATTGATGGGAAAATAATATTGGTAAACAAGTTCTAGGAAGGGTATCTAAGAATGTATTTAGGGGATAAATAGAGCCACGAGATTAGGTAATATAGAGGGGAAATTTATTGTGAGTAGAGGAATGTGTGTAGTATCTACTAAACATTATACAAAAATTTAGAGAAAATTTGATAGTAAACACCAATAGGATGAAGCAACAAATAGAGAAACATAAGAGAAATAGGTTTTTTGAGATTAGGTACATGGTGTTTGTATAGGTGTATCTACATAAATATATTACATTGAATCATGGAGAAAATTAAAATCTATAAATAAGTATTATGGGACAAAATAGATGAATGAAAAGGTGGGGATCATTACATATAGACTAGACATACCAAATAAGGGATGAATGACATCATGGTCATATTTAAAGAAGAAGATAAGGTTTAATATTTTCTTTTATAAATAACTATTGATTATTAAGGATTAAGTAAATATTGTGTTATATCCATATTAAATTATCAAGGACTTTAATAAACTTTAGAATATGGTGGTGTGTATTTTCAATGTTAAGTGAAAGGGGATAACCATGGAGGATGCAACTATAGAATGTTAGGATTTCACAATCAATAAATTAGGCCTAAAACAATGGATAAAAATATATTTTTTAGAGTTAATTATTAATTTATGTTTAATATAGTAATAGATATGGGAAAAAATCTAAACATGATCAAAAATGGAGAATATGAAGGTAGGCATTAAAGAGTGTGAGTTATTGTAAAACATACCCAAAATGCAAATGAATCCTTAGGAGTAAAAAAACCCATCATCTTCATTCATGTAATATGTAAAGTCACGGTATATGATAGGATGTTCTAATATTTATTGTATTAGCTATAACTTTTGAGTTTTATTCTCATAATGTAAAATTTTACACTTTTAGGGTTTGACTAGTTGTGAAGTCAAAGTCCTTTAAGGGGAAGGGCTAATTTTGTATACCTAAAAATACTACACACACACACATACATACATACATACATACATACATACATAAATACATACATACATACATACATGCATGCATATATATATATATATATATATATATATATATATATATATATATATATTGTGTGTGTGCGTGCATGTGTGCTTAGATATAATTACTTATGTTATGTTTTGGTTACATATAGTTAGGTAAGGGTTGGGCCATGAGTTAGCCATGGGTTAATTATGGATTTTTGTAGTTAAATACAAAATGAATAAAACCCCTAACCAATGTATCTTTTTTAATCTATCAAATTAATGTAAGAGATAGATGCCATTGTGTGATAAATATTTTTTCAAGTATAATTTAAATGTGTAATCTACCTTTGGGTAAGTAGTTGCTCCCATATTTTAATTTTATCATCATTTTAATCTATATTTTATAATTTCATTATTTGTTGTTATGCGGAACACAATAATATTCCATAGCTTAGAAGGTAAGTGGTGTAAAGTAATTGAAATAGATAATAATTGAGTTAATATTATTTAATCCTTTACTATCAAAATATTATCTTGTTTATTAAGATATTTTATTTATTTTACTTGAATTTTTGGTCAAATATTTTATGGGAAGACTACCAAAAGTTTTGTTAAGCTTACACGAGAAATAAGTTTTTGCAATGGCTACGTTTTATAGGTAATTTTTAATTTTCCATAAAAGTATTTATTTACATTTGTCAATTATTTTTTACATAAAAAAGTTAATGTTTTGAAATGAATAAAATATTAAAAAATATTTTTTATTGGTGCCATGCTTCTTTCTCAATTGGTGCATGAATTTTACACTTTCACCTTTGAAATTCGAGGAAGTAGAGGATAGAGTTTTCATTTATTTTGTGCAATCTTCCTCTCCTTTAAATATTTTTTGATTGAAAATATTTTGCCCACATATTAATAAAATAGTATCTTATAAATCTAATTATACAAAAAATAAGTGCAAAAGTCACACTCCTTGAATGTCACATTTGCCAAGGCCAATAATTACTTAACAAGTTATATTTAAAATATTTTAAACCCAAAAAAGTTTAAAAAAAAAACTAGAACCAAATAAAGGAAAAAACTAACAATAATTAATTAAGTAATATGAGAAATAAAAATTAATGGTGAGGGATGAAGTGGGTCATCCATCTTTTCACGCCAACCCCCCACCATCCTAACCATTTTTTATGGGGATTCTCACCGTATTAGGTATGGGATCCCCCATACACACATATACATTTACATGCATGTGCATGCACATGTACGCGCGCGCGCACATGCACACACACACACACACACACACACACACACACACACACACACACACACACACACACACACACACACACACACACACACACACACACACACACACACACACACACACACACACACACACACACACACACACACACACACACACACACACACACACACATAGAGAGAGGCTTATTTATCATCTTAAACATATTTCTTAAGTGAATATATGGCAAGTGCTAGTTTATGTAATTTACATGTTAGAGGTGATAAACACCAATATACACTAGTAATAGGAGGACTCACCAACCATGTTGGAAAATGCTATTGAGAGGATTCACTATAAACTATATTATAGGATGGGGTTATCCACCAATAATTATATCTATGGTCACATGGGGACAACCAATAACATGGATAATTTGGAGGGACCTAACTAATAGTGTGATGGGAACCTCCCTAATGATCTGGTAAATTTTAGAGGTGTTCTACTTCCAAATGCATTTTTTCCACTTAAACATTATGTGAATAATAAAATTTGACATAAAATTAACCTTTTTATAATTATATAAATAATCCTCCATAGTATCATAAGAGAAAATAATAGCATTTGTTACTTTCCATATTTGAAAGAGAATGCAATATCAAAAATTGTGCCAAATTTATGAGTAGGAATCATGGCTAAGTCCCAAAAAATTCCCATCTTCTAGGTAATTTTTTAAAGATAGAACATCTTGAAAAGAGTATGAATATAGATCCAAGGTATCTAGACATGCTTACAAAACTAAAACACATGCTTAATATTTTTTGGGTGGTTATAAATAGAGCAAATATGGGAAATATTTCACGTCTGAACTTACCAGGTTCCAATTTTAGGCCCATGGTGAAAAATACGCTAGAGTAATTATTATTTTTTATGATTAATGATGGAAATATACATTAATTAAAATATTATTTTACAAAATATTTCAATGGATTTTTGTTTCCATTTGGAATTAAGAGAATCAACTTGAAGGTGTTGAGGGGAAAGAAGTTAATAACCTAATTGGGTTGGTACATAAGGATTGGTGTCTTTATAGGAAATTTATAATAAATTCACAATATTAATGAAAATTTAACTCCATTTTTCAATAAAATGGACTTAAAGTATAGAGATCTAAATTTACAAGATATATTTTTGGTCAATATTATGCAAATTAAATTTAACCCTTAGAGCTTGTTAAGGAACTCAAACTCTAGTTTATTTACAAAAGAGGTAATAAATGACCTTGATTCCTTTTCCTAAAATATTAAGTCTCTTAATTCAAGGAACAAAAAATAATTTAACTTCATATAAGGTAAGGACAAGGGACCACCATATCAAGTGGGAGTTGAGATAGAGCCTAGACCTAAAACCATCTACATACCATCATAAGATTTTTTTGATAAGTTATCAAGTCTATTAAATATTATTATCAAAAAATGTGTAAATAATGGTAACATGGACTTGATTGATAACAAGGGTTTTGAGATTTAGATCATTCCAAGATTCCATTCCCATTCAATTACCTTGAGTGATACATTTTTTAATAATAATTTTCCATATTTCATCCCCTTCCAAGACACAAATGAACCATAAGGCACATAATTAATTACCTTGGATTTTTATGTCAAAAAAACTCTTGGATTGAAACATATGTTGCATACAACCTAGTGAAATCCTTTGGTGCCTTCAAAATTTTCCCTTATTAAGTCCCTCAAACTTATTTCAAACTTGGCATAGAAAACTTTGGATTGATCCTAATACAAAGAATAATAGACATGAATAATGACCAATAATATAGAGTAGATTTCAAATTTTATTGATAGAGAGAGAGAGAGAGAGAGAGAGAGAGAGAGAGAGAGAGAGAGAGAGAGAGAGAGAGAGAGAGAGAGAGAGAGAGAGAGAGTCTTAAAAATATAGAATCCAAATTATTTATTGACCCTTTGAAACATGTAATACTAGAGACCTAAAGGAGTGGATTGAAATGCAAATGGGATACCCAAAAATTTAAATTATTTACGCAACCAAATCAAAATCCACCTAGGTTGGTGAATCCAATTAGATAAAGGAGGGATAAATTAGCTTTAACATTAGATGATTTTAGATTATATGGAGGAACCAAAGGCTGAACAATAAATATCTAGACATTCCATAAAATTGGAAACATAAGTCTCATCTTTAGCTAGGATAAGGAAAGGTCATCATCAAAGTGTGCATTAACCATTTTTTTGTGATACCATATGAGAAAAATACCCTTAACCAAGACTTTAGAGGTGTATTCAAATAAAAAATAGTTAATATTATCAATAATAAACTCAAAAATTGAATGGGATGGAGGGAATCCTTAATGGATATAAAAAAAGTAAGTTGAATTGCTCAAATTAGACACCATTAATGGTTATACAATCACCCACATCTTGAGATAGAATATAAAATTTGTTGAAAAACTTGGAACCAAAGAAAATCCCCTGATGCATGACAAAGATGAAAGGCCACTCAATTCTATCTTATGATTTTTCAAAGTATATTTTGATAAAAAAAAGGCCTTTTGAAGGGACTTCCTAGCCCATTCAATTCCCTCATAGATAATAAGTATATGATAAATTATGTACATATTGTGGATAAAATTAGTTTTAATAGGGGAGGAAATACCTAACTTGAATGGAAAGTGAATTTTAAATGATATTATATCTTATTGTTATCACTCATAATTTCACCCTTGCAAGAATGTGTGCCTGTTCTCACTTTTGTTGATACAATGAAAACTCTCCAAGGTGTGGGTGACCTTATAATGGAGATAATATCTATATTAAGTTATTTTTACCTTTGGTACACTAACATAATTCTCTCTAAACTCTATAAATTAATGATTTCTTGACTAGGAAAAGGGTAAAAGGAGCAATACACAAGTTGAAATTGAACGTGAAAACTAAAATTTTGGGGTGATGCACCAATGTGAAAGTCAATTATATAGATAATTGAAATACTTTAGGAGATAAATAAATTTCAAACATTCACTTCATCTTCATACAATGACTCTTTCATTAGTATTTCATACATAGGTCTTGATAAATAGTCACACTATCTTGGAAGGAATGAAAAATGGTTGAATTTACTTTTAAATTAGGTAGAAATCAGACTTAGACATTTGATATGACTTGAAATATTTATTATTTTATGCATAAAGGCAAAAAAATTAGACTTAAACATAATAAAAAAAAATTCATTCACTAAGTTACATCAATGAACACAAGACACACACTTCATGAACAACTTGAAAATGGAAAAGAAATCAGCTCTTTATTGCTTCAATTAATTTTTGGTATATTTTATATATATCCAAAAAAATAATATAATAATAATCTCTCAAAAATTAATATCATATATAAAGGAATAAGATAAAAAGGAGACATAGTAGCCCTAAACTAGGGATGACTTATCATCCTAATCATAGTTCACTCTTCCTTTAACTAAAACTTCAACTCAACCACCAACTTATTCTTCAACTTATAAATTCCTATGTATTATATCAGAGTTTAAATTATTATTTTTGTAATATGGTGATAAAATGAGAGAGGTAAACTTGTTTGATTGCTTTGAAAAGTCAAAGGTCTCATGCATGCTTTTATGGTTGAGTCTTGAAAATATCTTGATAATCTTCAGTTAACTCCTTTTGATCTTACATTAAACTAATTTTTATCCTAAAATTAAAGTCTTTTGATATTTCATGAATTTTTAAGTTTGAATTTATTTATTTTACTTTCATCTTGGAGTTTGACTTCATCTATCCTGCGTGCATCTTACATACATGCTTGACTTCTTGACTTCCCCAATTTACTCCAAGGTGGCATAATAAGAGATATATTACATGTTGTTTGTTTAAGTAGTATCCTCCATGAAAATATGTTTGATTTAATTTATCAAGTGATTAAATTAATTTATCCATTATTGCATACTTGAATCTCCACCTTTCTAAGGTTAATTGAAGGCTTCTCGAATCATCTTGAAGTTTGACTTGACCTTTTCTAAAACTAGCTCCAATGGGGCATAGTAAGAGATAATATTATTATATTATAATTTTTTTTTAATTCCTTTTTAAAACTTTAGTCCATTTTGAAAACCAAAACTTAACCCTTTTTTGATCTTTAGATAGCATAGAGAACAAGTGTTTGACTAGGCAAGGTTGTTGACCGTTTTAATGAATTGATTAAGATTTTATTCTTATTCCTCAATGGTGAAATAAAATTTGGAGATATTTTATGTTAAATTTTTTTAATCCTTCATGAAATATATCTAATAAGAGTGCATTTTATGATGACAATCATGGCTCTCCATACTAGTTCTTCTTGGATATGCCTATCTTCTCCAACTTGATGAACTTATTAAATGCACCATGAGAACTTGTAAATTGATGATTATAATTATTAAAATAGATAAATAGTGTAAATATTATTATAAAATCATCACCATGGTGTTAAATATCTTCAAACAATTTTTTAGCTCCAAATTTCACATATAACTTCAAAAAATGTCATTTTGTGCTCTTTAGGCCTTAAGAATCCTTTATATGAATTTGGGGGTCTAAAATGAGTTATAGGAATCACAAAAAACTACTCATATTCTCATTATATATTTATAAATTTTTTAGACATGGAAAAGTCTAAAAATATTGAAAAAACTTCATCAAACTCTCAAACAAGAATTCATAAAAAGTGTCTACTTGTTGTCCACAAGGTGACTTGTAGACCTTTTTTTAGTATAAGATTATTTTGATTTTTTTTAATTGTATAATTATGTATTAAATCCTTTATATTAATTATACACACTATAAAATTCATTTTATACCATTGGAAAGATCTGAAACACTCATTTCTAACTCCATTTGTGAGCAAAATAGTGAAAAACCTTGATTTCCTTCATGAATAGACCTATGTTTTGCCATTTTATATCTCTTAAGTTATAATAAATAAATTAAAAAAATTAATAAAATAAAATTAAATAAAAACATACCTCCATGTCAAATTAAAGATATTTCATTTAGTAAAACTCAAAATATGCTCTTTTTGGTGTTTCTTAGCTGGCATTATTTCATTTCTAAATCCCTGTAAGTCTATGTTTTGAAATTTTATTGAGTTTTATGAGGCTTAAATACATAATTATTACCTTTAAAATCACCTATAATCAATAAAACCATTTTATATCTTCAACCAATCTCTCAAACCTCTTAAAACATGTATTTTTTATTATTATCTCTATTGCTTGCTTGAAACCCTATAATTTGTACCTTTACCTTTATCCATCAATTTATTTAAAATTTTAGTTGATAAAGTTTTATTAATGCTACATAATATCTCACAAAAAGTTTTATTTGTAACAAAGAACTCAAAAATGCAATCACATCTCCTAAAATCAAGATATTGGAATTTTAAAAGGGTTTAATAGCATATTTTATTCTTAATGATTATTCATAAAGTTAATAAAATATAACATGAAAAAAATGAATGTAATATTTTCCCATTTATTACCATAATACCATTAAAACTAACTCTTCTTCTCCTTCATGAAATGTACACTTGAAAATTGTTTTTACTAGCTTGCAACTAGCTTGCTAGAGGAATAAAAGAAACCTCTATTAAAATTTAGACCTATGTGATATTATAGAGATTTTTTTTTGATTTATTAATGTTTTATTATTATTTTTATAACTTATTTATTCCTAACTCCATTAATTGAGTCTTATTTAAAAATTTCATATAAACAACTTTAACTAATGATGGCAAAATTTGTCAACATTCTTAGGAACCCACTAGTATGTTTACTTGATAAACATTCAAGAATAGTAGCCTTAACCATTAGGATATGAAACTTAAATTTCCATAAATAAATAATTTTTTTTTTAATAATCAATTAGGTAATTTAAAACTAAAACAACTACCAATTGAAAAAATGTTGAAGATAACACTTAGAGGAGACTAAAACTAATGCTACTATGTAAAAAAAGAATAAATATTAAGAAATAATTCTTAAGATGAATCCAATTTACTAAGATTAGGAACTCTTCACCATCCATATTAGGTAGTTGTAAGGTGTTGTGAGGCTTTCAGTTTGAGATCATGTAAGGACCACTCCAAAGTGAGTCAAACTTTTTGTGTCTTCCTAGTTTTGCTCTATCCTCATCGCATTTGAGAACCAAGTCACCTTCCTTGAAGCTCCTTGAAGATGATATTATATAATTTTTTTATTTAATTTTAATTTAAGTATATCCATATATAACATGTACTAATTTTTTAATTCCTCTAACTCCATAAGTTTAGCATATCTCACTTCCATAGGGTCACTCTGCAACAATTACAACTGATGCATTCACTCCAAAGTAGGGAGATCAAGTGAGATTGGCAATCTAGATTATTTAAAATTTACTGTAATGTATCATTAATTTTAAATTTACCTATTTAAATTGATCATATCTGACCATAAATCTAATTTTAACTTCAGATGCTAAGTCCTTTAATTGTATTCAATGGTTCTCCTAATGACATTTAATAAATTTTTGTTAGTACACTTAATAAAGCCATTACTTTGTTGATAATAATTTTAGTAAGTGTTGATATAAAAACCATTTTGTACATTCCATTAACTTATTTTATCCCCTACAAATGCCATATCATTATATTAAATTATAGTATAAGGAACACCAAACTTTGTGAGCAAACCTTCATAAAATTCCAAGACACTATATTTATTCGCTTCCTTCAAAGCCACTACTTCTATCCATATAATAAAATAATCCATGGATATAATAATCCACATGTGGTGTAATATATATGGTGCATTGATGATACCAATTATTTTAAAACCCCATTTGATAAAGGGATGATCTATTGAAATAGATTAAAGAGGAAGGCATCAAGATTTTCATTTCCTACAAATAATGCACACTTATTGCACTTCCTTACCTAATTATGACAATATATGAATATGTTTGGATAATAATATCCACTCATAATTATTTTGAGGTTTGTTTTACTTGATTAAATATGGTCTCCACATTTTCCATCATAAAATTCTTCAAGTAATATTTCAACTTAACTTGGCTCTATGCATCTCAACAACATGCCATTAACATCCTTTTTGAAGAATACACCATCAACAAGTAGAAAAGGAACATATTACAACCTAAATTACCTTATTTTTAAACCACTTAAGTTTTTAATGTACATACCACTCTAAATGTACCTTACCATATATTAAAACTATCTTGTTGAAGGTGTATGATTGGCTACAATATCTTCATTCTTTGATTTTATACAAGTCTTGAGCCAAGTGCTTACACAACCCTTTACCTCTAATCATATTGGGTACCTTTATTTACACATCATATTCTATGATCCTTTTTAATCAACCTACTCTCTTTTCACTTATGTCCTTGTTCAATAAGAATTCTTTTATGCTAGGATGGGAAACCATCACATGGATCTTGTTGTTAGATAGTAGGTACCTGATATTTTTGAGACATCTAATTATCAAAAGCACATGTTTCTAAAAAAATGTATACCTTGTTTCATACTCTTACAATGCTTGAATAAAAAATTCTATTGGCTACTCTAAAACTTTTTAATTTTTTTATGTCAATATTCCTAAAATTATATCAACATTATCATATGCATACAACACAAAAACCTTGGAAAAATCAAGATTGATAAGATTGGGAAAAATAGCAATGGCTTTCTTTATTTCTTCCAAAAAATTAATACCTTCCTTGATCCAAGTCAAATTTAGATTTGTATTGGGCATAACTATAAAAGGATTTGATATACTTGAAAAATAAGATATATACCTTCTTATAAAGTTAATATTGCTAAGGAAACATTGCAACGCTTTCTTATGCTTAGGCAATGATAATGCAATAATGTAATCTATTATTTATGGATCAATACTCAAACCATTCTTAGAAATAAAATGAATAATGAGTTTACCTTAATGCAATGAAAATAAACACTTTATTGGGTTAAGTGACAACCCATATTTCTTACATCTCTCAAATACCTCTCTAAGATGAAGCATTTGATCACTTGAATTATTTAAAAAAACTATAACACTATCCAAACATATAAGAACAAACCTATTGATAAAACCTTGAAAATCTATATCCATGGCTATTTGGAATATTTATCTTGCATTAGATAACTCAAATGGTATTTTACAGTATGCAAATGTGCCCTATCTAGTGGTGATTTCTTTTTTGAACTGATCTTCTTCATTCACAATTATTTGGTTATGCCCATTATAACCACCTAGCAATGAAAACCTTTCTGAACTAGTCACTAACTATAGTATTTATTCCATTTATGGCAAAGGATAATGGTCCTTGAGTGAGGCCTTGTTTAATTCATGAAATTCCACACATAATATGATTTTCCCATGCTTATTACTCATGGGAACAAGATTATCCACCCAAGCAGAATGCTTAATGGGAAAGATGATAGCTGATTCAATCAACTTGTGAATCTTTATCCTCATCAAAGGTTCTAACTTTGGGCTGATTGGACTTTTTCTTTGCCTTACTAGTTTTGTACCTACTTCTAGTTTGATGGTCTACTGAGATAAAATAGGATCAAAACCATTTAAATCAGTTTACTCCCATACACACATCAATAAAAAATTTACTTCAATCAACAAAAAATTGTTTTTGAGCTTGAGAGAATACTTTACAAAGTTTGAGAGATTTATCATTGGCTATGTAAATGATTACATAATGTTCTTATTTGGTAGATAAATAAGTTTTTTCCCTTATTACATCATAATCCTAACTGAAAATATTCTTAAGTGTGACAAGACCTATGGGTAACTTGTTAGACTTGAGATGAACTATTTGATAACCATACTACTTTTTAAGATTTGATTGATTTCTAGAAAAGAATTCAACCTATTCTTGTGGGAAATGAATAACCTAATCATCATCTCCAAATACCTTCAAATTTAAATTATTAGGAACAGATGTTCATACCATAATTTTTATGTATGGATAAGTTTTATCATTTTTTACATCAGCTAGAATGCCAAATTGGGCTCTAATTATAGCCAACCTATCTGCATGTTTATTGCTATTTTGGCATTGCCTATATGCCAAATGCATCAAAATACTCTAGAAGATCCCATACCCTATGATTTTATGATTTTAGAAATATATTTTTACACACATTAAACACTCTTATTTTATTTACCACAATATCAATATCTCTAAATGCCTATAAGATGTTAGCTCCCATCTTTCTATCGCATTGCAAACCATGAACCAAGGATTCATATTCTACCAAATTATTAGAGAATGTAAACTATAATTTTATAGAAAAAAAGTAAATTTGTTTAGAGGGTCAAATAAGAATCATATTAATTCTTGTAACATGTTTATTATGTGATCCATCAAACTAAGGTTTCCATAAACCATCATTTTCTCACCTTCTTTGTATAGAGTTAGAATTTATAGACAATCCTAATTCAAATAGTAAAATCTAAGTCCTTCCTATATCATATTTTATGGATAATTATCATGAATATTATTAGACCATTCATCAAGAAAAAAATTAGGTACACCATCAAAATATGAGTTCACTTCAGCTTCACTAGTTTTCTCTACTTCATCCGAGATGACATAATTATTATTAATAATATTAGGTATGTATAGTTCTAGATGAGAATGAAAAATAGGCTCTAAATAAATTGTAATTTTTTTTCCATACCTTGTTATAAACATGAGGTATTCCCAATCAACTAAAAGATACCCACCTATATTTGAAGTGAAGTCATGTGATAAGAACATAGACAAATATGGAGGAAGATCCATCACCACCACATCTTGCTAAATAGTCACATTTGGGCATGCATGAAGTGTTAATTTAGAATCTTGATTATAATGAATGTCTTATTTAGAGAGACATAAATTTTGAAAACACCCTTAGTGTTTGGTTCATACACCAAACCTAACTTATCTACAATTTACTTTAGCATTATGGTACTACTTACTCCACTATCAACCATGTAATTATGAACTAATGTGTTATCAATAATAAATGAAAGATAGAAAGGAGGTGTATTAGTTTTTTTAGTGACCTTTAACCCTTTATAAACCTATTTTTATTGTTACTTCTCTGGCTGATCTAAATTTCTTAGAACTGTACTTTCCTTCTCTAGTGGTTTTAAAGATAATCCAAGGCCTAAAATCTCATGTATAAGTGTATCCTTTTGTCATGAGATTGGTAATGAATCCCACATATTCATGTTGATTTTAGTTTTCTTCATATGATTTAATATGTTGAAGGATGATCCTCCAATATTTAGTTGCACTTTTGGAATAATAAGATGCTCTTGTAATTGAGGTACTTGTTAAACCTTGCTTATTTCAACATAATAATTTTTCTAAGATAAAGGGGTAGTAATCTAATCATTAGTACTTTTAAAAACCATATTAAGAACATATGAATCATGACTTACCTCTTGGTTATCATCTATAACTATTCTCTTGGATATTTTAGTAGATGTAACAAAGTTATTTAATTTTCCAGGCTCATCAATCTGATTTACTACCATATGATCATCAACTTGCCAATTCACCAAGGTTGTATCCAATTGTAATTCTCCATGATTCATTTCCCCTTGTTACATCATATATTCATTATGTTTGCCTTCTTGAAAAAAGGCTTCTTCTTGTGTTATTTGAGTAATGTACATATTCTATCCTACTAAAGCTTGATTTTTCACATCATTACTATTAGAAGGCTTCCAAATTGAATCTTATATCAAATTATTCTATACTAGTACAAAGGCCTTGGTTAAGGAAGGAACATTAGGATTAATTGTATCATATGGTTTGGCTAGCGTAATAGCTCCTTAAGCTTGATATGTATGCCTATTATATCTATAGTATTTTTAGAGAGATCTTTTCTCTCTATTCGATTGATATTATTGCCTCTTCAACTAAATTAATTCACTACCATAATATTACAGTATACAATTTAATTCACCAAACTCACTATATTGAATATGAGGAGCTTGAACTTAATCTTGAGGGGATGGAATTGGGGTTATTAATGGTGATTGAGAAGGTAGAATATGATATAATTTTATAAAAATTATAATTATAAGCTTAGGCTCAAGTTTACTAACATGAATTAGATTATTTTCATCTCTAATATCAACCTCATAGGCATCTAGGAGTGTCTTACCACCAATGGATTGAATAATAACTAAAATATCATAATTTAAGGCTCTCAAAAAGTATAGGAAAGCATATTTAGGAGATGGATTTATCATGATAGTTATTTTATTCCATGTTTTATAAAATCCAATATTGAAATCAATCATAAATTCATATGGTTCTCTCTTGATGGTAGCAATCTACTCAACAAGGGATAAATGGTCTTATTTGTCTTCAAATTATCTACAAAATACTCCACCTAAATCATCCCAAGTGGAAATAAATTTCAAGGAAAGTTTACTAGACCATTACAAAGAATTTACCTTTAAGGATTCATCAAGTAAACTAATGGAAACATTCTCTTAGATAACATTATTGAATGAACACAAGTTGACCACATTTTTGATATGCTCTATGGGTGTAGTTTTATCTTTACCTATAAAATATGGTAAGATTTTGAGGGTTGAGGATGGGATGTCATCATATTAGTAAAAAATGAGAGGGATTCCATAATTTAAAGGAACAAATACTTGGTTCCTTAGTATGGCCATGTTTATTATGGGATTTGAAGTTCAAGTGGTTTACACAATAGGATTTTTTGGTTACTATTGTCAATCAAACAAACACCCTTGTGAAGGGAGTTTTAGGCCTTCATAGTTTGTTAAAACATGGAAACAATCCTAAGCTATGGGTGACTTAATCAATGGATTAAATCTCTAGATTCTAGAGGGATATCTACCTTTGGTGTATCACTTAGGATCTATGGTTTATGCCATAAATTGTTGAGGAAATGAGAAGAGGGAAAAGGTAAGAAAGAAACTTGAAGAGAAATCCTATCTATGATTGTGATACACCAAAAATATGATCTTCATCTGATTGACATACACTAAGAAAATGAAAAAGGATGTGAATCTAATTACACTACTCAAACTATAGCCTCAAAGCATTAGTATTTTCCATAGGGACTTGAGCTTATACATGATCTAAGGTAATTATTCAATAGGTCTATCAAAGACATTGGAGAGTACTTTCACTTTTCATACAAACAAGATGATAGAGTACACTATGCAACCTATAAGGATGATATTAACACCTAAAAATAGGTATAATGGAAAGGATAAGATGAGAATAATCCTTAGCTATCACTTTTATATCTCAATAAACCATGAAAATACACTAAAACACAAGCTTTTGAGGAGATATGAACTTTGTCTTATTCATCAAAAGAGGAAAAATATAGATGTTCTCCGAACATGGAAAGATCAATCTTTACAATGGCTTGAAAGCTTGTATATGTAGAAGAAAGGACAAGAGAGAAGAGGGACTTGTGTGTTAGAGTGGGTAACTAAGAGAAATAGTTACCAATAACTATGGAACCCTCCTTGTTGTTCTCGAGCTCCTCAACAATGAAAGCATACAAGTACTTTGATCATGAGAATAACCATCCAATATCATCACAAATCTCCTTAAGCCCTTCATGTGTTCAAGGACCTTTTGATAGAAATAATAAAGCCATGTCAAATTTAGTTACATGTTTCTATAAAGTGTGAATTATTTGATCCTTGCATTTAAAACTTGGCATGCTCCTTACTACAGTCTTGGACTATAGATCTTATATCCATACATGTTAGCACTCCACCTAGATGCATCTAATTGAGCTTGGGTCACTTTTCATGTTTTGTATGTGAGATATATATCACATAATTAGATTTGAAATGAGAAATCCTCATCCTTTTCTATAGATTGGCTATTGAAATCCCACTAAGATCCTTTTGAAAACCTAGCCTTTTCTCATCCATTGATATCCTTTCTAGATCTTGACAAGTATCAAGCTCATAAAAATCTTGATGAACCTTTTAAAAATTTGACCTTTACAAATCACTACTTACCAAAAATAAAAGTTGACATTTGTGGGCCCATTATTTGTTCTTTTGAATCCCAATAGCTATTTGTTGAGGTTGAAGTTAACATCTTGCAACTGTCATCAATTCCTTCAAATTTTTTCTCTTCGGCCATTTCTTATAGACAATTTCTTTGAAATAATTTATTCTATTTTTTTTACTAAAATAATTTCTTTGACTTTTATTCAAGCTTTCCATTCAGGGGAATTTATTTTTGGCTTTTCTATCAAAACTTATTTATGTGGACAATTCTCTTGAAAGAATTAGTTCCTTTTCTTTCAAATAATTTGTCCACAGCTTATTGCTTCAACATTTTCACATTGAAAGAGTTCATTCAAAATTCTCTCCCAAAATAAATTCTTTGAAATTTTGCCTCGAACAATTATTTTAGACAAAAAGTCCAAATGGAATTATGTCTTCAAGATTTTACAATGGACAATTCTCCTGAAAGAATTTATTCAAACCTTTTAGACTTGAACAATTCCTTTGGACTTTTATTTGAAAATGGACCTTTAGATTTTGAAAAGCACCCCTTTACCTTTCAAAATGTTGCTTCAGAATTTTTGAAAATGACCTTTCAAAAAAAATGAAATGGACCCTTCAAAAAAATTGAAAGGGACCCTTTGAAATTCTTGAAATGGTCTTTTCCCTTTTGAAAATAACCTTTCAACACTTTTGAAATGGTCTTTTAGAAATTTTGAAATGGTCTTTTGGAAATTTTGAAATGGTTTTTGCCTTTTGAAAATAACCCTTCAACACTTTTGAAATGAACCCTATTTTTGAGAAAAGTGCCCTTTAAAAAAGTTTTTTCAAACAAAATGTCTAAAATAATCCCTTCAAAAAGATTTACTTTAGGAAGATTGATTTGGATAAAATGTCCAAAAAAATTCCCAACACTTATACAAAAACCCCAAAAACAAAACTTCTAAAATAATAAACACTTAATGAAAAAGAGTCCTGAAAGAAAATAAACTTTGTACTTTTACTTCATCAGTTTTCTTAAGAAACTTTCTCCTTTCACTGCTCTGATCAACATTAATACTTTCTTGAAAAGAATAAGACAAGTGAAAGAAAAGATCATAAATTACCTAAACAACATTAAGACATGTTAACAATGGATTCTTTAAGGACTTTCTAGGACCAATTACTGACTCATAAGAAAAAATCTCATGGT
This sequence comes from Torreya grandis, assembly GCA_037957365.1. Taxonomy (NCBI): domain Eukaryota; kingdom Viridiplantae; phylum Streptophyta; class Pinopsida; order Cupressales; family Taxaceae; genus Torreya; species Torreya grandis. The sequence continues at coordinate 394,880 of JARHVA010007914.1, read as the reverse complement.
ATGCAACATTTCAAATGATAAGGGTGGCAGCTTAACCTGTGGGGTCAAAATTATCAACATTTTGGTGAATAAAATGGGAAACATACTTGCTATGCTTAAGAAGTAGACCAAGTACATGAAATTTGGACTCAAAAAGCAATGACAAATCTTATCCATGACTACAAGTACAAATTTTGACTTGAAATAAGACAACCTTCATCCTCTAAAATAAGAAGGGAAACACACAAAGTAAGGAAAACTAACTAAACAAATGAAAAGTGTAAACAAAGCACTTATTTAGGATTAAAAAAAATTAATGTTCTTGAACAACACTTGGAAGAAAAAAATCTATGTACAAGGAACCTATCTCTTTAGTAGCAATGTTTTAAATGTATCCCATTGACTAGGATTGGAATCTCCTCACTATCCATCTTTGCAAGGTGGAAGGCATTGTGGGAGTTATAGCTAGAGATTGTGTATGGGCCACTCCAAATGGAATAAAAAATTGTGTTCCTTCCTAGTTTATCTCTATCCTCATCTCACTTGAGGACCAAATCTCCTTCTTTGAAACTTCATGAAGATGCTCCCTTGTCAAAATCTCTTTTCACTTGTGCTTGATAAATTTTGATGGATAGCATAGATTGATTTCTTATCTCTTACAACTCCATAAGCTTATCATACTTTATCTCCATAGGCTCATTCTCCAACAACTCAAGTTGATCATTATTTCTAAAGTATGAAACTTAAGAGAAATGGGTAACCTTTCTTCCTTACCATATACTAGCTTATATGGAGAGTTGTCTATTGATATTTTTTAGGTGATCCTATCAACCCACAGAGCTAAATTCATTCTGAGATGCCATGACCTATTATTTTTTTCAATAGTCCTTATTATGATCCTCAATAGGTTCTTATTCATAGATTCAACAAGGCCATTACCTTATGGATAATAGTTTGATGAAGTGCTAAGATAAATCTCATGTTGGACAGCCCATTGGTTGATCCTATTTACCACAAAAACCATAGAATTGTTAGAAATAATAGTTGAAGGAAATCTAAATCTAGTACACAAACCTTCATAGAAATCTAGAACATTGGTTTCATTTACTTCTTTCAATGCCACTACTTCTATCCATTATGTGAAGTAATTTGTATTAGTTAGAATCCATTTATGTCTTAAACTTGAAGTAGGATTTATGAGACCAATAAATTCCAATCCCCATTGGACTAAAGGCTGACCCACCATAATTGGTTGAAGAGGTAAGGTTGTAAGTTTCACTTTTCCTATAAATATAGCACATTGTTTCCACTTCCTAACCCATGCATGATAATCACCAAATATCCTAGACCAATAGTACCCACCTCTCATGATCTTAAGGGTTGTTTTTCTTGAGGTAAAATGTACTCCACCATATCCATCATGAAATTATTCAAGCAATCTCTAATTTTTTATTAGTGTAATGCACCTTAACAACATACCATTGATATCTTTCTTGAACAAAACACCATAAACAATCAAAAAAGGAATTGTTTGCAACCTACAATATCTTCTCTTTAAATCACTTAGATGAGAGTGATAAATACCATCTTGGAGATATCTTACCAATTAATGAAACCAGTTGGAAGTTAAGGTATGACCGACTATAACCTCTTCATCATTTGACACCAAAATAACCTCATGAGTCTCTTATAAATCTTGGGCTAGATGCTCAAAAAGTCATTTACCTCTAACTAGATTTGTGACCTTAATTTATCCATCATAATCCATAACTTTGGTTATCCAACCATCCCTCTTCTCATTTATATCTTTGTTCAAAAGGAAGTCTTTGATGCTTGGATGGGAAATCATTAGGTGTATCTTATTATTAGACAAGTATCTAAACTTTTTAAGATACCTTATAACTAAAATTACATTTTTTTAAATAAAATAATACATTATTTCATACTCTTACAAGCCTTTACTAAATAAATATATTGTCTCCTCTATAGCTTCATGATTTTGTTGCATAAGAATGCTTGAAATGGTGTCCATGTTAGCATGTGTACAAAATGAAATATTTTGTGAAATATAGATTTATAAGTGTAGGATCACTAGATATGGCCTTCTTAATATCATAAAAACTTGTTATTCCTTATTTGGACTAGATGAATTTCTGATTATTCTTAATCATGGTTGTAAGTGGCTTAGCTAAAATGGCAAAATCTGAAATGTATCTCCTTATGAAATTGATTTTCTCAAAGAACATCTGCAAAGCATTTTTGTGCTTGGGCAAGGAGAGTTCCACAATGGAGTCAAAAATTTTAGAATCTATGCTTAAACCATACTTTGAAACCACATTTCCTAAACTAAGAAGACACACTTTTTGGGATTTATAGATACCCCAAATTGCCTACACCTTTCAAACACTTGCTTGAGATGAGCCATGCGATCACTTTCATTATTTGAAAACAATGTTATATCATCCAAATAAATAAGTGCAAACTTGTTAAGAAGGACTTGGAATGCCATATCCATGGCTCTCTGAAAGGTTTCTCCAACATTGGATAAATCAAAGGGCATCTTTATGTATGAAAATGTCCCCAACTTGGTTGTGAAGGCTATCTTAAATTGGTCTTCTTCCTTGAAAAAAATATAATTGTAGCCACTATATCCATCTAAAAAATAAAATCTCTCTAAAACTACAACCAACTACAAAATTTGTTCCATGGATGGCAATGGATAGTGATATCTAAGTGAAGCCCTGTTCAAATCATGGAAGTCAACACACAATCTAATCTCACCATTCTTCTTCTATACCGGAACAAGATTTCCCACCCATGTTGAGTGCTTGGTTAGAAATATAATAGCTAACTATATGATCTTGTGAAGCTTAGCTATTATCAAAGGCTCAATATTAAGATTAATGGGCCTTTGTCTTTATCTCACTAGTTTAGTTTTAGCTTCTAACTCAATGGTGTGTTGAGCTAGACTTGGTTCAAATCCCTTAATATCACTATATTACCATGAAAATACATCAGTAAAACTTGTTCATAACTCAATGAAATATTTATTTTTTGAAGGAGTACATACCTTACCCAAATTCAAATTCTTGCCAGTTACAATCTCTACATTGGTGTAGTGATCTTATTTTGTTGACAAGATTGAATTCTTTTTCCTTAACTCATCGTCACCATTGAAAATGTTCTCAAGTGTGATCAATACCTTGGGTAACTTATTGTTTTTATCTACATAATATGATCACCATACTACTACAAGTAATTTTATTGGTTTCTTGATAAAAACTAAGCCTATTCTTGTAGGAATATCACAATTTTTATTGTCTTCTTCGAATACTTGTCAGTTCTCATGATTATCTAGAATAAAAGGTCTTACAAGCACCTTTATGTATGGATGAATTTTATCACTTTTTATATCAGTTGGGATACTAAATTGTGCCCCAATGGTAGCTAACCTATCTGCATGTTTATTCTTACATCTTGGTATTGCTTGAATGTTAAACGCTTAAAAATATTCAAGTACAATATTCTATATTTGTAAGGTTTAAGAAAAAAAAAATTACACGCATTTGAAACTCTTACTTGGTGAACTATAAGTTCACTATCACCAAGAATTTTCAAGGTGTTGAATTTCATCTTCCTATCCCACTACAAATCGTGAACTAGTGCATCATACTCTATAACATTATTTGAGCAACTAAACAAAAACTTAATAAAAGATAAATACCTTTGATTTTATGGATTAAAAAAATTATTATATCCCTAGTACCATGTTTATTCCTTGATCCATCAAAGTACAATTGCTAAAAATGTTCACTAGACTCATCATCCTTAACCATGGCTAGAATTGGTGCATCATTCTCATGAAAGCAATACACACCAAGTCCTTCTTCTTAAGTTATATTATAAGGATCATGATCATAAAAATTATAATCCCACTCATCAATAAAAAAAAATTGGAACTCTATACAAAGGTGATCCATTTTCTACTCCACTAGTTTCTAGTACATCATCCAAGATGATACAGTTAGTGTTCATAACAATTGGCACATATGGCTCCAAATGGAAATGTCCAAAAGGTTTAGAATGAATTTTTACCTTGTTACCATACCTATTTATTAACATCAAATAAATAAAATTATCTGATAAATATCCCCCAATCTTTGAGGTGAAGTCCCTTGAAAGGCACATAGCAAAGTAAGGAGGCAAGTCTACCATAACAACATCCTATTGAATAATAACATTACGGAAATAATTTAATGTCAATTTTATATATTTGATTATTCCTAAAATATTTTTTGGTGACCCATACAATTGTAATACCCCCTTATTATTAGCCTCATAAATAAGGCCAAGCTTGTCTACAATCTGCTTAGGCATGACTATACTACTAGCTCTGCTATCCACTGTACAATTATGAACCAAAAAATCACCTAATATCAAATAAATGTAGAAAGGAGGAGTTTTAATCAATTTGACCTTATTTATGTCCACCTTTACCATCTTATTTACTTGATGTAATTGTTACTTAGTTGGCTGATCTGAATTAGTTAAGACAACACATTTCTCAACCAATTTTAAAGATAATTTGAGAGCTGAAAGCTCTTGGACAAGCATATCCTTTTGTCTTAGAATGGAAATATAATCCCAAATGATAATTATAATATTATAATTATTCATATGATCCACTATACTGAAATGGAACCCACCAACCTTTGGTTATACTTTCTAAAGCATTGGCTACTCATGAACCATAGGTATTTGATGAACTTTACTAACCTCTATATTTTGATTTTTATAAGTCATAGGGGAAAGAAAATTCTCTCCTATACTCTTGGAAATAATATTATGATTACTTGAATAATCTTTCACCTCTTTAGTCTCATCAATGTCTCTTATTTTGTCTCTAGTTACAACTGTAACTTGACCACTTGCATTGTTAAACTCAACACCCTAAATAAAAGCAACATGATCATCCATTTGATAATTCACATTAATGGCACCAAGATGTCCTTGAAATTTTTGAGTTTATACTTGTGATGCAAAAATTATATCTTTGTAGTGACCTCATTGAAAATAAAACTCTTCTTGTGTCATTTGTGGCATAGTGATGTTTTGTGATACCAAGGCCTAGTTTTGAGCATCATTGAGATTTAAGGGTTGCCACTGTGAATATTGCATCAAGTTATTTTGAGGTGGGATGGGAATAATGGATTTTAAAGTATAAGTATTATTAGGATCAAGGGAAAAATATGGTGTAGCTAGATTTATGGTTCCTTTTGCTTGGTAAGGTGGTCTATTCTCTTTGAAACCCTGATAAGGAGGCCTTTGATCTCTAAAGGGTTGGTAGGTAGTCTAATTTTGTTGTTGATAAGGCCTATTAGCATAAAATTATTTCCTCTTGAGTTGTGATATTTCATTCCTAAAGGATTGTAGAAAGTTTTTTAACTCTCCCATCTCACTAGCGTGACTAGTAGGGGCTATAATTTGAGCTTGAGGGGATGGAATATGAGATAAGGATGGAATTTTAGGAATTTTAGGGGCTGGAATAGACCTCAAATCTAGGCATATAGGAATTATAGGTCTTGGAGAAAGTTTAATAGCTTGTATCAAACCATTCTCTGCCCTTGTTACAACCTCATAAGCATTTGAAAAAGTAATACCACCCATTAACTATATCGTCACACTAATGTTAGAGTTAAGGTATTTTAAATAATAAAGGAATGAATATTAATGGGATGGAATAATCAAAATATGTATCTTGGTCCATGTTTTTTGTAATCTAAGGTTAAAATCAAACATGAACTCATGAGGAGCTGTCTTTATGGTAGTTAACTACTCAACCAAAAAGAGGTGATTAGATTTGTCTTTAAATTACTTGACTAAGGCTGTACCCAATTCATCTTGGGTAGAAATGGAATTTAGTGAGAGGTTTCTATACAAATTAAATGTTTTTTACTTTGAATGAATTAGCAAGTAATCTAGTATCAACATTATCTTGAACAACATTATGGATTGAAAAAAGATTCGCTACATCTTGGATGTGCTCGATAGGGGTTGTTTGATTTTTTCCTAAAAATAATGGGACACTCTTGAGGGTAGACACAAGAATTCCATAAAACTAGGCTAAATTTAGTGTGTTGCCTCTATTAAATTGAACAAACACATAGTTTCTAATAGCCATTTAGATAGTAGGGGTTGTAGTGATTAAAACAGTAGGATAATCAAGAGACAAATATTATTTTTTTGGATATGATTTTGTCATACTAAACCTTTATCTCTTATATGATGTAGAAGAAAACTTAATGAATTCAAAAGGAGTACCTTTGTTAGCTAACCTCATAGTAACCTTTGGCATGAAAGAGTTGTCTAAATGATGCTATGAACTCTACAACCTAAAGAATATTTAGCTTGTGATGAAGATATGTATTCTTCTCTACTACAAATTATTCTCCTCAAATCCAAAATTTAGCTATGACAAGGAGTAAATGTCCCACTAGGCATGCCATAAACTATTGTCAATCAGACTTGCACCCTAGTGAAAGGAGTATTAGGCCTTCATAGTTTGCTAAAACATGGAAATAATCTTAGGCTATGGGTGACCTAATAAATGGATTGAATCTCTATATTATAAAAGGATATCTCCCTTTGGTGTATCACTTAGGATCCCTATTCTATGCCATAAATTTCTAAGGAAAAGGGAAGAGGGAAAAGGTAAGAAAGAAACTTGAAGGGAAATCTTATCTATGATGGTGATACGTCAAAAATATGATCTTCATCTGCTTGACATGCATTAAGAAGATGAAAATGGATGTGAATATAATTACACTACTCAAATTTTAGTCTCTGAGCATTAGTGTTTTTCATAGGGGCTCATGTTTGTGCATGATCTAAGGCAATTATTCAATAGGTCTGTCAAAGACACTAGAGAGAGCTTTCACTTACCATACAAACAAAATGATAGAGCACACTATGTGACGTACAAGGATGAATTTAACACCTAAAAATAGGTATAATAGAAAGGATAAGATGAGAGGAAGCCTTAGCTATCACTTTCATCTCCTAATAGACCATGAAAATACACTACAACACAAGTTTTTAAGGAGATATGAACTCTATCTTATTCATCAAAAGAGGCAAAATATAGATGTTCTCCAACCACAGAAAAATAAATCTTTATAATGGCTTGAAAGCTTGTATATATATAAAAAAGGATAAGAGAGAAGAGGGACTTACATGTTAAAGTGGGGAACTAAGAGAGGATGTCACCAATAACTATATATCCCTCATTGTTCTTGAACTCCTTAATAATGAAAACATGCGACTACTTTGATCATGAGATCAACCATCCAAAATCACCACAAATATTATTGATACCCTCATGCATTCAAGGCCCTTTTTATATAACTAACAGAGACATTTTGAAGGTAGCTACATGTCTCTACCAAGTGTGAATGATTTGATCCTTGAATTTAAACTTGGCATGCTCCTTACTATAGTCTTGGGCTATAGATCTTCTATTACTACATGTTCATGCTCCACTTGGATACATATAATCAAGCTTGGGTCACTTTTCATGTTTTATATGTGAGCTATAGACCATGTCATCAAATTTGAAAGGATAAATCCTCATCCTTTTCTACTAATTGACTGTTGAAATCCCACTAAGATCCTTTTAAAAACCTTGCCTTTTCTTATCTATTGATCACCTTTCTAGATATTAACAAGTGTCAAGCTCATGATAATCTTGATGAACCTTTTTAAAAATTGAATTTTACAATTACCGAGGATCAAAATTGATGTTTTCCAACCCATCATTTGTTATTTGAATCCCAATGAATATTTGTTGAGGCTAAAGTTGATGTTCGCACAACTGTCATCAATTCCTTCTAATTTTTTCTCTTCGGCCATTTCCTACAGAAAATTCCTTCAAAAGAATTTATTCAGACTTTTACTTTAAATAATTTATTTTATTTTTATTTAGGATTTTCATTTGAGGGAATTTATTTTGGAATTTCCTATCAGAGATTATTTTCATGGACAATTCTCCTTAAAGAATTCATTCCTTTTCTTTCAGACAATCTGTCCATGGCTTATTGCTTCAACTTTTTCACTTTGAAATAATTCTTTTAGACTTATATCCTAAAATAATGTCTTTGGAATTTTTTCTTGACCAATACCTATAGGTAAAAAGTTCAAAGGAAGTTATGTATTTGAGCTTTTTCAATGGACAGTTCTCCTGAAAGAATTCATTCAGACCTTTTGGACTTAAACAATTCCTTCAGACTTTTCTTTAAAAATAAACCTTTACATTTTTAAAAGTTCCCATTTTGCATTTTGAAATCTACCTTCATAATTTTTGAAAATGACCTTTCAAAAAAAATGAAATGGACCCTTCAAAAAAATTGAAAAGGACCCTTTGAAAATCTTGAAATGGTCTTTTCCCTTTTGAAAAGAACCTCTCAACACTTTTGAAATGGTCTTTTAGAATTTTTGAAATGGGATTTTCATTTTTGAAAAAAACCCTTCAACACTTTTGAAATGAACGATTCTAATGAGAAAAGTGCCCTTCAAAAAAGTTGTTTCAAACAAAATGTCTGAAATAATCCCTTCATAAATATATCCTTCGAGAAAATTACTTCAGACAAAATGTCCAAAATAATTCCTGACACTTAGAAAAAAACCTTGAAAACAAAACCTATGAAAGAATAAACATTTGGTAAAAAAGAGTCCTGAAAGAAAATAAACTTTGTACTTTTTCTTCTTCATTTTTCTTGAAAAAATTGCTCCTTTCACTACTCTGATCAACATCAATACTTTCCTACAAAGAATAATACAAGTGAAAGAAAAAACCCTAAATCACCTAAAAAACCTTAATACATATTAACCATGGATTCTTCAACGACCTTTCAAGACCAATTATTGAATCACAAGAAAAAATGTCATGGTATGTAAAGTTTCAAAGGATAAGGGTGGAAATTTGACATGTGGGGTCAATAGTTACTAACATAACTCTTTAAGAGACATACTTGTTGTAAAAAAACTTCTTTTTACATTTTAATACTAAAATAATTTATAAAAATAAAATGGTATACAAATACTTACAAAAATTATAGTGAACTTAGGCATGAAGCCGGTACTTCTTGTTACTACAAATGTCTTTTTTAATCTTCAATCTATGTTCCAATGGGCATGCTAGAAATTGTCATCACTCAAAAGTGCACCCTTGTAAGAATGTGTGCTTATTATCACTCATGTTGATATAATGAAAAATATACAAAGTTTGGGTGAAATTTTAATAGAGAGATTATCCAAATTAATGGATGGTTCCTTTTGGCACACTCATCTACTTATCTCTAAACGCTAATTCAGTGATGTCTTGACTAAGAAGAGGGTAAAAAGAGTAATATAAAAGCTAAAATTAAATATTAAAACTATAAAATTTAGGTGATGAACCAATTTTAAATTAAATTATTTATATACTTGACATACTTTAGGATATAAATAACTTTCACACATTCACTTCATCTTCATACAATGACTCTTACATTAGTATTTCATACACAGGTCTTGATAAACACTCAGAATAGCTTAAAATGAATGAACAACGGTTGAATTCACTTCTAAATCAAGTAAAAATTAGACTTACACACTTTATATGACTTGAAATATTTATTATTTTATTAATAAATCTGAAATTTTTACACATAAACATAAGAAATATAATCATTCGCTAAGTTACTATTGATAATTTTGCAACCATTGGTCAAAGTTACTTATGTGTAATTTTTAAATAAGACTAAATTCATGGAATGAAGATTAAAAAATGTATAAAAAGAATAATAAAACATTCATAAGGATAAAACAATTCTTAGGAACAACTCAAAATTTTAAAATTTGGCAGAGGATTACTTTATTCCTCTATCTACTTACAAACTAGTAAAGGCAATTCTAAAATGCTCAAACATGAAGTTGATAAAGAGTTGGTTAGAATGATATTAAGGATATTATGGTGAAAATATTTAATAAATATTAAATTCATTTGTTTTAGGTTATATAGGATTAACTTTATGAACAAATAGTTAATAAGAACAGGTTCTCTAAAACCCTTCTTAAACCCTAATGGCTTAGTTTTAGGACATATGTTTGAATTTTTGAGTTCTTTATTGAAAATAAAAGTTGTGTGATATATTATGTGGTATAAATTAAAATTATAAACCTTCCTTAATAAAAATTTTATGGAAAATAATGGACAATGACAAAGGTATAGGTATCAGAGTTTCAAGCAAGCAAGAGAGAGTCAAAAAGGAACTTTTTGAGAGGTTTAAGAGATTGTTTGAGCATCTAAAATATATAAAATACTAAGAATATTTCATAAAATTTATAATTAAAAAATAATTAGGTATTTATCCCAAATTAAACTTGATAAAATGGAAAATGATAGACCTACAAGCATTTATAAATGAAATTAGGCAATCTAAGAAACACCAAAAAGTGTATATTTTGAGTTTATTAAATAAAATCACTTAAAATTTTATATGGAGGTATATTTTTATTTATTTTTATTTTTTAAAATTGTTTTTAGGTATATAATATATTATAGGAGAGATAAAATTCAAAAACATGGGTCTTATCATGAAGGAACCCAAGGTTTTTCACTATTTTGCTCATAAATAGAGTTAAAAATGAGTGCTTCATGTCCTTTAAATGGAAAAAAGTGATTTTAAACTATGTATAATTCATTTAAAAGTGTGAATAAAATTTTATAAAATTAAAATAAAATCAAAATAGGCTCATCTCTCTAAAAAACATCTCTGGGTCACCCTTAGGGCAACAAGCAAGCACTTTTTTGTGATTTTTTGTTTGGGAGTTTGCTAAAGAGTTTTTATGATTTTTTAAATTTTTTAGGTATAAAAAATTTATTAATATATAAATATAATATTAATAATTTTTTTGTGAGTCTTTTAACTCATTTTTGATCCCCTAATCCAAATTAGGGTTTCTTGAGAATAAGAGAGCACAAAAGAGCATAGAATGACATTTTTTGGAGTTGTACATAGAGTTTGGAGATGAAAATTTATTTGAAGGTCTATGCCACCATGGTGATGATTTTTATATAATATTTTATACTCAATACATAATTAAATAATAAAAATTCATTAATTTTCTAGTTCTCACAGTGCATTCAAGAAGTTTATCAAGTTGTAAAAGATAGGCATATAGAAGAAAAACCAACATGGAGAGCTATGGTTGTAATCATAAAATTAAATCTTATAAGATATATTTAATTAATAATTAAAAATATTATTTATTATATCTCTCTATAAATAATATTACTTCCATTTTTGATAATTTTATATAAGGTCAAGCAAACAATAAGAAACCTCCAGTCAGCCCTACAAAGGTAGAGTTTGAAACATACAAAAGTGGAGAAGTTAAGTTGAAGTGTTGGTTAAGATTTAAGACCCTATTTTAATTAAATAGGTTATTTTTCATTTCAAAATGTAACCTCTCTTATACTATGCCACATTTGGCCCTAATTTTATAAAATTTAAGAATTCAAACAAGCAAGTAAGATGCAAGTGAAGATAATTGAGATCAAACTCTAAGTTACAAGTCAAGAATCTCAAGTCAAACTCTAAGATACAAATAAAGGTAAATGAATTCAAAATTGAAGATTAAGTCAAGATAAAAAGGAGTTATATAAATATTAAAAATAAGTCTAATATAAATTCTAAGTTTAAAAGAGTTAACTTAAGATAGTCAAAGATCTCTTCAAGTTGAAAGACTATTCAAACACATGTAAGAACCTTTGACCTTTTTAAAACATTTTTTTTGTCTCCTAATACACCATATTTAATGATAATAAGGCTTAAAATCCAACATAATATATTTTAATTTCTAGGTTAAAGTTTTATTTCAAGATTCAATTGAAAGATAAGTGAACTATGATTAGACAAGGGGACTCATTTCCTAGTTGAAGATTGTTGCACTCTCTCTCTCTCTCTCTCTCTCTCTCTCTCTCTCTCTCTCTCTCTCTCTCTCTCTCTCCTCTCTCTCTCTCCTCTCTCTCTCTCCTCTTCTCTCTCTCTCTCTCTCTCTCTCTCTCTCTCTCTCTCTCTCTCTCTCTCTCCTCTCTCTCTCTCTCCTCTCTCTCTCTCTATACATTAATTTTTTGAATGATTACTATGATATTATGCTTTTTCATTACTAAAACTCTATGAAAATTTATACTACATCACCTTTGAAGTAATAAATATTTGTTTTTTTCTTCATTTTAGGGTTGTTCATGAAGTGCATTCTTAATTTTCATTAATGCAAATTAGTGAATGATTGATTTTCATATGTTTGTGTCCAAATATCTCATCTTTATGAAACAATTAATAATTATTTTAGGTCAAATAAAGTGTCTAAATTTTATTTATACCTAATTTTAAAGTGAATTCAACCATTATTCTTTCCTTCTAAGCTAGTGTGATTATTAGTCAAGATCTTTGTATGAAATACTGATACAAGTGTCATTATATGAATATAAAGTGAATGCATGATATTTATTTATCTTAAAAAGTGTGTAAATGATATGCATATTTACTTTTATATTGGTGTATAACCCCAAATTTTTAATTTTCATTTCCATTTTTAGCTTTAACATTGATCCTTCTACCCTTTTTCTAGTTAAGAAATAAATAATTTAGATAGTTTAGAGAGAAGTATGTGAGTTTAATAAAGATAAAAAATCATTAATTTAAATAATATCTCCAAATATAAGGTCCCACACCTTGGAGAGTTTGCATTGTATTAATAAGAGTTAAAACATGCACACATTATTGTAAGGGTACACTTCTGAGTGATAAGAGTTACATCAATGAACATAAGACACACACTTCATGAACAACTTGAAAATAGAATAAAATCAGCCTTTTATTGATTCAAAGGTGATGTAGTAAAAAATTTCATAGAATTTAGGTATATCCAGATGTATAATCTAATAATAATCTCTCGTAAATGAATACCATATAAAAATGAAGAAGAGAGAAATGAGACAAAGCTACCCTAAACTAGGGATGAGTCATCATCCTATTCATAATTCTCTCTTCCTTTAATTGAAGATTGAACTCAACTACCAAATTAGCCTTAAAATTCTAAATTCATATGTAGAATATCATTATTTTAAATTCCTCTTCTTGGAATATGGTGTAAAAGTGAGAGAGATCAACTTGTTTGATTCTAAAAAAATTCAAAGTTCTCATCCATGCTTTTATTTTTGAATCTTGAAAATAGATTTATCATCTTAATTTAACTCTTTTTTATCTTTCATTGAAATCCTTTTTATCTTGCACTTAAATCCTTTTCACCTTTCATGCATCTTGAATTTTGAATTTAGTTACCTTAATTACATATTGAAATTTGACTTCAACTATCTTTCTTGTATCTTGGAGTTTTAATTAAAATATATTACTTGTATATTTTATGTATTATTAACTTATTGACTTCCCTAAGTTGCTCCAAGGTGGTGTAGTAGGAGAGATACTACTTGTTGTTTGTTTAAGGAGTGTCCTCCATGAAAATAGGGTTGATGAACTTGATAAAGTGCTTAAATTAACTTATCAATTCTTGAAAATTTTAATATCTACATTTTAATGGATAATTGAAGATTCTTAAATCATCTTGAATTTTGACTTGACATTTTCTAAAATTAGCTCCAATGGGGCATAGTAGGAGAGAATATTATTGCATGTTAATGTTGATGAACTCCTCATGAATAGACCTAATTTTTTATATTTTATCTCTCCTTAGGTATTTTATATACATAAAAATATTTCAAAAAATTAAAATACATCATAATAGACCTCCATGTAAAATTTCAATAAATTTTATATAGTAAAACTCAAAATATGCACTTTTTGGTGTTTCCTAGCTTGCATAATTTCATTTTTAAATGCATGTAGGTATGAGTTTTAACATTTTATTGAGTTATATAAGGATTAAATATATAATTATTTTTTAATTATTACTTTTAATATCTAATATAATCATTCAAACCATTGGATATCTTTAACAAATCTCTTAAACCTCTCAAAAATGATTTTTCTAACTGTCTCTCTCGCTTGTTTGAAACCCTTTAACATGTACATTTACATTTATCCATTATTTGAATTGAAATTTTGGTTGATAAATTAATATTAATTTTATTCAAAATAATATATATATATATATATATATATATATATATATATATATATATATATATATATATATATATATATATATATATATAACTTTTCATTTGAAACAAATAACTCAAAAATGCGATCACATTTCCTAAAACTGAGCTATTAGAGTTTTAAAATGTTTTAGAACACCTTTTCTTCTTGATGATTGTTCATAAATTTAAGTTAATTTAAATTGAAACTAATTAATGTAATATTTATGAAATATGATACCATATATCCCATTAATACCATTAAAATCAACTCTTATTCTCATTTATGAAATGGATAATTAAAAATTGCCTTTATTAGTTTACATCTAGCTTATTAGAGGAATCGAAGAAACCTCTGTCAAAATTTGAACCTATGAGTTATTCCTGAGTATTTTTTTGTATTTATTAATGTTTTATTATGTTTTTAATAACATAATTAGTCTTAAATACACGAATTTATTCTTCTTAAAAAATTTCACAAAATAAACTTTAACCAATGTTGGCAAAATTCGTCAACAGTTACATTGATAAGGGTGATGATATGTCAATTGGTAATGATCTCAAGATGCATATCTTTGAGAATAAATTTTATATTACCTTGGTTAATAATATTTAAAATGTAATTTTCTGGGAATACTTAAAACTATACTTTATGTAAATCAATACCCATAGTATCCCATAATGTTTGATAGAACTCATAAGGAAACCCATCAATGCTAAGATATTTTTCAACAAGAATTTACATATTAGCCTCTTGTATCCCCTAAATGGGTAGAATAATATAACAATACATTAATTTTTTTTAATGATATTTAAATTAACAACTTGAAGGTATTGTATTAGAGCATGATCTTATTCTAGTGATGAAGTTTGAGTAGTAAAAACATTGTGATAATGATAAAAAAAATGTTTTTGTGATATGTTACACGTGTGTAAGGTATAAAATATATTATTTGATATATTTAATTTTATTATTCACTTTCCTATAATTGAAGAGGGTAAAAAACATACTAGAATATTTATCTCTAATCTATAGCTAGTGAATTTATGATCGAATCTAGGTTCCCCTAGCCTTATAATGTTCTTCAAATGTGAGTTTTTTCCACAACATGGTAACCTACAGTTGTAGATCCTCATTGAAAGGAAAATTCTCAAACTCTTATTAAATTTTAAATAATTCATAGTGTGAAACATCATGGTCATTACAAAGTAAAATAGTTTATTTTTTTACCATACATGTGAAGAAAGAGAATTTTACTACTAATGTCATTTTCATACCATTCAATCCATCCTATATCTCCATGAGGGTGAGGCACAATATTATAAATTATGAAAATGGGATTCTTGGTATAGGAATGATATATATGATCAATATTTATATATAACTACTAATTTTAAAACCTTGGAGAGGGGGAAACCACTCAATTTCATAATTTATAAGAAGGATATCTAAAAGCATAACATTTAGAATGAAAAATATATGGAGGTCAAATTTTTTAGAAAATTAAAATATGTTTTTATCAGCTAGAATGTCTATATTGATCATATTATCAACCAGATCATGATATTGATGGATATTAGATCATTTATATCATGATGAGGTGGTATGAAGTATAAATTCTAGTTATGTTGAAAGATTACAAGTTTATTATGCATGTAAGACCATACCTCTCTTTCACTATTGTACCAATTATTTAGGAGTAAACCCTCCTTATATTCATAAGATTAAACCATATTTGAATGTTGACATAGTATCTAATTGGAATAAATGATAAATTTGGCCAACACACACCCTAATTATTCCCTTTCCACTACACCATTAGATGCATAAATATTTTCAAAACCAATAATGTGGGCATTCAATTCAAATAGGGTCTACACAAATATATGAGTAGGATCCAAACCTCCATTAAAATCATGTTTCAAAAAGGGAGGAATTAAAATATTAACTCCACCATATACCACCACATGAGCAAATATCTAGTAGAGATCACTTGGAAAAATAATTTTTAAGGTGTAGGTTAGAAAAAGGCCATAAATTTTAACTCCTTATAGACACATAATTTTCATATTTTTAAAAAACTGACATGTATCCTAAACAATAAACTTATAGGTCATGCTAGTGAGACTGTGTAGATTCCACTAGTACACAATCATCAATCAATATTAATTTTCATGATGTTTTCCTCATAAATATTAGTTAAAATTAATTTTTTTTGGTTAGTTGATATTGATAGTTACCATTCATTAGGTCACCTAGATAAAAGACTATAATTTTTTCTTGGGTATGTTTTCCATATTCTAGAGGTGGAAAAGGGTTATGCTCATATCACTAGAATTCCTTGTGCTCAAGCTCCACTAAAATATAATATATATCAAAATTAATAACCTCATGGGGGGATATAAAAGATGAGAAATCACTGGTAGGCTTTGTAAAATTTATATCATGGTTATAACTTAAGGGTTGTAGACAAGTGACAAAAATAACTACTAGGTGTTGTAAATTAGTTGTTTGGAAGATGTTAAAGAACCCCTAGTGAATTTGTACATTATGGTTGGGGATTTTCTCACTACATGCTATTATTGGTTGATTTTTTTATTAAAAACTATAGGCCATACATTTATGGATGTCTAAGCACTTTTATTTTCCTTGAGAGATATTTTGGGGGGTAGGTGGGATTGAAATTAGACATTAACATGAATTCATGTATTTTGTGGTTTATGGATTGAAATTGGAAGTAAATTTTAGTCAAGTTGATATAAATCACACAATGTGTAATCTTATTATCACTAGCTTAGATCTTAGTGGCTTAATTGAGACCATTTTAAATATTAATTTCAACACAAATACATTGAAGGGATTATTCTAAGAATATTCATAAATGATAAATGAAATTTCATAAATTAAGAAAACACAAAGCAATATTACCTTTCAAGGTGTAAACTATAAATGAGGCAAGAATTTTAAAGTGAGAAATTGAATGTATCAAAGAAAACCCATGTGAAATTATAATAAAGCTCATCACCAAAATATCCATAATTATAATTTATAAGAGAAAATTAAGGAGAGAGAGAGTTATGAGTTTATAATAAGAAAAATAGGAGAGGAAGGTTCTTTTATAGAGCTATATTAAAATAATGGGTGTTACAAGGAATCCCATGATTACCTTACAAGCCTCCTTTGTGTGTGTTACTTGTGGCTTAGTCCATTAGAAAGTGTAGGGAGGTGTGTGCCAAGTGGGGAAAGGAGTTACTTATGCAAGTAACTCCAAAATTCTAAAAGGGAACCAAGAATTGAGTGACACCTCTTAGAATATAGATTGATGTGAATTTATAATTCACAAAAATAAAAGTTCTACACACATAAAGAGAATTTAGGATAAAATAAACTATCTGTAGACACCAGAATTGTGTCTAACCCTTGTCATCCTCCCCTTAACCCCCCATTTTATTCTCCCATGCCTATTTAACCCCTGTCAACCATTTTCCCACAAGCCTTGCCCCTGGCATCATATCAAAATGAGCAGAAAGCTAAAATTAGCCTATGTCCCTATTCTGCATCTGCCGACGTTGATCACTACTCGGCTGACATCGTCGACGTCAGTCACACCCTCAGCCAATGTTGGCAGCTTTGTCGGCATCAGTTAACCTTTAACTGGGTCTGTTAATTCATTTCTCAATCCGTTATTCAGTTTCCAATCAGTTTCGTAACCGGTTATTGGACCTTCGGCATCAAAACACATTTCTTTGATCCAAACATGACAAAAAAGCGATGATCAGCCAACTTTCTCATCCAGTCAATCTGCAATCCAATCTCTCATATTTTCTCTCCCTGGTATAGGTATTTCACTTTGGTCATCTCGCTGGAGGTCTGCTACATCGAACTTCTGCAACACATAGACAACATCAATTATGTCTTCAGCATGTAACAGGTAAGTGTCTCCTTTGTGCTTTTATTTTATTTTTTGGTTATTGTTTTTTAATATTACCACCCCGACTTAGATTATAAACCTGACTGGACTTCCTCACGTTTCACCTCTATCCACCATTTTTAGTCTGTAACTCTGCCTAGATTTCTGCTCAAACCCCTAAACAATCCCTCTGACTCCCAAACCAACCCCCTAACCCACAGACATAGACTTCAGAGCATTCTGCAATCCTAAAACCTTGTCCAGACCCAACCAGACCCTGTTTAAGAGCTGCTACCCCAACTGATGCTGGTCATTAATCCTACCAACGCTGACACTTTAACTGACGTCGGCACCCTTCTTGACCGACACCAGCATAGAGACCGATACCGATGACTGTGTAGAGCAATTTACTGCATATCAGGTATGCATTTTGCTTTTTGTCTTTATTTCTTTCATTCTGTCTTTCACTATTTCTGTCAAATATTCTATTTTTAATCAGTGGGTTGATATCCCTTAAGGAAGTCTTCATACTTCAGGGATCAAGCTTTTGCTTGACAGCGCACCATCTCCTTGTCTAACGTTTTTCGTGTTTCAGTCTTTTCTTCTTTGCAGGTGTCATTCCTCCACAACCAAAGAGGAGTACCTTCCAATGTCTGATTTCGGTGCGCATGACCATATCCAGGTATCTTCTAACCTTGACCATTTCTTTTAGTTTCTTAATTTCTTCTTTGAATGTAGAAAGCGATATAGCGTAGAAACATTCTGGCACACCCGGTGGGATCCTAGGGCCTTCCTTGGGTTCTTTCTTTCTTTCTTTCTTTTCATATAGGTGCATTAGGTTTCTCCCTTTTCACCTCTTTCATCTCTTCTAAATGACATCATAAGCAGGAATAAAAAGAACTTTTCTTTCTTTTCTTGCACTTCTAGACTAGTCAAAAATCATATTCTTCAACCCATTCTCAATTTGTTTTCATTCCAACTTCACATTTTGACTTGGGGCTTAAAACACTTTGCATTCATTTCTACTTTCTTACATTTCTTAGACCACACCTAGTAATTAATAACCGCATATTGAATTAATCTAGTCCACTTTATGTTACACGACCAAACCACTTGCACAAAATAAACATCTTAACTTACCTGAGACAAGGCCCGACTGGGATTTCATCACCCAGCGGATACCTTACCTATCCCAGTGATCTTACTTGGATTTCATCACCAAGGGGAAAGCCCACTCCGTTCTCTGGCAGAGTCTAATCTCTAGGGGAAGTATATTTTGGCTAAGCGAGACCAGCTTATCACTGGACTCGTGAAGTGAGGGGAGTTTGCTCTTTAGCACTAGGCCGAGTATGGAACCTAACACAGACTTTTGAGCACCATAACTAACCCGAAACCATCCATAGACTGCTTCTTCTAGGACCTGACTGAAAATCCAATCTTCCTCTACACATATTCTAAGGCATAAGCCACTATAATCCTAATAATTTACTCCTAGGGTTTTTAGGATCTGCTTGTGTTCTTCATCTTTTCTATTCTTATCTACTTGTTTGAGCTTGTGAGGACGTTCTTTCTTGCCTTGAATGGTTCTGACTCGTAGCCAAGCCAAGGTTCTAGTCGATCACGTGAGGCATCATCCGCTTTCGTCTACCCCGTCCATAACCAGTCGTATAATGGAGTTCCACTCTTACACTAAAATAACTCCTACTAGACCATCCCCGACCTAGACTCTTATTGTCCCAGAAGGGGACCAAGATTTTGCATGATTCTTGGACCTCAACATCAAAGCCTTGCAACACTATCTCATGAATAGCCGAATGCGAGACTCCTTGGGCAATCCAATTTATGGAATGCCAACCTCTTTTCTGGAGACTATGGCCGTATCAACAGCATCCATAGTTCAAACTTTATACACCCAGGCTATTGCCTTGACCAATGACCAGCCTTTGACCAATCATCCAAGTGTGGCCTCTCCCTCCATCGTTGGGCCCACTTCCACTGGGGTTTCGGCTCCCTATTAACCTCAACCCACTCAACCACTTTCTACCCCCTTTTAGAATCTGGTCGTCTCTATTCCACCTACCCTTGCTCCTATCAACACTAGAGTGGCTACTTATCCAATGGCCCATGTTACCACTAACCAACCTCCTGTGGCAACATCGAACCTAGCCATGCCTTCTACCCAACCATCCTTAGTCTCCTCTTCTATTCCTATGACTATTCATCCATACGTTGCACCTTTACTGGTATAACTAACTACATCATATACCTCTTCTAGCCTCTTTCAAGCACCTTACAATCTAGGGGGTGCTCCACCCGCCAATCTGTCAGTAGATATCATCAAAATGCTGATGGACAAGATGTCTAGCCTAGAGACCTCTGTTTCTGGCTCACGCAATACTATCTGATATGAACAAATTTGGAATGAGCCCATTCATCCTTCTATCCCGATCAGACCATATCCCAGCCAGTGGGAACTTCCTAAGTTTTCTCATTCTCAAAGCAAGGAAGACCCACAACAGCACTTAAAGGCATTTAGACATGCATGTTACCTTATCACCCACGATGATGCATTGCTTTTACGCACATTTCCTATGTCTCTCTCGGGTGCTGCACTTGACTGGTACAGCTCCCTTGCCAGCCATTCCCTCTTTACATTCACTCAGCTGGCCCAGCTCTTCCTTGATCATTTCTCTATCAACATCACCAAGAAGGTCTCAATCACATACCTCTACTCTATCCGCCAATTTGAGGACGAATCCATTGCTGATTTCATCACTCGATGGAGGGGCCTCATCAATCAACTCTCTTTTTCCTTACCCCAACCCAAACTTATTGAACTTTTCTCCCAAGCCTGTGCCAAACATATTTCTTCCACCTTAAAGGTTTAGACCTTCTGCACTTTTGATGAAGCCTTCACGATGGGTTGCAAACTTGAGTTACGTGCCGTCGAGGAGAATAAAGTCAAGTTGCGAAGCAAGAATCCCAACTCCAAGACCAATGACCCCTCTTCTAAACCTTCCTCATCCAATCCTAAATCTAAAGCTTCAACAAACACTGTGGTCGTTAGATCTTCCTCCTCTTCCCCTTCAACTAACTAGCCTAAACCATCCATGTCCCAAAGCATCACCCACCAATTCTAGCAGAGATACGTACAACGACAGTATACTTCACTCAAATAATCATACGCATCTGTGGTAGAAAAACTCGTCAAATAGGGGGTCCTCAATCTCCCCCAGATCTGACCACCTCCACAATTTGATCCCTCATGCACCATCCTTGCGTGGTATAGGGAAAATGACTTCTGCAACTACCACCGTGTTAAAGGTCATGACACGGGCAACTGTAAAACCCTTAAAAACATAATCCAAGACATGCTTGAAAAGGGTGACCTCATCTTAGACAATCCCAATGCACCACCTAATCAGGGTATCGACATCTTCAAATAACCATTCCCCAATCATCCACCAACCTAAAACAATGTCTACACCTTGATTGACAACACTCATGAACACAACATTTGAACAGTCAATATGGTCTTGCCCTTCATTTTTGACCAACCTCAAGAGGTGAGTCCATCCATTAGTCCATCACATGTGGATGAACCTCTTTCTCCAGTTAGTTCTCCGTCAACCTCTCTCATCTTGGAGGATGCCTCGACCTTACCAGCACCATCGGTTTCACCATCCTCCTTCTTACTACCCATGGAGGACCCAACTCTTCCTACTCCTCAACCGCAAGTGGAGGGCACAATCATCCTTGCCCTTTACCCGCTTGAGGAGCTTCATTCTCCGGTTTCTTCTCCACCCAGGGAAGAACCTGCCTCTCCTTCATCTCCAACGAAAGATGAACCTATCATGACTTCATCATGCCTTGGGGCCGAGACTACCATACCTTTGGTCCCACAACCGTTGACATCTTCTCAAGAACCCAAATCTCAGCCAACATCTTCTCAGCCATTATTTTGATTAGTGGAGAAACTCAAACTTCTCCCTTCAAGGAAAGTGGAGCATCAGGGATTGTGGGAGCGTCTCACAGCTCTTCAACATGCCCATGCCCTATCATCTCATATGACTAGTCTTCCCATGGTAGAACCTCCCAAGACTCTCAACAAAAACCAGACTTCCATTTCTAGACCATCTACACCTCAATCAACCACATCAGGACCAAAACCCGCATCTACCCCGTCTGAACTAATCAAGACACTTGGCGTTCACCCTATCTCCAACCTCACTCATCCACAAGTAAAGGTGGACTTAGACCAGACTTTGACCAATAGTAGTCTTCAACCCAAATCAAAGAAGACTGCTAAACCACAGAGGTGAACGCCTCCTCTTTTGTCACCATTGCCCTCCATTTTGGGCCCTCATCCTTCGACCTTGACTAGAGTCCTTCCCACTTCGACCTTTAATCAAAACCAGTTGCCTCCTCTACTTCCTTTGCCTACTACTAGCCTACCCTCTCCCAAAAGGGTGGTACCTCTCATGAAGAAAGTACCGTCTCTGCCTGTCACTGCACCATCAACCCAGAAGGTGGTATGGAAGCCTCCTCCAACTCCGCCCAAGCAAAAGTCACCAGCATCGCACACATCGATGAGCACAGACCCTTTAGCGGGCTCATACTCTTTGATCTTGCACCGACTTTTGCAAACTTCTAGCATAACTCTTCCACCCATCAGGCCTTTCTAAACCCTCGAGTCTAAGCACTCCTAGTTTGATGACACGAAGATTTGCTTATACCATCGTACACCAGGACATGATACCGAGACTTGCTGTGCCCTTAAAGTTGTCATTCACCGCTATCTGGAGAAAGACACCCTTCTCTTTGAGGACACTCTCGACTGATCCCTGACTCCTTCTCATAACCCTCCAACCTCTTCAAACCCATCAACATCTCATCAACAAGTTACAACCCCTTTATCTCCTTCACCTCCTATCTTTGAAATCAATGCCATCCACATAACCACTAGGTCACAAAAGGACAAGGCAAAAGAAAAAGCCACCATTTCTTGGACCTATCCTTTCATCAATCCACCTTAACCACCCAAGCCTAAGATTTCTATCCTTGGCATGCCTCAACCCTCCTCTTCTTCTTCTTCTTTTGGACCAATCCATGACTCCATGTTGAAACAACTTCACCAAACGCTTGTGAAGATGTCCCTCTATGACCTCATCCAAACCTCACCCCAACATCATCAAGCCCTCATCAGAGCCCTATAGGCAGTGGAGGTCCAACTTGAGGACCCCCAGCCACTTGCTGCCCTTATCCACTCTTTAGCCCCTGTTGCCTCTATCACATTCAGCGATTCTGAGATTCCCACATCCAACACAGAAGATCAGAATGCCGCCCTATTCATCACTGCCTATGTTGATCAGACACGCATTAAACATGTTATGATCAATGGAGGCACCAGCATCAACATTATCTCCACCCATGCCTTTGATCAGTTGGCTCTTCCCAAGAATTGTGTCTCCAAAACTGACACAATCTTGCACTCCTTTAATGACACCACTGCCACGACCATTGGCACAGTCATCCTTCACATCCATGTTGGTCCATGCACAGTCCCAAAGCTCTTCTATGTCATTGAAGGAGAGTTTCAATACAACATGTTGCTAGGCTGACCATGGATATGTGCCATGGCCTGTGTCCCCTCCACCCTGCACCATTGTGTGAAATTCAAGCATGACGGGCAAGTCCACACCATTCCCACTGACCCTTCACCCTTCAAAACTTGTAACACCACCTACCGTCCAAATGACGTCCTCATTCCTATCAAGCCATCAATCCCAGCACCGCCTCCATTCACAGAAGCTTCAACCAGTTTGCAACAGACGGTCGCCCTCACACCTCCCCTTCAAGCGATGACCACAGACGCCATGGAATACATCTTCCAAAGACTTTCATTGGGGAAGTATCATTTTCTGACCTTAGACATGTTCCAAACTCTGCAAGAGTATGGATGCCTTCATCACAGCCCTAGTTACGACCATCAGATCGAGATGATCGTGCCTTATGGTCCTCCTCACCTCTGAACCAACATTGTCTATGGGGGGCTCAATCAAGCTCCTACTGATGGTAATCCTCTTTCTTCACCTCAACCTTTCACATCAGACTTCTCATTTCTTAGCAACCCCACCTTTGCACACACTTACCTTTATAGGTGTGCATGGAAGGGTTTTGGTTTCGGATGCTATGAGCAGGGCTCCCATCAGCCTATTGAGCCACTCAATGATGACAATGCTAAGAAATGGTATGGCTTGGGATATCACGACTCCACTCAAGACCCTATAGACCTTTGTCCTAAGCCCACCATCGACCAATCCTTTCTAGACTCACCTATTCTTCCTCCTTCACCTATGAAGTCGGTGGTTTCCATCCCTCCTAACTTTTTCAATGCCTAAATGCCATTCGCTTGGGCACCCCTGACCTATCAACTAGGTGGGGTACCTCAGTCTCTCTCCCTCATCTTCTCTTCATCTCATCCACACTGGGTGTTAGACATTATTCCTACCACCAAATGGCTGGGGGGAGTTCGACTTCATACTGCCTATCATGACCTCAACCAAACATCAATCACACATCAACCATGACCTCAATCAATCATTAAATTAGACCTCAACCAAGCAACCAAACCTTGACCAATCATCAACCTTAACCTCTTAATCATGACCAAACACCAATCTCGACCTAGCCCTCGACCAATCTTGACAAATCAGTGACCACATCAACCAACTTCTTAATCATCATCAGCACGTGACCAATATGGAGTGAAGTAAACGAGGCAAGTTTGCTCCTAATTAGCTTGGACCTTTTATTATCATGCACAAGTATGGATCAGGAACTTATCGTCTGTCCTCTGTTGATGGATGACCAGAACCTGAGCCTCTTAATGCGTTGCATCTGCGACCGTTCTACTGCTAGTCGAGTACTCGTTCACTTGACATTTAACTTGAGCTCGTCCCTTGAGCAATCCCCATCCTCTTAGTCTTAATTCCTTTCATCCCTATTCCTCTTAATGATTCCTCTATAACCCTTTTATGATGTATGGATGCTTTGTCCTAATAAAAGGGAGCCCTTGACCTTCTATAATCTTGTCCATGACTCACATTTCTGTTAAAACAAATCAAGATGTCAAAATATCCACGATCACCATATCAATATCAAATTAAAAAGGTAGACTGCCCCCTCGAAGAATAGCTATACTATCATTGTTGTAGCTAATAGACTGCTCCCTCGAAGGACAACTATTCAAAAGCCCTTATGTTAAACAAAATTCTAGACCACTCCCTTGAAGGATGGCTATGACTACTCTGGCAATAAACATCACTATCTTAGAAGCTTCCCGCATCGATCAGCTTCACAATTGACCACCAAGCAAATGACATCTCTATGCAGGCTTCCCACATTGATCAGTTTGCACCTAAAAAAAAAAATGAGTCATGGACTTGACTTATAGTTGTCTCAGGGTCTCCTATAAAAAGGGGCAAAGTTATCTCTGCTCTAAAATGGGTTACCCTATTTCCTCCTCCTATAACCTGCTCAAGGGACTTCGAGCTCACTTTAATGTCAAAGTGATTCGATTACCGTTCTAACACAACATCTGGTCAACGACATCATGCATGAATGGGGCTCTTGGTTCTAATAACCCCTATTTATGCTGTCATTTTGGTCCTTATCAATGAAAGAGCAATATGCTTTTCACTTCTTCTTCACTTTGGTCACATTCAACTTCATCACTTGTCAATCAACTCAACTCAACTCTCTTTTTAGCCCTCCCATCGCCTATTCACACTAGTTTCTATGGACACCAATACACATGGAAACTATCGACCAAATGCAATTTATGTTAAGCATAAACAAATACTTGCTGAAGCATAAATCGACCTCAATTCATTTTTAGCATACATCCATCATGACTATGGAAAATTGCTAGGGATGAAAGACCCCTCAACCAATGTTGCAGCATACACCATTTGGAAAAGGCTGTAACATCTTTTTCTCCTCATCATTTCGACACATGACCAACCCAATCATCGACCAATCTTCTCAACTAGTCTGAACTACATTGGTCTGAGGCCCTATGACTTGGGCTATGTAGGCAACACTCAGATGATACGACATCATCTGGGGTTAGTTCGACCACCCTCATTTGTTTATCTCTCTGATGGACAAAACTTCTTTCCTCCTTTTGACCATGACCTTACCCTTGACCAAGACCAATTTCATCCCTTTGACCCTTCCTCCCTTCTAGGGAGAACTACATTGGCCTGAGGCCCTTCACACAGGGGCTATGTAGGTAGCACTTAGATCACATAACATCTTCTGAGGTTAGCTCAGCCACATCCTTTCATCCATTCCTCCCCCTCGACCAATGACCATTGGAGATCATGCCTATCTCCTTCGACTTCGACCACTTCCAAAGCAATGTTGCCTTGGTTGTTTTTACCTGTATGCTACCTCATGACTGGTTAGACAAATTGTCTGTAGACTATTTTTTAACCCTCACAAGTATAGGATCACAAGCCGGTTGATCCACACTACTTGTGACTTTTTCATGTTTTCTAGGAGCACTTCCTGAGCCCAGGATACCTAGAA
Source organism: Torreya grandis (assembly GCA_037957365.1). NCBI lineage: Eukaryota > Viridiplantae > Streptophyta > Pinopsida > Cupressales > Taxaceae > Torreya > Torreya grandis. The sequence goes on along the minus strand of JARHVA010007914.1, from coordinate 368,195 downwards.
CATGACGACCCATTAGAGCTTCAGCTTTGATTGAATAACCCAATCAACAGATGACTAAATGCTAGGGCCTAGTTATTTCAATTTTGGCACTCCTTGACCCTCAACCTGCGACACTTTGACCTGACCATATTGTGCAGTGGTATGCATGTAATCACAATTTTTGCAGCATTCACCCTCACCCCTTTTTCATCCACTCTTTATCAAATCAGCACCTAATTCCTGGTTCCCTTCCCTTGACTCTTGCTTTGAGGGGGAATACCTCATCCATAATCGGGGCAATCAACCTCTTGTTTTTGTCTTCCAGTTCATTCGAACAACCAACAAGACGGAATCGACCTTATCCCACACCTGGGGCAACCACCTCCTATTTTTGTCTTGCAGTTCATTCAAACAACCAACAAGATGGAATCGACCTTATCCCCCACCTGGGGCAACCACCTCCTATTTTTGTCTTGCAGTTCATCCAGAATAACCAACAAGACAAAAAGGCACAAATGTAGACACCAAAATTGTGTCTAACCCTTGTCGTCCTCCCCTTAAACCCCCATTTTATTCTCCCATGCCTATTTAACCTCTGTTGACCATTTTCACACAAGCCTTGCCTCTGGCAGCATGCCAAAATGAGCAGAAAGCTAAAATTAGCCTCTGTCCCCATTCTGCATCTACTGACGCCGGTCACTACTCAGCTAACGTCGTCAACGTCGGTCACACCCTCGGCCGATGTCGGTAGCTCTACCGCCGTCAGTTAACCTTTAACTGCATCCATTAATTTGTTTCTCAATCCGTTATTCAGTTGCCAATCAGTTTTGCAACCGGTTATCAGACCTTTGGCATCAAAACACATTTCTTTCATCCAAACACAACAAAAAAGCAACGATCAGCCAACTTTCACATCCAATCAATCTGTAATACAATCTCTCATATTTTCTCTCTCCGATATAGGTATTCCGCTTTGGTCATCCCAATGGAGGTCTATTACATTGAACTTCTACAACACATGGACAACATCAATTATGTCTTCAGCATGTAATAGGTAAGTGTCTTCTCTGTGCTTTTATTTTATTTTTGTTTATTGTTTTTTAATATTACCACCCCGACTTAGATTATAGACCCGACTGGACTTTCTCCCGTATCACCTCTATCCACCATTTTTAGTTGGTAACTCTGCCTAGATTTCTGCTCAAACCCCTAAACAATCCCTCTGACTCCCAAATTGACTCCCTAACCCATAGACATAGACTTCAGAGCATTCTGCAATCCTAAAACCTTGTCCAGACCTGACCAGACCCCGTCCAAGAGTTGCTGCCCCGATCGACGCCAGTCATTAACCCTACCGATGCTGGCACTTTAACCGACGTCAGCACCCTTCTTGATTGACACCGGCATAGAGATCAATACCGGTGACTGTGCAGAGCAATTTACTGCATATCAGGTATGCATTTTGCTTTTTGTCTTTATTTCTTTCATTCTGTCTTTCACTATTTCTATCAAATATTCTATTTTTAATCAGTGGGTTGATATCCCTTAAGGAAGTCTTTGTACTTTAGGGATCAAGCTTTTGCTTGATAGCCCACCATCTCCTTGTCTAATATTTTTCGTGTTTTAGTCTTTTCTTCTTTGCAGGTGTCATTCCTCCATAGTCAAAGAGGAGTACCTTCCAACATCTGATTTTGGTGCACATGACCATATCCAGGTATCTTCTAGCCTTGACCATTTCTTTTAGTTTCTTAATTTCTTCTTTGAATGTAGAAAGTGATATAGCATAGAAACACTATCCTAATCAAAGGGTAATCCTAAAACTCACCCTTAAACTTTATTTAGGGCTTTAAAAACAAACAAGAAGGGAGGAAACATTACTAACTCTCCCCCTTGATGAGAACTTCTTTTAATTCTAACATGTTAAAAAAGTATACAAACTTTTCTTTACATAATGGCTTAGTGAAAATATCAATCATTTGTTTTTGATAAGGATAGAAAGATAGAATAATTTTATGGTCTTCAAGAAGTTCACATTGAAAAATATGTTGAATCTCAATGAGCTTGGACCTTTCATGTAAAATTGGATTTTTTGCTAAGGTAATGAAACATTTATTATCACTAAAAATTAGAGCAACAGAGGATTGAGGGTGTCCCAAATATGCAAGAAGTCTTATAAAACACATATCTTCCTTAGAAACATGATTACAAGCTTAATACTCAACTTCCATGGAAGATAGGGAAACCATAATCTAATTTTTAATATTCCATGAAATTGTGTTGTAACCCAAAGAAAAATAGTAACCACTTGTGGATCTACAATCATTGGTATCCAACACAATCAAAATTTAAATAAAATACCAAAGAGAAATTTAAATTTGAGATATACTCAATGCCAAAATTGATATTACCTTTAATATAATGAATAATTCTTTTACTAAATTTAAAATTAATAACTTGAGGTTTAGACATAAAATGAGAAACCAATCCAATAGAAAAGGCAATATCAGGATGAGTATGAGTAAGATAATTCAAACTACCAACTAATCATCTATAAAGATTTGGATCAATTATTTTAGTTTTTATGTCATTAAATAATTTGAACCCAAGTTCACAAAGGGTATCAAAAGGTTTGAAATATAACATATTAAACCTAGATAACAAGTCATATGCATATTTAGACGGAGAAGTAGAAATGCTATATTTTTATTGTAAAACTTGAATGCCTAAAAAGTAATGTAAGAGACCCAAATCAATAATTTCAAAGGTATTATTCAAAGCATTTTCATACAATAAACCATTGAACTATTAAAACCAATTATTATTGAGTCATAAATGTTCAAAATAATGATAACTATGCCATTTGGAGTGTTTTTAACAAAAATATTAGGATCCTTAGAACTATGAGTAAAACCTTGAGCTATAAAAAATGATATATTTTAGAGTACCATTCTCTAAGAGATTGTTTCAAACCATAAATAGATTTTTTTAATTTTGAAAAAAGATTTTCTTTGCCTTTATTAATAAAACTAGGGGGTTGAGACATGTAAATTTCTTCATGCAAGTCACCATTTAAAAAGTCACTCTTAATATCTATTTTATAAATAGGCCAATGCATGTGAGTATCTAAAGCTAAAAAAAATTAATTGTGAGAATCTTAGTAACAGGTGCAAAAGTTTCATTATAGTCAATTACTTTGATTTGAGAAAAACCTCTAGCAACTAATCTAGATTTATATTTTTCAATTTGATTATAAGAATTGAAATTAATTTTAAACAACCATTTAAAACTTACCAAGTGATGTCATTTAGGGAGAAGGACTAAGTCCCAAGTGTTATTAAAAATCAAAGTGTTGTATTCATCATGCATTGAATTTTTCTAATGAGTCTGGCCTTGATATTATTTTAGTGTTTTGGGATCATTATTGTTCATAAGTTTATACATAAAATCATAAATATAAAATTATTTCCTTATTCTACAAGTATCATTAAGATCTATATCAATTCCAAAATCTTGTATAGTAGCCTTGGCCTACTTAGTACATAGAATTAGCTGGAACAAGACTATAATAAGGAGAAGGAAATTTAAGAACATCATCATTATGAACCACATCATTATGATCATTAATTTATTCAAAAGTAAAATAAGTAAACATTATATCAAAAAAATATGAATTGGAAGCACAATCAAGTACACAATTTTTAACAATTTTAACATCTCTTTTAATATTGATTTTATTAGTTTTAGGATCATACACTAGATAATATTTAGATTATTCATCATAACTAATAAACATATAAGTGTTTTATTTAAAATCTAACTTATTTCTTTTTTTTATGGGAATATGAAAAAATGCATCACAACTAAAAACATGTAAATGCTTTAAATTAGGTATTATACCACTCCAAACTTATTCATGGGTAATATTTAAAACAGTTTTTGTGGGATTCATATTAATTATATATAATCACAATGCATAGCTTAAAACTAAAATTTACAATTCATATTTTTATCATGCAACATACACCTAGCCATTTCAGTGATAGTCTTATGTTTACATTCAACAACATCATTTTGCTCAGGTGTGTAAGAAATAGTTTTCTCATTTTTAATACCATGTTACCTATAGTATGAAATAAAATCATTGATAACATATTAAATTCCATTTTTATTTCATAATATTCATAAAAAATAAAGAGATTGTTTTTTAACAAAAACATGAAACTCAATATAAGTGTCTACAACTTGATATTTAGTTTTCAAGAAGTAAATCCAAACTTGCCTAGTATAATCATAAAAAAAATTTAAATAATAATTTAAAAAATTAATATAAGGAGTTTTCATAGGTCCTAATATGTCACTATGAATTAAATGAATCTTTTAAATATAATTCCAAGATTGATTCTTAGAGAAAATTTCTATATGAATTTTACCAGCCATAAAACCACTATAAATAGAATCAGTGAGAAGAAATTTAGGCAAACCTTGGAGCATTAAGTTTTTCATAAGTTTAATAATTTGGTAATCAATATGGCATAATATTTTATGCCACATGTTAGTATCATTAAAATCAAGAAAAACATGAGAAAAAGAGAAAGAAAAGAATCCAATAAATTTAAAAAAATTATCATTGTCTAAAAAAGTAGTAGCAACTACTTAAAAATATTTTTTGGGATATTTAACATAACAAGTGTCATTAAATTAATCTAATTTATATCCCTATTTACATAATTTAGTAATATAAAACAAATTCAATTTTAAAATGGAAATAAGCAAGACATCATACAATTTACCATTAAAGATTTTAACAATTATTTTGGCTTCAACATTGCAAGATAAATGATTTTTAATACATAAATTATTATTAGAAATATTTTGTTCCAAATAATTACAAATATTTATATTATATGTTTTATGCTGAGTATCATTAGAATCAACAATCTATTTAATAGGAGAAGCATGCAAAGAACAACTAAAAACAACTCTAGTATTAGACTTATGTTTAAATTGAGTCTTAGTTTTACCAGTGCTAACATTATATTTGACCTTAAATTTTCTATTTTTAATATCATATTTATTTTTAAATTAGTGATCATCATCATGAGTATTTTTGTCACAATAATTACACTCTAACTTTTTCTTGGGTTTTGAGGTAGATTTTTTATATTTATTGTCATGTGTATTATTGGACTTAACATATTATTTACCATTATTGTTTTGGTGTTTAGAAATAAAATCATGTTCATTAGTCTTAAGACTACCAAATTGAATAAACTTTTTGTCTTCTGGATGCAACAAAGTAACAAATAACTCAAACGTCAATTGAGTAGATAAAGTAAGAAAATCTAGTTGTAAATGAATATTAGTAATTAACTACTAAAAATGTTGAAGCAAACATTTTTCCATGATAATATAATTAAATTTAAATTTGAAATTTTAACTCCTATACTAGTGAGCTGACAATGTAAAGACTGATTTTAATCATGAAATCATCCATAGTTTGGAAGTCATTGTACTTTAAATCAGATAATTGATCTTGAATTTTAGATTTTAGAGATCTATTCACAACATAATAAACAAATTTAAGTTTAGACCATGCATTGGATGAAATAAGAAAACAATCAATATGCACATGCAATTTATGGGTCATGGCCATGCTAATCAATCCTAAGGCTTCATAATTTTTTTCTTACCATTTCTCTTAAACTTTAGTAGTTGTAATATCTTCATCATATTTGGGGTCCATGCTATCTACTACATGTACCAAGTGTTTAAATTTAATATGCATTACATATGCAATCTACATAAATGGCAATTGGTGGACATGAGTTTAAATTTGGGAAAAAATTGAGTCATTGTGTTGCAAAATCTCACTCAATATTTGAAAAGTGAATAGGAAAGAAAAAATATCTTAAAATGAAGGATGCATGGAGAAGGGACAAGGAGGCCAAAATAATGGACCATTATTGAAGTTTTAAAAATGGTTTAAGGAATAAATGAGAGCATAAAATTGCAAATAAGAACAAGAGTTTGTGAAATTAGATGTTTTTTTTTAATTAATTATCCACCAGTTGGAATGGAAAATATAATTACAACAATTATATAACTATAATTTTAAGCTCAATTGACTTGTAATTGTAAATCCACACCAAAATCTAAAATTAAAGAATTAATGGGAATTGAGAAATGTGTAAAAAAGTTTAATTAAAAGTTTTGTCAAAAAAAAATTAATAATTTTTTCTTGTTTTGATTGATATATACAAAACTGATTTGATGTTTAATTTTAATTATTTATTTTAAAAACCAATGATTAGAAATTAAATATTACATGCAACTTAATGGAAATAAAAGCAGAAATAAAGTATTTAAAAATAAACTAAGTGCTATTATAAAAAAACTTAGTTTAATTAATTACCACTTGGATTACTCATAGGTTCATTTGTTTATGATGGGATAGACAAAATAATTAAAAAGGGAATATAATCTAGTTTATTTATATTTGGAGAAAAAAAAGAATTAAAATACTATAAAATAAGGCACAATAGAATAATAGAATAATGAAATGGTTTAAAATTATAAAAAATAATGATTGCGAATTTAAAGATAGGATTTTTTTAATGCAAAAAATGAGTAATTGTAGGTATGCAGTGAAGAAAGATGACATACATGTAGCTAAAAACCAAGAAAACACATAAATAATAATATGACAATTTAGTCAGAGAAATGACAAATAAGGAAATAATTTTCTAGGTAGCCTAGGTGATGCTAAGGAAGATTGGGACCAATGAAATCAACATGAACTAGAACCTATTGAATCTACACTACACATAGAGATGGAATTATGTAGAAGTAGATAACTATAAAGTGAAAGCAAAATAAAAATGTACATGATATAAAAGATGCCAAGAGACTAACAAAGAAAGGAAAAACCAAGATTCATTACCTAAAAGATTAAAAAATGATTAAGGAGAATGTAATGATGCACAAGAGATGGAAATAAGCTCAAAAATAACATTGAGGGATCAAACAAAAGCTAAGAAAATAAGGCAATGGTCCAAGGTAGATTGATACATAGAAATAAATAAATAATGTAGATAATGTCAGGGTAAGAGGACTATGCCTTAGATCATAAATAAGGTGAATATAAAATATCCTAAGAAAATAAGAAGACTAATTTTTTTTTTTATTAATCTTAAATAAAGTTTTGGAAAAACACCCCAATAGAACAGAGTGATTAAATTCTAAATAGTGAGTTAAAGGAAAAAAAATCTCAATAAACAAAACTATAAACTTAAGGGAAAGAGGAATATTTGTTTTTTTTCTTGCATGTAGAATCTAAAATAATTTTAAAAAAAACACTTACTTTGAGGGGATCTCAAAACCAAGAGAACATTGAAAAAAATGTCCCTTTAGAGCAACCTGAAACAAACAGTTAGAGAGCAAAAAAAACACAAGCAAAAAATGAGAGGGAAAAAAATTTGAATGGAGATCAAGAGTGGAGGCCTTGTAAAAATAATCCAAAATATCTCCCAAAAACTTCAAACTTCCAAGAAAAATGTCAATAAGATGAACTTAGATCAAATACCATGAAGGGATTATCACAAGAACATTTATCAATGATAAATGAAAGTGCATAAATAAAGAAAGCAAAAAGTAATGTTATCTCTAAAGATGAAAAACATAAATGAGACAAGAATTTTAAAGTGGGAAACTAAATGTATCAAAAAAAAATTCACGTGATCTTATAAGAAGGCTTGTTACCAAAATATCCATAATTACAATTTAGAAGCAAGATTAAATTGAGAAGAAGAGAGAGATATATGTGATTTTTTAATGAAGAAAAGAGGAGTTGAAGGCTATTTTATAGATCTATAGGAAAAGAATGGGACTTACAAGGAATCTCTTGATTACCTTAGAAACCTCCTTTATGTGTTCCACTTATGTCCTAGTACCTTATAGAGTATTGGGAGGTGTGTGCTAATTGAGAAAAAGGGTTACTTATCCAAGTAAATTCAAAATCCTAAAGGAGAACAAAAAAGTGAGTGGCACCTCATGGAATCCATATTTATGTCAATTTTTAATTCAAATAAATAAAAATTCCACACACATAAATGGAAATTAGGATAAAATAAATTATCCTAAATAAATTTTAATCGTGACACACATTTATGAGGTCATACCACATAAAAATAATTCGGTTCAAACCCTATGAAATAATGCAAGTGTTTAATCATATAAATAAGAAAGTTACATAGATAAATATGATTATATGTAACTTGACCTAGACAAGTATTTTGAGTTTGACATGCTTAGATATGACAAAGTCTTGGGTCTAATATAAAAATACTATTAGGACTTGTTCCAAAGTCTTAACATTAGGTTAGATTTTTGGTAGGTTAATTAATATTATTGTTAATGGGGCATGCATATTTTAGTAAAGAAACTCCCATAAAATAAAGTTAGTTTAATTTTAGGTAGTTTTCATGTTTTATATTTATTAATTTGAACTACCTTGCGAGTTGGTCTCTCGTAAATAGTTGGTTTTAGGTTTGTTGTTTTTATCGGTCATTGGTAAAAACTATATAAATCAATGTTTGCTATGAAAAAGTATTAATAGAGTAAATGCACCCTTATGTACTTATTTTAATTTTTGAATATTAATAAAATACTTGTGCACTCGCACTAAGTGGGGATAAGGTTCAATCTACTTGGTTCAAGGAATTATCAGTGGTATCAGAGCATGGTAATTTTGGGAGCTTGGTGAATTTGAAGGAAAGCAAGGTGAAAAGTCAAATTCATGTGATATCATTAAGGCATGAAATAAGGTATGCCATATAATGAAAAAATTTATTGGTTTAAATGTTTGAAAAATTATTAAATTATTTTAGTTTTTCAAATATTTTCTACATTTAAACCTGTGTATTTTCCATATACCATAATTTGGTCATTTTGGCCATTTGATACTTCATTTTCTTGTGTTAAAACTCCTAATTTGTCATAAAAATGAATTTTTAGTATTTAAATTTTATTAAATTCATTGTTTTTTGCAAAAATTAGACTTGTACAACCTGTTTACTTATGAAAAACCTCTATAACTTTCATTCATGGCTGCCATTGTTGATTCATTTCATTTTCAGCCATTTTGAATCCATAAACACCTGTTAAACTAGTTTAAACCCCTATTTTTGCATTCTCAATGAAAAATATGGAATTTTTTATGAGTTGTATGGCCTATGGTATGGCCTTCCAATGCCCTGGCTGAGATTTAAAGCTATTTCCAGCAAAACATACCTTGAAAATTTGCCAAAATTTAGAAAAATCATTTTTATCCTGCCTGTATGGATCTGCATGACCTCTAGCAGAGAGAACAAGTGAAAAAATTATTTCTAGGAGCAGCCACGGCATCCCAGGCAAACATGGCATAGGTATAAAATTGAAAAATATTTTTTCTTATATTTCTAATGTGTTTGTTATCATAAATTTGTTGGGAATGGGTCCCACATGAGATGTCTTGTAAGAGAAGGCTGAAAAAGGGAAACAATTGAATTTATTTACACACATGTAATTTTTTTTCCCTAATAGAAAAAATCTAGAATAAGTAGAAATTTCTGAGTATAATATTTTGAAAATGCTCTTAGAGTAATTGGTTAAGCTTATTTTGTGAAGAAGCTTGCAAGGAAGAGGTCAAGGGTTCATATCCGTTATTTTGGTAAAAGTTATTTTTACTTTAGAATATACTTTTTTGTAAAAATAATATTCCCTTTTAAATATGAAAGTTGTAAAATGCATACTTATTGTATTGTGTTGTTTTAAAAATCAAAAAAGGGGGAATTCAGTTCTATTTATTTTACATTATTGTGGTGATATAAGTGTGTAATTTGTGGAATAAGGTTGTAATTTGGTGAAATAAGGGTGTAATCATTGATTTTTGGTGAGGTTAAGTGCAAAAACCATCAAAAAAATTTATTTTTCTTTTGCGCTCTACGTGGAGGTTAAGTGCAAAACCCTGTAAAAGCAGTGTCTTGTGCAGTGAGTGTGATATTTGTTTCATGTCTTTTACATTTTTTCTCTACTACACTTGCTTTTATTTCAAAATTCTAAAGGTTCAAAATTTTCTTTTAGATGGTGATAGATTAATAATTTCCAATTATTCAGATTGGAAATGATTGATGGAGGCTTCACTAGTTTTTAATGAGTTATGGGATATTGTTAAGAATGAAAATCCCACATTGCCAACAGAGAAAGATAAATTATATATATTCAATTTGTGTGATTATAAGGCCTTAGCTCTCATTAAATGTTGTTTTAATCATGATACTTATGTTCATATTGAAAATTCTCCTCATAGTTACACTGGATGGAAAACATTGTCAGATTTGTATAATAAGAAACCTAAGCATAAGAAGATAGATATTCATATGTAGTTGTTTAATTTTTTATTAGATGAAGATGGGGATATGGGAGAATATATGTCTAAGTTTAAAAATGTCACTACTGAGTACACTAAGGCTAGTTTTGGAAAACTAGATGATGACCTCATAGTCACTACTACTTTGAAAGGACTACCAGGGTCCTATAAGAATTTTATTGAAATGTTGCATGTCTCTGACAAGATCACAGGCATCACCTTTGATAATTTGGCTAAGTTTATCATCCAACATGACCTCTCTCTACCTAATAAATCCAAGAAAACTGAAGAAGCCCATGTTTTAGAGTCAAAGCCTAGTTCATCTTCATCTGGGCATCAAAACAATAGAGGAAATAGTTATAGAGGGGGTCAAGGTTACAGAGGAGGCATATATCAAAATAGAGGTAGGGGTCATTCAAATAATAAACAATCTAACCAATCACAATCACATGAAACAATTGATCAAGGACATCGTCACAACTCATATAGGGGCAGAGGTCGAGGTAGATCAGACATTTGTGTCATAGATGTGGAAAATTTGGTCACATTACCTCAAAATGTAGGATTCCTTTTGATAAAATTTAGAGACCACAAAAAGTGACTAAGTCTAACTCTACTCAGTATGTTGATCATGACTATGATGAGTTTAGTAATGTTGCCCATGAATCTGCATTCACTACTTTGGGGCACATTGATTATATTGAATATGAGGCTAGAGATGAACTCATAGATGTATGGGTTTTAGACATAGGAGAAAACAAACACATGACATTTAGGAGAGATTTATTTTGGTCTTTCAAGGAAGATTCTCTCTCTCTAGTTTCCTTAGTAGATAAGTCTATGCATACACCACTAGGACTTGGATCTATTCAGATTCTTCTTCCTAATGGGTCTATAAAATACTTGGAGGATGTTTGGTATGTTCCCACATTGAAGAAATAGTTACTTTCTTTGGTAACTATTCGAAAGAAAGGTTATCAAATTTTTCTTGAAAATGGGCTCATTTACATCAATTCAGTGAAGGATGATTATAAAATAATGTATACAAGATATGAAGATGGAAACTTGGTTTGATTGCATTGTAAAGTGCTTCCTCCCACTATAAAACTTATGGCAGTTATTGACACAAGTATAGGTACTATGTCTAAAAAACAATTATGGCATCTCCACTATGGACATTTTAATATCCACTCTTTAGTGGATTTGTAGAGATATGGTATGGTGAATGGGTTGCCCACTTTTCACAAAGATAGTATTATTTATGAGTCATGTGTTTTGGGCAAACAAAATCAAGAAAAAATTCCTAAATAGACATCTTGGAGAGCTAACAAATGTTTAAAATTAGTTCATAGTGATGTATGTGACATGAAAAAGTCATCCATTGCTGGGTGTAGATACTTTGTCTTGTTTATTGATGACTTTTCTCAGATGACTTGGGTATTCTTTATGAAAAATAAATTTGAAGTTTTAGCTAAGTTTTTTGATTGGTTACACTTAGTTGAAAAAGAAATAGGTTAACATTTATCCACTCTTTATTCAGATAATGGAGGTGAGTATACCTCAAATGAATTTTTAGATTATTGTTGAGAACATGGAATTCATCGACAATATAGTAATTCTTATACTCCATAGCAAAATGGAGTATCTGAACATAACTTTAGAGGGCAAAACACATGCCATGTTGCACTATAAATAGCTTGATGATAAATTTTGGGCAGAAGCCATTGGTACTGTAGTGTATTTGAGAAATAGGTCCCCCAAAATTTGCACTTTTGGGACAAAATCCATATGAGGCATGGTATGGATTTAAACCAAAATTTAAACACTTGAAAGTGTTTGGATGTCTTTATTTTGATTTGGTTCCTATTAAACATAAAACTAAGTTGGAACCATGAAGTTGAAAATGCATCTTTCTTGGTTATTCTAAAGATAAAAAGGGGTTTTGTTTGCTTGCATAAGATTCAGGAAAAATCAAGTGAGTCGAGATGTAATATTTGATGAGTTTGGGACTATGAACACTATAGAGATTGATTCTCAACTTGATAGATTAGAGAGGAAAAATACAAAAATATATAAGGGTTTGAATAATGGGGATAACTCTTCAAAGTTATGGTATGAAACTCAAATTCCTTCACTTTCCTCTCCTTCATCTACAAGTTCACAAGTTGATGACTTAGAAATTGTTGAAAATTCTCTAAGTCCCCCTTCAAATGATGCAATGATGAGAATTCTAGAGTCCCTGATTAGAATAATTTGTCTAAGTATCCAAAATGGGCTAAAAGTACTTTTTCTGACTTGACAGTAGATGAAGTTGGTTTAACAGGGCCCAAGAATTCTTGAAAATAGGTAAACTATGCTATGGTTGTTACTACTTCTTCCACTGAGCCATCCACTTTTGAGGAGGCATCTATTGAACATGTTTGGCAATAGGTGATGAAATGTGAGTATGATTCCATACTTAACAATAATACATGGGTTTTAGTTGATCCTCCTCCACATGTTAAATCCATCAGATGTAAATGGGTTTATAGGACTAAGTATAAATCAGATGGCTCCATGGATAAACATAAGGCAAGACTTGTTACAAAAGTATATACACAAAAAGAAGGTATTGGCTATGAGGAAACATTTTCACCAACTACCAAATGGCACACTATGCGTATGGTACTTGCCTTAGCAGCATAAAATATTTGGAAAGTACATCAATTAGATGTTAAAAGTGATTTATTAAATGGTGATTTACATGAAGAAGTGTATATGAAACAACCTCAAGTTTTGAATAGGTGGGTGTTGAACACAAAGTATGTAAATTGATAAAAGATTTGTATGGGCTCAAACATGCACCCAGGGCTTGGTATGAGAAAATGGATTCATACTTGAAATACATTGGTTTTCATCACAATGAATCTAATGATACTCTCTATTTTGGAGTGCAGGGTAAGAAAATGGTGATACTTGTTCTCTATGTCAATGACTTGTTTATTACAGGTAATGATGAGAACCATAATAAGTCTATGAAGAAGGAATTAAAAGATGGGTTTGAGATGATAGATCTTGGACTTCTTCACTACTATCCAAGCATAGAGGTAACTCAGAAAGAGCATAGTATTTTCATTCCACAAACTAAGTATATTTTTGAGTTGTTAGATAGGTTTGGCATGAGTGATTGCAAACCTACCCTCACTCCCATGGAAAGTAACTTGAAATTGTCTAAGGATGATAGCAGTGCCTTTTTTGATGGCACCACATATAGATAATTTGTGGGAGGTTTGATATACTTGATGACTGCCAATCCTGATATTTCATTTTTAGTTAGAATTTTATCTAGGTTTATGCATGAACCTAGATAAATTCATTGGCATGTAGAAAAATGAGTACTTCATTACCTTCAGGGAATGAAAACATATGGCCTTGAACCATTGCAACAAAAACTTTAAACTTGTTGGATGTTATGATGCAAATTTTGGCAGATGTGTGGATGACAGAGTGTCAACCATAGGATACACTATGCATATGGGTTCAACTGCCATTGTTTGGTGTTGTAAGAAGTAGGATATAGTGGAAAATTCATCAGTAGAATCAAATTATATTTCAGCATGGGATGCTTCCAGAGAAATTGTTTACCTTCATCATATTCTTAAATATCTTTAGGTTTCTTAGATTGCTCCTACATAGTTATACATTGATAATCAAAGTGCAATAAAGATGTCCAAGAATCTAGTGTTTCATGCCAGAAAAAAACATTTGGATGTCAAATACCATTATCTATGAATAATGGTGGTAAAGAAAGCTCTTGATCTAATATATTGCCCAATTGCTGATTAGACAACTGATATCTTCACAAAACCCCTTGACATAATCAAATTTGAAAAAAATAGAAAAATGATTGGTATGTGTCCAAAGACCTGACTTTGGATCATAGTGGGGTCTATTAGGACTTGTTCCAAAGTCTTAACATTAGGTTAGATCTTTTTTAGGTTAATTAATATTATTGTTAATGGGGCATGCATCTTTTAGTAAAGACACCCCCATAAAATAAAGTTAGTTTCATTTTAGGTAGTTTTCATGTTTTATATTTATTAATTAGAACTAACTTGTTGAGTGAATATTTTGTCAGCCAACTAACTGGTGACCAAAATAGTTCCTATCACCATAACATAGGAAGATTGGTCATCCTGGTGTGCAGGTTTACTACATCAACAGGGGAAAATTCTCTCCTCTCATCAAGGGGAGGTTCCCTATTAAATATACGGAGGCTATAAACTATATATATATATATATATATATATATATATATATATATATATATATATATATATATGCAAAAAGTAAGACACAAGGGGTGGGATAAACCATCCATCTCTCTTTTTTTAGAGATGATGCTGACAAATAGAGGAGAAATACTAGGTGATTGGTAATGGCAGTTCTCTTCTTTCATAAGTAACATTCAACCAAGAGCCAAATCCCTTCCTAGATAGTATAAATCCTGGTGAAGTGATAAAAGGGACTTCTCTTCTTTCAGAAGTGCTTGTTCTTGCAAATAGTAGGACTCTTTTTGGTAACAAGTGACGGGGTAATAAGATCCAAAGTAACCAGCAATTTGAGATGTAGCACAAAGTCTCCACTTTAACTTCCGTAGAGGGAGATATGAAGAATAATGGGGGCACAAAGTCATCCCAAGGTTCTTTACACAAAAAGAAAATAAAAACACACATTGAAGACAACTATGATAGCACAAAGTCTGAAAGCAGGTGGCTTCAGGACACCTTCATTATCACCTCCACTAGTTCTAATTGTTAAATTAAATAAACATGAATTCTTTTAGAAGACAGACATATGAACAATATCCTAAAGTAGCACAAGTTATAACAAAACAAAGTCTACAAGAAACTTGCTTTCTCATTCAATCAAAGAAATATGAATTACAATCTAATCTCAAAGTCATAGTAATGCCTTTCAATTTGGGTAGAGTTTCACTTCTGGTAAGGGGAATATCTCCCTTCAAATGATACAAGAGATTACATTATATAGAGGCCTAAGGGAGGCTTGGCACTTTCTCCCATGGAGTGACCCATTTGGTGCATTCAATGCCTTAGATGCATTCTTGGTCTTGTCAGGAAGGGCCATGCTAGAGCAAGGTGGCTGCCTTGACCATGACATGTTGATTCATCTCTAGTACCTCCTCTTGAACCTAAATATCTCATTCCATCCCCTGCTTATCTATACAACTATCTATTCTATCTTTATCTCATAGGGGACAAATAGACGATGCTTTCAATGTTTACAGGCCCCTAATATCTACTTGGTGAACTGCTTCACCTATTGGAATTAACTCCTACTGAGTTTCCTTCTTTGTCTCTTCCTTCTCTTCATCCTAGCATTAAAGTCTCTTGAACACATTTGAGTTTGTGCTTTAAGTCTGCTAAAATTAATAGACACTTCATTGTGACAAATTTGACATTTGTGGGCCCATCATTCTTCCCAATAACTCTCTCATGTCTTTCTCACTCGCCATGGTCACTATCCACTGTGACATGGGTGAGGACATGTGGTAGCATCCATAGCTTCAAAATATGCTTATCATAATAGACCTTGAGACTTGTTTGAGGTTAGAGGAGCAGATGTAGACACGTGGCAGTTTATGCTGCACTAAGATGGGACACATGGCGCGTGCCACTCTATGAAGCTTCATTTGAAATTACATCTCAGCATGTGACACTTGGAAACATATGCTACACTTTAAGGCTCAAACCTTTCCTAAAGGTAACTTTCCCTTTAGGGTCTTGAAAAAGGTTTGCTTTTGAATGTTGAGTGTCCCTCCTCAAAGGTGTCTGCCCTATTTTATGACACATGGTGCCTTCCACCACTTTTAACTAGAGACACATGGTATCTTCTGCTATTGACACTTGGTAGAATCCACCTTCTCGGGCCTTTTCAAAACCATAGAAATGCTTGGGGCTCAATTTGGCTCTTGTAGATGATGACACTTGTCAGCCTCCACTACTCTCTACATGGGACACGTGGCACGATCCACTGCTCTTAGGAACACAAAGTGAAGCCTTCTGCAATTGTCACTTGTCACCCTCTATGGAACTCTAGAAGAAGCTTTGTCAAAAGGAACCTTGCAACTTATAAGGAACTTTGAGAAGTGAACACTGACATGTGTCACATTTCATTGAGTTATAATGTTGACATGTGGCATGGTCTAAATATTTTTATCAGTCATTTGGATGCAAACATGTGGTGTATTCTGCTTCATTTAGTCACTCATCCCTAGGCCCACCATGTTCTTTGCTTGAAATAGTGAAGCTAAGGGAAGAGACTATAGATATTGACACTTGGAGGCTCAAAACAAGCTTCAATAGGGACACGTGGCAATATCCACCAATTCATAGAAACAAAGTTTAGTGGGGCTCGACTGTCGACACTTGGCAACATTCACTTGGCTCTTTCTTTTGTGCATGCTTCTTTTCTTAACTGAGGTAGCTTTTGAACCTTTGAACCTAGTGTGTTGAATTGATTGAATCTTGAACCCATTGAACTAATGAACCAAAATGGTTCAAGGTTTAACAGTTCAAGCTTTTGAGACTTATTAAGTGATCGGGGTTGTATAACCTTGAAACATTCAAACTTTGAACATCTGTCAAAGAAATTAGCTCTTGTTGATGACGTTGAACCTTTGAAACCATTGAATCAAAAAGGTTCAAGGTTTAATGGTTCAATGGTTCAATCCTTGTTTTGATGCTTGCCAATAGACCCTTTGAACCATTTAAACTTGCTAATCCTTTCACCAAAAAGTTGAGAAAATGATGAAATTTAATGTTTAGAAAAAAATTGGAAAGGGGAGGGACAATTTTGGCCATGCAAGACCAAAATAGTCATATGTTGTCTAAAAAATGAGGGGTCATCTTCAGGGATAACAGCTGGCTCTTGTTGGGGAACTTCCTTCAGATGACAACTCAAAATAGCTGAGGGTAGTAGAAACTAGAATCTCCAATGCCTTTAAGTGTGCCATTGGGCTATGGAGTCATGCTACACAAAAAGAAAGGCTCCAAAAAATGAAAATGAAAAGCACAAAATAGAACTAAAGACTATACAAATGTACATATGTAAAAGTGAACTTATTTGATACTTCAATAATTGAAGTGATTCAAATGCTACCCACGGTGAGATAATGAAAATGACATTCCATCTTGATAAACTAGTAGGAAACCATTTTGTCCCCAGAATCGGTGATGGGTGAATAGAACTCTCCACCAAAAATCAAATTTCTTGTGCACTCCTTTTGGTTCTCTCTTCTTGCCCCATGGCAAGATGTGGTCTTCAATCTGAAAACCATAACTTTTTGTTCTCTTGGTGGAGAGTTCCTTTTGCTGACTTTAGAGCACAATAGTATGGTCCACTACCATAGCTTGCTATTTTACTACACTAGTAGGGTCAACAACACCTTGATATTTTTGGCTTCTAGTGTAGCGTGGAGTTGCCAAATTATAGAACAAAAATGGGAAAGAATTGGCCCTGCTTTAGCTTGAAGCTTGAGGCTTCAAACTGCACGTTCTAACCTGGTGGATTTGGTTTGCAGACCAAATTATATAATGGAGATGGATGAAGATGGTAAGGCTATAATGATAATGGGTAAGACATGGAATGGAGTCACTATACTATGTAATGGATAAGGGTAGGGACTACTGCAATCTAAAACTTGAGGTTTTAGACTACACGTTCATCCCCACTGGAGACACTAAAAACTGTTGGATGAATATTTTGTTAGCCAGCTAACTAGTGACCAAAATAGTTCTTATCACCACAACATAGGAAGATTGGTCATCTTGGTGTGCAAGTTTACTACATCAACATGGGACAAATCTCTCCTCTCATCAAGGGGAGGTTCCCTATTAAATATATAGAGGCTATAAACTATATATATATATATATATATATATATATGCAGAAAGTAAGACACAAGGGGTGGGATAAACCATCCATCTCTCTTTTTTCAGAGATGATGCTGAAAAATAACAGAGAAATATTGGGTGATAGGTGATGGCACTTCTCTTCTTTAAGTAACATTTAGCCAAAATCCATATCCCTTCCTGGATAGTAGAAATCCTGGTGAAGTGATAGAAGTCACTTCTCTTCTTTCAGAAGTGCTTGTTCTTCCAAACAATAAGACTCTTTCTGGTAACAAGTGATGGGATAATAGGATCTAAAGTAACCAAAAATCTAAGATGTATCACAAAGTATTCACCTTGACTACCCTAGAGGGAGATATGAAGAATAATGGGGGCATAAAGTCATCCCAAGGTCCTTTACATAGAAAGAAAATAAAAACACACACTGAAGACAACTATGATAGCATAAAGTCTAAAAGTAGGTGGCTTCAAGACACCTTCCTTATCACCTCCACTATTTTTGCTTGTTAAATCAAATAAACAAGAATGCTTTCAGAAGATAGACATATGAACAATCTCCTAAAGTAGCACAAGCTATAACAACACAAAGTCTGCAAGTAACTTGCTTTCTCATTCAATCAAAGAAATATGAATTATAATCTGAGCTCAAAGTTTTAGTAATGCCTTTCAATTTGGGTAGAGTTTTGCTTCTAGTAAGTGGAAGATCTCCCTTTAAATGATATAAGATATTACATTATATAGAGTCTTGAGGGAGGCTTGGCACTTTATCCCATGGAGTGACCCATTCGGTGTATGCAATGCCTTGGATACATTCTTGGTCTTATTAGGAAGGGCCATGTTATAACAGGGTGGCTGCCTTGACTGTGGCATGTCAATTCATCTCTAGTGCCTCCTCCTAAGCCTAAATCTCTCATTCCAACACCTACTTAGCCGTGCAACTATCTATTATATCTTTATCTTAAGGGGACAAATAGATGATGCTTTCAATGTTTGTAGGCCCCTAATATCTACCCAACAAACTACTTCACCTATTGGAATTAACTCCTGCTAAGTTTCCCTCTTTGTTTCTTCCTTCTCTTGGTCCTAGCCTTAGAGTCTCTTGAATGCATTCAAGTCTGTGTTATAAGTTTGCTAAAATCAGTAGACACTTCATTGTAACAAATTTGATGTTTATAGGCCCATCATTCTTCCCAGCAACTCTCTCATGTCTTTCTCGCTTGCCATGGTCGCTTTCCATTATGACACGGGTGAGAACACATGGTGGCATCCACAACTTTGAAATAGGATTATTATAATAGGCCTTGAGACTTGTTAGAGGCTAGAGGCATGGATGCAGACACATGGCAATTTCCACTGCACTGGGATGGGACACGTGTCACATTCTGCTCTATGAAGCTTCATTTGAAACTACGTCTTGGCATGTGACACTTGGTAGCATCCATTGCAATTTTAGGCTCAAACCTTTCCCAAAGGGAACTTTCCCTTCAAGGTTTTGAAAAAGGTCCACTTTTGAATGTCGAGTGTCCCTCCTCAAAGGCATCTGCCCTCTTTTATGACATGTGGTGCCTTCTGCCATTTTTAACTAGAGACACATGGCATCTTCCACTATTGACACTTGGTAGCATCCACCTTCTCAGGCCTTTACAATATCATATAAATGCTTGGGGCTCAATCAGGCTCTCACAAATGATGACACTTGTCAACCTCTACCACTCTCTGTATGGGACACATGGCACAGTCTACTGCTCTTAGGAACACAAAGTGAAGCCTTATATGATTGCCACTTATCACCCTCCATGGAAATCTAGAAGAAGCTTTGTCAAAAGGAACCCTATAGCTTATAAGGAACTTTGATAAGTTAACACTGACACATGTCACGTTTCACTGAGTTATAATGCCAACATGTGCCATGGTCCAAATATTTTTAGTAGTCACACAAATGCAAACACGTGGCACATTTCGATTCATTTAGTCACTCATCCCTGGGCCCACCATGGTCTTTGCTCAAAATAGTGAAGCTAAGGGAAGAGACTGTAGATATTGACACTTGGAGGCTCCCAACAAGCTTCAAGAGGGACACGTGGCAATATCTGCCAATTCACAGAAACAAAGTTTAGTGGGGGTCGACCGTCAACACTTGGCAGCATCCGCCTGATTCTTTCTTTTGCATACACTTCTTTTCTTAACTAAGGTAGCCTTTGAACCTTTGAACCTGGCACATTGAACTGATTGAATGTTGAACCCATTGAACCGATGAACCAAAATGGTTTAAGGTTCAACGTTTCAAGCTTTTGAGACTTGTTAAGTGATCGGGGATGCAAAACCTTGAAATGATCAAACTTTGAACCTCTTCCAAAGTGCTTAGCTCTTGTTGATGATGTTGAACCTTTAACGCATTAAAACAAAAAGGTTAAAGGTTCAATGGTTCAATGGTTCAATCCTTGTTTTTATGCTTGCCAACAGACCCTTTAAACCAATTGAACCTATTAATCCTTTCACCAAAAAGTTGAGAAAATGACAAAATTGAATGTTTAGAAGAAATTTTTGGAAAGGGGAGGGACAATTTTGTCCATGCAGGACCAAAATAGTCATATGTTGTCTAAAAAATGAGGAGTCATTTTTTAGGGACAACACACCTTATGGGTTGTTTTCCCAGAAATAGTTGGTTATAGGTTAGTTGTTTTTATCGGTCATTGGTAAAAACTATATAAATCAATGTTTGCTATGAAAAAGTGTTAACGAAATAAAGGCAGCCTTATGTACTTA
Source organism: Torreya grandis (assembly GCA_037957365.1). Lineage (NCBI taxonomy): Eukaryota > Viridiplantae > Streptophyta > Pinopsida > Cupressales > Taxaceae > Torreya > Torreya grandis. Next base: position 347,132 of record JARHVA010007914.1, on the reverse strand, counting down.
TTTTATTTTTTGAATATTAATCAAATACTTGTGCACTCGCAGTAAGTGGGGACAAGGTTCAATCTACTTAGTTCAAGGAGTTATAAAATACAACCAATATGTTTTGAATGAATTGATGTCCATAAGAAATAATAGTCCAAAAGTGGTCATTTTTCTTAAGATTATAAAAAACCCTTGGTTAAATTTTGAGTTCCCTCAAGTTTAATGCCATGTGGGGTTGTAAAATTTTAAATTTTGAACCCAAGATTTCAAGGTTATTTTTGGGAGGGAGACAACCCACAAAATAAGATACAAGAGTATAATGCTAAAAATAAATGTAAGATTGATCAAAATCAGGTTAATCTTAAATAAAATTAGGAAAGTTTTTAGGGGTATTTTAAATACCTCATACAAGACTTTGGGAAAAAAAATATGCTCTCACTTCAACACAATTTTTATTTATATATTCTTCAGAAACATCTATAGAAAATGCTATAGGAACGAAGGAGGAAGACATTTAAAGAAAGTCTAAACCACCCTAAAGATGGTGATGGGTTAAGTGGAGAACAATAAATGCATGAAATTATTAAAAGAGAAATCAATTTCTTGATGGAGGATATTAATAGTGGTCTAATAGTAAATCATGCTAGTAAACCCTATCAAAGGAGAAAACTTCCCTCCAATACTCATTTATAGGCCTCCTTGAAAACATTTTTGAAAGAATTTAGTTTATTTTGTTCTTATCATACAATATCATTTTTGTTTTGTTTTTTTTTGAAGAGAGGGAATTATGGTTGTCTAAATTATGGTTTAATAGAGATATTCCAATTGGGATTCAAGAAAAATTATGAGATGGGTTTTAATGGAAATTACTATTACAATTGATTGATACCTTCTCTTTTGGAGTAGGATTTTGCTCATTTGAGTTTTTTAAAGATCTAAGATGTTTTTTATATTTCAAAGTTGATAATTTTTACATGTTATAATTTTTGAATTATGTTCAATTATATTGTCTCATGAACTTCACAATAAGCTTAAAATAACTAAATTGACAATCATTTATACATCAAAATTAATGGCTATAAAAAATCAAAGTTTTTTTTAACATGTTTTTAAGATTTCAAGCTATGATTAGTTGATAGAGGTGTTTTTATCATTTTTAAATCATGATTTTTTTAATGTATAAATATTTGAAATGCTCATTTGAGTTTTGTTTAGGGATTGAATTAATGAGTCTTTTGTTTAAATTGTACATTTTATCCTTGGAAAATTAATGTTTAACAATATAAAAGTGAGTATGAGTTTACTTTTATGAATTTTTAGAGAAGCATGAGACTCATTATTACTTTATTATTATACTAAATTTTATAATTTTCACAATAGTTAAATTTTATTCACCCTGATATATTTTTACCTCAAATCATAATATTTTTATAGTAAGTTTTAAAATATAAATTGATAGAATGGTGATAAAATTTGAAAACTAAGAATCATGTAATTTTTTTTATTTGGTAGTCTTTTTACTATAAGGATTTATTTTTTGGTTTACAAGTATGAAAGAACAAAAGGTAAAAGTACATGACTCATTTCATCTCATTGTGAATGGGTTTTTGCTTCATGATTCTTGAAGCATTTTTTCTTTTTAAACTAAAATATTACATATACATTTTTTTATGAAGATAATTTATTTATAATAGTTATAAGTTCTTTAGTAAAATAAATTATTTATATTATTATGTTATTTCATTAATCAATCTCTCAAACTTAAATGTTATGGTTGTAGTGAATAATTAAATTTTAATTTCAAATAAGTGTTTAACATGTTTGTGGTGGTTATTTTTATTGTGAAAAGTGAAAGATACATGGAAAAATGATAGTTCTTGAGAGATGGAATATGATTTAAAATAATTCATCAAAAAATCATTGGAAATATTTGAGAGTTCCATTTCTATAGTGTAATTTAAAATGCTTAGGCCACTCATTCAGTATCATTCTCATTTTAATTTCTTCAAATAGGTCATATATGATGAAAAATATATGCTATTTCATTTAATTATTATTTTAAATATTTTAAAAGGTTTCTTAAGTCCTACATACTCAAATTTTTTAAAGTTGACTTTACATCTTTTATGTTATAAAATTAATTTAATGTT
>JARHVA010007914.1:325000-340000 GCA_037957365.1 Torreya grandis | reverse complement strand
ACACATGGCCATCTTGGATTAGATTAGGACTCCTAAGGTGATAACATATTTTATCCTTTTGGGATCTAAAACATGTATATCTAACAATTATAACACTTTTCTATATATACTAGACCTACATGTGGAAATATTTGATTGTAATGGGTATCCTAAGGCTCTAACAAATCTAATGATTCTATGGCTTGATAGTTAGATCTATAACACTTATATGTGTGTATAAACTACATGTGGTGACATTTAATTAGATCAAGCTTCACAGGGATTTGATAATTCTTTAATGTTTTTAGGACCTAACACCTCTAATAGTTTTGACACTTCCAAGTGTATGAGGTACACGTGGTGATATTTAATTGGATTTATCTCTCAAGGCATTGTAAACTCTAAAAATTCTAGGACCTGATGTATCTCTAAAATATTTAACACTTTTGGGTGTATGAGGTACATGTGTGGCACAAAAATGTACAATTATAGGGGTAAATAGGGTCAAAATAAGCCATGTGTGAACCTATTTAAAATTGTATACATGATGTGATATGGAGTGAAATTAACCCTAAAATGTCATCATGTATATATATATATATATATATAATGAACCAAAGAGTTGATTTATTCAATCAAGGAGGTATGGGAGGATAATTTGAACCCCTTATTAACATAACTATAAGAGCATGATATATGATTTGGGATAAAATTAAGTATTATTATATCATGAATTGAACTAATTAGTTAATTGGTGTAATTAGGGATGTGATTTGGGTAAAATTAAGCCCCTAAACCAAATTTATATCCTAATAAATTATATAATATATGTAACATGTATAGCTTAACTAACCCTAATTTAATAAAAAAAATATAAATATGAAGGAAAATGTGGCCAATTTAAACACATTGAACCTAAATTGGAGTGTATGATGTGATGAAAGGGGCTAAATTAGCTCATGTTTCATGACATGTTGATTGTAAACCTTAATTTTATCAGTTGAACATGTACAATTCCCATAAACCTTAATTTCATGACATGTACACATGTACAAACCAATTACACTAAACCCCTAACCCTAAACCTTAATTTTATAGAAAATACAACCCCTAAGCTCCTTGATTTAATCACAAATTCATAAATTCATTAATGTGATTAGTGTCAATTTGTGAACCCATTGAACCTAGTTTTTTAAGGACCTATAATGGGATTTGGGGCAAAATTAGCTCATTTCACCTTGCATATTGAGCCTTATTACATCATATGATAGTCTTATCAAGAGTCTTATTACATCATATTGGAGATTTATGAATCATATTGGGGATTTATGCATCATATTGAGCCATATTACATCAAATGATAGCCTTATTACATCATATGATAGTCTTATTATATCATACTGGGGATTTATTACATCATATTATAGTCTTATTATATCATATGATAGTCTTATTTCATCCTATGATAGTCTTATTACATCATATTAGGGATTTATGAATCATATTATATTTTTATTGAGTCTTATTACATCATATTGTGGATTTATGCATTGAATATGATAGTGTTATTGCTTGTTTCTATAGGATATGTCTATACTTAAAGGAACACATAATCATTACTATAACATGTATTCATTTTTATAGCACATACACATTCTTAATATATAAAAAAACTTACTTTTCAACATTTGTCCCAAATCAAGATTCATGTCCCCATAGACATTCCCTACATGCACTCTACATATTCTCTACGTAGTTTTTGTAGTACTTTTTTGGACCCCACCTTTGAAAAGCTATCAATTTTTAAAATGGGCTTTAGTTAAAATTCAAGGAAGAGGAAGGAGTTGAAGAATAAAACACCAGAGTAATAAAAAGAGTTGAGAGAAAAAAACAAGACACAAATGCAAGCATTTCATTCTAGACAAGGTACAAACACTAACCCTAATGAGCCAAATGCCTTAGATAATGACGTAATTGAAAATAATGAATTAAATACTGGTAAAATTAATAATAATTAATTTAATTATGATGAAACTAATAATAATGAATTAAATTATGATGAAATTGATAATAATGAATTAGATAATATTGGAATTTCACATTCAAAATTTAAAGTTTTTGATTTTATTGATGATGAGCCTATACATGATACTTTACCCACCAAAAATGAAGAAAATTTCATGGAAACAAATAATGATGAAATTGACAATGATGGAAATTTCATGGAAACATATAATGAATAAACAAACAATGAATAAAATTTAATGAAAACATATAATTATTTTGAAACATCCTCTCAATATATTCCACCATTAACAACACCTCCATGAATTATGCATAGAAAATACAATTACTTAATTGAAGTCAATGATTTTTTTTTGAAAAAAATGCATAGCAAGATGTCTGACCACCATTCAAGAAGAATAGGTCAATAAATTTGGGTAATTTCTTTCATAGATTGGATTTTGATAGTCAAAGATGTCAATTATTTGTTTCATTGATGAAATTGGTTAAGATGAGACCTAAAATTTACAAATTAGGACTAAGAACATCTAACATGGATGATGAAAATGTTGAAAATCTACATATTCATCTCATATTGTAGGCTTGAGATCATACAAGAAATATTGTAATGTTTCTTAGTGTAAAATGACAACTTGTGTAGTAGTGTTGAAATAGGAAAAAAATGATTGATTTCAAAAACAATCCAAACACTTGATATAAATAAAAAACATTAATGAAAGTAATTTTAGGACATGAAATAATTAATGAACCCAGTACTAAAGAGCTATGGGCATTCTCTAGTAGACTTACATGAAATTATAAGGATATAGATGATGCTTTGAAAGACTTACTTGCATAATTTTGGAAATATAATATAAGAATTTCACCCAATTTAAGAGATGTATGGAGAGGAATTGTTGGTTCTCATAATCATGAACCACATCCAAAACATTTCTTGGATATGAATCAAACATAATTATACTCTAAGATTTTGGAAAAACATCCACAGATTGCTATTAGATTTTTGAGATGGCCAAACATTTTTATGTAAAAATAAATTACACACGCACCACTTGTTATAAGTAACATTTGAATTTTCAATGCACTATGATGTTTTTCACCATATTAATTATAATTTGCATACTAACAATATTTTGTAGGAGTGTGACACATAATTTCCACCAAAATCAGCTAGGGAATTTTTTGCAAATATTTTTTTGTGAAAGACTAAATGGGCATTTATTTTATAAGAAAGCATGTTTGGATGGAAATTATGACATTTGCAGTGGATTTTCAAAATTGAAAAATTCTATCCAAGAAGAGTATAAAAGTGAAATTGCACAGGAATTAGTTGGTTTGAGAAAATATAAATCTATGACTTATCAGCTAGAAGATGGAAAAAATTTAAAAGGTGTGAGCTTGCTAAGAAAGAGATACTTGTTTCAAAATTTTGGTTGAATTCAAGGAAAAAATTATTTATGAGTATGCAAGGTACACACATAGGGATAAATGGTTGGATGAACATTTTAATCTAAAAAAGGACACATTCCCACTTGATTCTATTATTTTATTAGATGACTTTTCTCAAAATTACACATTCAAACCATAAATGGAAGTTCAATCACATTATTACAGCTCATCACAAGTTTCCATATTCATACATATAGCATTCATGCTTTCACCTGATAATATAGAGGAAGATAAAAAAATATTAAGGGAATAATATTTATATATCAATGATGATTGATCAAATTGTACATAGTATGTGCAAGGTTCTTGTAAGAAGTTATATGGATAGTTAACTCAGAGGAACATTACTTTAAATCAGCATTACATTGGGTTAGACAATTTCACACCATAATTCAAGAATTCATGGATGTTTTATTGGTTGAGAAGGATGCACATTACCACTGTTGTAAAACATATTTGAGTTTCATTGAAGCTAACCATGGAAAAATAGAGCATGACAGTGATGGAGCATGTGTAAAAAGAGTCATTTCAAGGGAGGAGTTAAAATTTGACCATGTTGATAATTTGACTGATGCAAAAACTATGGTTGAATGGTGTAATAATAATGTGTTTCATGGTGATCAATGAAATTATATTTTTCATAGACATTTTTGGTTAATGGAGGAAGAAAACTTGGCAAACTATGAAGATTATACAACTCTAATGGGTTCAAGTGAACTCTACTCATTTTTAGCTCAAATGCAAGTTCCTAGACTATTCATACATGACACATGACATACATTTATTTTGCATACATGGAATCTATTTGGAATGAGTGTGAATCATAAGAGTGGGTGGATGATTAGAGTTCCAAACCTCTAATTTAATCAACACATATCAGGGTCCACTGGCATTGTGACTTATAGATATGACATCATCACATGAGTTTGACCATATAGCTGATCTAGTGTAGCTAGGTAGAAGAATAATCTTTATGTACTATTTATTCTCATTAGCTATCTTCATAATGTCATTAAAAATTGTTTTTTAGGATGCAGACCATGTTTTTGTAGTTATTGTAGATGAGGATAATAAAGAGGGAACAAATTATTACTTATGTTACTATCTACATTGAAAGAAAAAACTATCTTCCTTGATCATAGATGGAGAAAACATTTACTATCACAATAGGTCTATGATAGTGACTGTAATTTGGCTTTGATGATATCCTATAAAAAAATCAAATGGATGGTTATTTGAGGACTTTAAAATTCATAGGAAGATATTTCAATATTTAAATTTGGTTCTTTTAACAAATATTCAATTACAAGAATATCATGGGAGGCCAAGAAACATCAATCTATGGAAAGTTCTTGAGTCATACCATGAAGCTATTCTTTATACTATCAAGATTAGAGAAGATCCTAGTGGTTTGTTGGATTGAAATGCATAGGTATGTTGACTTGTAAAATGTATATGCAATCAATTTTACAATTTTTTTTGATTTTATAGGTAGTACATGCATAAATTTCATCTTTAATTAATTTCTAAAAAAAATTCATAGGTTATTGGTACCAAATAAGTTTCTACCTTCATGTGGTTGTCACCGTTAGTAAACAATTTCATATTCTTGAAGTTAAGAGAAGCTTACTAAAAGTACTTGGCATTTTTGTGCTCCTAAATAATTACTTATGATAAATATATTTCTCCTTGTAGCCTTCCAAAAACATAAACATCCTTGTTTATAATGATATACATGGATTATATCTAAACCAAATGTATTAAAATTACCTCAAATAACATTACATACTAATGTTACACAAAACAAACACACTTTTTATTGATTTGCATATTTTCATCAGTAAGGCATTCTAAAACAGTAGTGAAAATGCACTTACAGGTGGAATTATATGTCAATTTCATTGGATAAAATTTAATGTTCCTATATAGACATGCTCTAAGAGATTGATTTACACCCATAAGTATCGAAGGCAAAAATGCTAGTTGGAGGTTAACAAGTCATCTCTTCATTACCAAATACTTGCATTTTAGGACCTGTTACTACAACTTCTTCCACACATTTATCTCATAGGTGATACAAACTATATATAATGTGAAATTAGAGGGATTTCACATGCATAGGAAGTATCTCATGGTTCATCCATATGATTTATATATTTTTTGTATGTATGCCTGAAGTTAGGCTAAAAATCAACATCTTTCTTATATTGGGAAGGGCATTCTTGAGCCTAGAATGGGTGGTGGGTTTGTCAATCAAGCTTGATGGGAGGCCAAGAACCTAGTCCTAGACATTATAAATCCCTAAAAATGTGTTGGAAACACCTATTTTCAACCAATAAGCATAAAAAATGTAGTTCTCAGATTGTAACTTTAACTTTAACAACATTTATTATTAGTGTTTTTTTGGCTCTTGAACAATAGTGAAAATGCACTTATAGGTGGAATTAGATGTCAAAGTCATTTTATAACATTAAATTTGCCTATATAGACATTATTTCAGTGATGTATTTTCACCTGTAGGTCTTGGAGGTAAAAATACTAGTTAGAGGTCAACAAGTTATCTCTTCACTTCCAAAAAATTGCATTTTAGGACCCATTACTACAAATTTTACCATAGACTGCTCTCAGAGGTGATATATACTAGATATAGGGTGAAATTATAGGGATTTAAAATTCATAATATGTTTCTTATGGTTAATCCATATGAATTACATCGTTGGTTTTATGGATGCTTAAAGTTAGGTTGAAAATCAATATCTTTCTTGTATTGCAAAGGATGTTCTTGATCCTAGAATAGATCATGGGTTTGTCAACTAGGATAGATGGGAGGCCAAAAACCTATTATTGGACATTATATTCCCCTTTTAATGTGTTTTTAGAACCAATTTTTAGCCAATAAACACCAAAAATGGAGGTTTTAGACTGTAGCTTCAAGGTTAACAACATTTATTGTCATTATTTTTGTGCTCTTAAACAATAGTGAAAATACACTTACAATTAAAATTGAATGTCAAAATCATTGTAAAACATGTAATTTTATTATTTAGACATGCTTTAATTGATGTATTTTCACCTACAAGTCTTGAAGGCAAAAATGCTAGTTGAAGGTTATCAAGTTGTCTCTTCATTGTAAAAATGTTGCATTTTAGGACCCATTACTGTAACTTGTACTATAGATTGCTCTCAAAGGTAACACATACTATATATAGGGTGAAATTATAGGTATTTGAAATGAAAAATAGGGATCTTATTTTTTTTCCATATGACTTATATTTTTGGTTTTATACATGCCTAAAGTCAGGCTAAAAAACATCTTTCTTTTAATGAAAATGGCATTCTTGAACCTAAAATGGGTGGTGGGTTTATCGATCAAGCCATCTAAGAGGCAAAGAACCTAGTCCTAGAAATTATACACCCCTCAAAATGTGTTGGTAATTCTATTTTTCATCCAACAAGCACCAAAAATGGATTTCTTAGATTATAGCTTCAACTTTGATAATATTTGTTGTCATTGTTTCCATGTTCCTGAATAGTAGCTAAAATGCAATTGTAAGTGGAATTGGATGTCATGTTCATTAGATCATATGTAATTTTCCTATACAAATGTGTTCAAATTAATGGATTTTCACCTGTAGATCCCAAAGTCAAAATTCTAGTTGGAGGTTGTTAAGAAGCCTAAAATGCCTAATAGGCCCAATAGTCCAAGTGAACCATATACACATGGCTAGAATCTAGTGGCATTAGAGTTGGGTTTTAATACATTTAAAAGGTTTATTTGAAGCTTGTCAAAGTTTTTAAAGGGTTAAAATGCCTTTAAGAGGCTATTAATCAGTCAAGGAGATTATTAGGCCTTTTAGGCCTAATTACAATAAATTTCATGCCTATAGGTAATGGAAGGATCTTGACACTACCAAGGGAGAAGTTTATGGTTCATGAGAGATGAGAAATTTTAGAGGTTTAGTCCAATATACGTAGATGGACATTTAGGAATAAATGGACACCTATAGGTGGTAAAAATGGATTTAAATCTTATCTAAGGGGTATCATAGAACAAATGGAACCAAGTGTTTAAAACTATCAACAGCGCTTAAGAAAAAACAAAGACTTTGTGCTCTTTCCCAAGGTCTATTTTACTACTCTATTGATTTCAAAGATGGAGTTTGGGGATGTTTAAAATGGAATGGAGATAGGATATGGAATTCCCCATGGCATGAAGAAGTCCTAGAAACTTTCCAAGATAATTAATGGCTTAAAGAGTAGATTCAAGATCTTCTTGACTGTCTTACAGATGATGTTACTTGCCTTGACTGATATGAGATTCTTCACTAGTGTAAAATCCTTCTCATTAGAAGGAAATAATTAATCACCTATTAATATGTATCCTCCTTACAATGTATTTACCCTTTATAGTCTATTTAATTTCTCACCAAGGCTCTTAAACCATCCTACCTAGCTAAATTAATGCAGAGAAATCATAATAACTAAACCCTTTTCAAAATCTTATACTTGTTTTTCATGGATTAGAAATGGTCTCCTTGTTTATAGAATGAAAAATATAGTTATAATATATTTTTTGACCTCTAATTCCTTCATCACCCTTCAAAACACTCTATTACAATCCATCTCTTGCATTTTAATCACCAATTTCCTTATTCCTCACAAGATTAGTCCTTTACTTATTATAGACTCCTATAGGATACAATGGCCTAATTGGTATTTTAGGGTATTTAATACCAATATACTACTTCAAAATGATACCAATTACCTCTAGACCTTTATTACACTCTATTTCAAACACTCTTTAAAATTTCATCTACCAATTCTCTTCCTTGCTTCTATAAGTCTCTTTCTTGGTTCACTCTCCTAGTAACCCTATTTCACTACAAAGATACTTATCTTGGATTATATAAATACATTAGAGATAATATAAAAGCATCTTTGACAACCCATTAGGGTCTTATTACTTTATTTATTTAGTCTTGGACCAAATCTCCCTCTAAAACATTATTCTCACACTCTTATAATCCCATTAGGCCTCCATTACTCCTATGACAAAGCTCAATATTGAAATTCATATTTATCTATCCATACCATTCTAAATATTCTTGATTATTTTATACCTTTTGAAAACACATCATATTACAACTTTCCCAAAAATTTCAATGGTGAGGTTTCAATATGTACACACTTCTAGGTCAAAACCCTAGGTCTAGTTTTACTAGTCTATATATAGGCTGAGAGGGTTTAAAATTGTGTAGTTGAGTTTTTAGACACATTCTTGGGTTAATTCCTCATGGATAGGCTCTTCCCATAATAAATTCACATGTTTAAAATAATATTCTACCTTGATTATGCCTTATAAGGTTTATCCCACTAAGAACTCAGAGTTTTATACCTACAAGAAATTATTGATGATCATGAGCATACAAACATACTTAAAATGCAATCATTTATAATCTTTATTTCTCATACAGTTATGTTTCCCTTAATATTACTCTGTACACAAGACTCAGAACCATGATAAGTAACTAGGTGTCTAATAACTATTAGTCTAAGACTGATTCAATCACTAGTATAGGATTTAATTAACAAAAAGATAGATTCAACACCCCTCACTTCTTATTTCATTTGCATTATTATAGAAAAAAATATTCTTAAGAACAAGAAATGTTAATATTTCTAATTTTAGGATATGTCATACCAATCTAATTTTCAATATTATCCTAACAAGTTATTCTTGATCTCATAACATTTTTAATCTTTAAGAATATTTCAAAATCAATCATTCATAATACTCTGAAAACAAGTACAATGTTTGAAAATTTCATTAACTTGTTTCTAGGTTACAATCAATAGTATAGAATTCAATTAATGAGAAGATAGGTTCTACACCCCTTACTTCTTTTTTCATTTTCATTATTATAGAAACAAAGATTTTTAAGAACAAGAAATGTCAATCTTTCTAATTGTAGGCTTTGTCATACCAATTTGATTTGCAACATAATCCTAACAATTTATTCTCAATCTCATAAAAATTTTAATCCTTAAGAATAATTAAAAACCAATCATTCATAATACATTAAACACAAGTACAATTTTTTAAACTTTTATGAGCTTGTTTCTAGGTTACAATCACTAGTATACGATTCAATTAATGAAAATACAGGTTCAACAGCCCTTACTTCTTATTTCATTTTCATTCTTATATAAATAGAGATTCTTAAGAACAAGAAATGTCAATCTATCTAATTGTAGGCTCTATCATACCAATCTGATTTACAAGATTATCCTAACAAGTTATTCTTAATCTCATAACATTTGTAATCCTTAAGAATACTTAAAAACCAGTCATGCATAATACTCTAAACAAAAGTGATTCAAATAAGACTTACTTCATTGGTTTTTCTTTATTCATGTACAAAATAATAATTCCATGTATGAATGCCATATATAAGCATACAATGTCAATAATACATGTATTGCCATATAGGAATACACAAAATTACATCATGTCTAACAAAATAGTATCTAATGTCAGTCGAATACATCATATATGCATGTAAAATGTTAAAAATGCATACATTTCCATATAGGCATAAAAAATTACATCATCTAATATCAAATATACTCTCTCTCTCTTTTCCTTCCTCAAAGAAGACTCTCCCTAGGATGCCCTACTTATAGATGGAGATATCCCAAATGCCTTAGATTGATCTAAGGATTGACTATGGGTACTATGATCATAGCTTGCTTATAGTTGAACCTATTCAAATAAAAATATTATTATAAAATTAACAAGTATACATGAAACCAAGTTAAAAAACTCATTTTAGACAATAATAAAAAAAATCATTTAAACATGCACTTACTACAAGCTCATCATCCTTCTCAATTTGTTGTTGATACTCGACTGGGTTAGTGCCAAGTTCAGCTGCATGAATAGGCATGTCAAATCATGAATAAACATGAAAAACTACCATAGTAGTCATCTAAATTGGACTATTAAATGTCATATGATATCCCTAAATATATAATACATTCATGCATATAATTTAGATTTGACCAAGTATATAGTAAAATTATTAAAACAAAAGTATTAAATTACAAGTGAGTAATTACCTATGTGAGTGCCTATGCATATGAATTACAACAATAATTCTAGAGTCTATCTTGACTCACATTGATGGAGGAGTGTCCACCCTATTCATCAACTAAACAAAAAACCTAGTAATTAATAACTTAGGAAATTCATTGATTAAACAAGTTTCTAACAAACTTAGTCTTGCATAAGATATGAAAGTATCTAATGAGGTCATGTGAAGCATGAATATAACAAGTGGATATGTGAAATATGAATTGTAAAACCACACTAAAGGCAAGCAATGTTAGTTTTATGAGGTAAAATTACAAGACATCTAAGGCAATGATGCATCTCCTACACCTCTTAATGTAGGAACATCCTATAAACTTGCATTTATGGTCCTATAGTTAGTCTTAGAAAGGTTGATAGATGTCAATAAGCCTTGAATGAGGTATTTAGTGTGTGTCTTAGGTCATTTAGAGGTCTTGGAGTATTTTCCATCCAATACTTGTTATTTGAATTTTCAAATATATTTGAGTGAAAATTTGCTTAAATTATAATAATTAATGTATCTAATAGGTTATAGAAGGTCTGTTACATGGATAAGAGTCTCCTAAGTTTATTTAAGGTCATATCTATCCTTTTTACTCATTTAAATCTCTTAAATGACTTGATAAATCTTCAAATATTAGTTTTTCTAATTCAAGATAGGTATGTTAGAGGAATAAGGACCTAAATTAACACATTCCAAACTTGGAGAGGTCTTCAATAACATGATCAGTCTAAATCTATCATTTGAGGGACACACAATATGAAGGAAAAAGTATAAAAGACCCACTTTGCATCATTGGAAGACTAATGAATAGTCTACCATGAGAGAATAGGGGCCTATAATATAGGAATGAGTTATTTTCATATGAATAAAATGAATTTATTGATTAGATCAATTTAATTACATGTAATAAATGGATATCAATAAAAACCAAGCATTTTTTTAATGAGATTTCATGTTATACTAATTAGGAAATCTTCATTTTATAAATATTTTTTTATTCTCCATCTGTGATAGGATACAAAAGTCTCATTGCACATGGAACTTTGTATATGGATTTGAAATGAGTATAAGAATATTTTTAGTGAGTTTTTAAGGACATAAAATATGCATTAGTTCATTGAGAGAGTCTAAATAGGCTATGAACTATCTATAAGAAGCTTTCAACTTATGTATTTTACAAGAAACCCAAGTTACAGAGTAACCTTCATAAAAGAGACTATAAATTCTGTTTGAATCCTTCAAATTTCAAAAAAACTTGTGAATATTTAGATAAACAAAGTTAAAAGATGATTCCAAAGCTTTTGGATCTAATAAATCCTTACTATCACATTTATTTAAGTTTGAGTTTCATGTAAACTTGTAATCTTATATCTCTAAGACAATGAGGGAGGATTTATGAGTGAATTCTATGAAATTGAGTCATTGAATTCAAGTTAGGTGTTGAAACATAGTTGATACACCTATATACATTGGTTTGTATTCTTTTATAGATTTGCTAAGGTATTTTTTAGATTTTGCCTTGATTAAGGTCATTAGGCCTAATTGTCTTAAGGTAGTGACTTGGTATAGTTGAGGACAGCCCTATGAGATATGTTATCTAAGTTTATTTGTTTTGAAATTTTGATCATGTTAACAACTTAAATAATTTTATTAAAAACATTCATTACTTTTTAGTCCAACTGAGTATTGGTGTGATAAAAAATCCCTTAGAAACATTCATTATGATAAGGCAAGTAACCTATACAGGTGTTTGTTGAGAAGTTTGTAAACTATGTTTTAATATTTAATACACATAGTGATAGGTTAATATTAGAGGTAAATATATATAATCCATTTAATATTATTTGGAAACTTATAAAATAGGTCTCATCAAATTTTTAATTTCATGTAAACCTTGTATCTCTAAGATAATGAGGGAGGATTTATGAGTGAATTTTATGAAATTAAGTCATTGATTGAAATTTATGTGTTAAATAATCCTTGTTACACCTATATACTATATTTTTTATTATTGTATAGATTTTCTAAGGTGTATTTCATATTTTTACCTAATTAAGGTCATTAGGCCTAATTATCTTAAGGTAGTGACTTGGTATAGTTGAGAACAGTCCTATGAGATATGGTGTCTAAGCTTATTTATTTTGAAATTTTGATCATGATAAAATCTTGAGTAATTTTATTATAGGAATCCATTAATTTTTAGTCTGATTGAGTATTGATGTGATAAAAAATCCCTTAGAAACAATCCTTGTGATAAAACAAGTAACCTGTATAGGTGTTTGTTGAGATGTTTCTAAACTAAGTTTTAATCTTAAAGACACATAGAGTGATAGGTTGATTTTATGAGGTACATATATACAAGCCTTTTAAGAGTGTATATTACCTTATAAAATATGTCTCGTAAATATCTAAAGAATCATATAAAAAATAGACCTGAATATTGTAAAGATAAGAGTAAGCAGATAGTCTTCTTTACAAATGCATGATTTTGGTTATTAAAAACATAGTTTAAAATTATAAATAAAACGAAAAAAGTTGAGATGGAGGATGAGTTTATAACATTATTCCAATCAATGTTAATACATCAAACAATAAAAAGTCCAACAAAATTATATTAGGTATTTTATATTTTCTTACACAAAATATACCAATAATGTAATTAAGGTATATGAATGTACATCTAAAGTATATAATATTCACTCAAAATTTTACCTCTATAAATGTATATGGTTTTTTAATGACACAGATAGATGTAGTAGTGGTTGGCCCACTACCTAGCTCAGTAAATTACAATTATGATGTCTAAGGTAACATCTCCTCCTAAAACATAAAAAAATACATACATACATATATACATACATACATACATATATATAATTCAATATATATGTCTATATATATATATATATATATATATTGAATTTATATGTGTGTGTGTGTGTGTGTGTGTGTGTGTGTGTGTGTGTGTATAATTCAATTTAAATGTATAAATTATTTTTTACCTTTTTAATTTTCAAATATAACTTAAAAATTTAACATGAAATTTATATAAAATATACCTACATGCATGTAGATACCAACGTATCCACACCAAACATGTATGAAAATAACTCATCAATCAAGACCTTATCATCTAAGCCCCTTAACACACCACCATCATCATCCAAAGGTATAGTGCATATGCAACCACAATATCTACATGGGTGGGGTTGGGTACACCCATTAGGTGGATTATGTCAAGCATATATCTTTGAAAGCCTACTTATATGATGATTGAGTGTATCAGTAACTACACTAAGTGCATGCAAAGTTTCAATCTCCACAACCTCCTTCACTGGAAAGGGAATCTCTAGATGAAGTATCTTTTTGGTAGGGATCCTTACAAGTTAATTAGGTGCATGATGTGCACTTGGTCGATCTTGTACATAGTCTTTCCCTTGGCCCTAAAACTCACCATAGTCAGAATAGTTTAGAATATCATTGAGGACAAACTCACAATAGATTTTCCTAAAAAAATACAACGGGACCTCATGGTTATTACATGGTGGATAATTAAACACCATCCACCATCACTCCTAAAAATTGGATTTAATCAAATTGTGTTGGCATCGATGGATTGATAAATGTTTAGCCATTATTGGAAATGGTACATTGGTGGCTAGGTTGATGAATAAGGTGAAAATTTGTTCTTTTGTTATTTATTTCTTCTTCACCTCATATGTCAACAATTTTTTAGCATACTAAGCCATAAAAATATCCCTATATAACCTCCATCTATCAATCTGACTTGTTATCGAGTCAACATGACCTAATACTAACTCTAGGGTATTGCCCAGATAGGTGTGGTGGGTGTTGGTGGAAGTGGGATCCCTCATTATCTTAATTATCTACTCAATTTCAACTATTTTCTCCACTATGTGTGTATTTATATTCACTTGACTTCATGGGAGATCTAGTGGAACTATAGGAGGGTTAGGTGGAGGGTTAACATGCTGACCTATTATAAAAAAAATATAAATTACATTATGTACCAACAAAAATTGATAAAAAATTATTTTAATTTACTATCACTTACCTCTTCTCTGTGGCAGCATCATCAATTTTGTAAATTCAAGAGAAAAATAAACAATTTTCATACTGATGAGAGTAAAATGCAAATGGGAGAGGAGAAAATTGCGAATGGGAGATGATAAAATTAAGTGGCAATTTTAGTTTTTTTATTTTCGTGTTTTAAGGAATATGTATGTGTTTCTTATAATTATAAGAAAGTATATGCATTCATATAATGCATAAACATTTCTATTTTTAAGGGAATGTGTATGCATTGATTTTTACAAAAACATGTACATGTTATGACCTGGGTATCCTGAGCCATAAGACATATGCATTATGGCCATAATGCATGTGTTAT
>JARHVA010007914.1:165000-320000 GCA_037957365.1 Torreya grandis | reverse complement strand
TACTTTACCTTCCTAAATTTAAAGGAGAAGGACATCTTAATGCACATGTTAAGGCATACTCTAATATCATTTAATACATCCTACCTTGGCATGGTTTAGTTTAATTTTTACCCAAAAACATTAAAAATAATTTCCATTGATTTTTATTATCACCTCCCTAAGTGGTCTATACATTACTTTTACCAATTCAAGGCTGAAATTTTAAATCCTTTGATATGAAAAAGTTCCTTAAGACTGACATATGAGATTTCTTACATATCAAACAATAACACAATGAATATGTTACCCATTTCATAAAATATGAAAACAAATATTATATTCATATTTTAGTGTACCACACATGGACCAAAGAGAACTATGAAATCTCTTTTTACACTCCCTTAAAAAGGAAACAAGAGAGGATGTTCAATAGTTCCCTTATGAATCTTAT
Source organism: Torreya grandis (assembly GCA_037957365.1). NCBI lineage: Eukaryota > Viridiplantae > Streptophyta > Pinopsida > Cupressales > Taxaceae > Torreya > Torreya grandis. The sequence goes on along the minus strand of JARHVA010007914.1, from coordinate 319,570 downwards.
GAATAAGCACTATAAAGTCCTCTAAGAATTGATCAAGTATCCATATAACCCATGAAACAATTGAAATGATATTCATCTCAAATAATAATAAGATGGGATACACAAATTATAAATAAATAAACCCCAATAACCAAGGTCCAAAGGTTATAAATAGGATCCACATTCCACTGTAGACAATCTGATGAAATAAAACAAAAGGCCAAATGATTTAAAAAACATCTACACTTAACACATGCATAATAATAACAATAACAATAACCATAAAAATAACAATAACAATAACAATAACAATAACAATAACAATCATAATAGTAATAGTAATAGTAGTAGTAGTAGTAGTAATAATAATAATAATAATAATAATAATAATAATAATAATAATAATAATAATAATAATAATAATAATAATAATAATAATAATAATAATAATAATAATAATAAAAATAACAATAACAACATAGGTGTGAGGAACTAGATTCCTCAACCCAAAATTCATGCAGTTGATTTTAACCATCCTCCACCCTATAGCACACATTTTTAGAATCCAACTCCAAACTAATTCTAACATGTAGACCATTATCTGTAATACCAAAATAAACAATTTTATCAAGGAAAAAACACACAATTATTTGGTTAGCATAATAAAAATCATAGGCCCATGGATTATGATTCCAATGTATACTAATTTTTACATATATTCATTGGGCATGATACCTATTTATGTAGGTAATATAAAAATATCATCCAAAAACTCCTTGAAGTCTAATTTTAAAAAATTGTAGACATGTTCTTAGGGAATGCTAATGTAACCTCTCAATCCATAGTAATCGGTCATGTGGCACATAAAAATGTAAATCTAGGAATATATAAAAATATATTTCCAAACCATAAGTAGTGCACTATCCAAAACCAACCACAAGGTAACCAAACTAATTGACCTACATCAACCACTAATCATGATGTTAAGGCCTATACCTCTAGCACAATCAACGCTAATGTGAATCCCTAATTGAGACCCCAAGGGAAAAATTACATGATAAGAGTTGTGGAATTATAAATTGAATAAGATGTGAATGTCATTACTCACACAATATAATATCAACCTAGAACCCCTTATATGTCAAATGTCTTAGATATTGATACCAACCCCCATCCTTTGGGGAACTATTACTTAATTTACAACCTACCAAAGACATTTTCCCATATCTCCTTTTTATAATTGCTCAAAAAATACATCTCTCAATCATTCAACATTAATTTATGCTTTGGGATTGGGCCACCTAACTAGTGTCATGACTCAAACCTGGGCTTAGATCATTCACATTGATTTAGACATGTCCTCATAAAGACAACTTGAGATATGCTGGTTACTTTTTTGACCTCATGAACCTAAATCCACACTTTGAAATGGATATAAGTGGACATCCATATTTATATATGTGTGTGTGTGTGTGTGTGTGTGTGTGTGTGTGTGTGTGTGTATGGATATATAAAAAATATTTAAATATATCAATGATTTTTGGAGTAGTTATCAATATATTTCCTTTTTCATTTCTCCAATAACTTGGTTATGGAGAAACCAATTTCTCTATTACTAGAAAGACTTGTTGAGGCTATGATAACTACAAGTCTACCCTGATAGGAACCACTGTGATTCTAGTCACTTTGGGCCCAAAGACAATTTTGATATAATTTTATATACTTTATAAGAATATGAAATACAATATGATCTTGAGTATACCTTAGATTCATAGGTTGAATGCAATCCCTTATACCCTTTTCCAATAAAATAGATTCCTCTATTTTAGGAAATTATTTTTTATTCAAGGGGACCCTAATCCATTTGACATTATTTAAGTGACCATGAAAAAATAATGAAGGTTTCACACTGATTATCACTTTCCCACCAGTGGTTTGGTCAAACCCCTTCATCTTGTTGAATTCAAAGGACTTATAACACTCAAGGTAGTTGTCTTAAATAGGGGTTATAAAATTAACAAAATCCTAATAAAATAAAAAACCTAAAGATAAAGGGGTATAGATAATACAATAGGTAAGTACCTGAACCCATAACATAGTAAAAATTTTCTCAACCAATTCTATGGATGATGTTATTAGTCTCCTAGAGAGGGATCAACTGATCAAAATCACATTCAACCCACACAAGGTGGGAGCATACTATCATCTTGAATATAAAAACATCAAATCCAAAGAGGGGATAACTAACATACTTAACATTTTAAGATCTTAGAAAACCAATAAATTTTCCCTAAAGAAGATGATCATTCTTCATTCATAAATGATAAATGGACCCTTCATTATGACATGGAAAAATTCTATCTTGGCATAGGGTAATATGTCTTCCCAATATCCATTGGATGAAGTATCATGCCCTTTAAACTCAAATTAAATTTTGAATGCACAAAAAATGGGGGAGAATTTGAAGACTTTTTGTTAGGTGTGTTTATTTAAAAAATATTAGATGTTCAGAATCAAAATATCCAAGGTAACTTTAAAGTAGTGACTAACCAAATTTTAAAAGTCTACCAAACTAAATATGAACATCTTTAGCTCTATAAAAATGTTATGCATGAGGTTTTCAAGGATTTTATTTTATTTCCATAGAGGTCATTCTTAGAGAAAGTAATCATCTTGTTGATTATGTGACTACTTCTTCCTCTTGCTCTATCCCTCATACAGTGATACCCAAATCATATTTTGTATTCTATGTTAAGTTTGAACCCTTTGTCCAAAAAGTGTCAAATAACCAATCTCTCATGTATATTGTAAAATAAAATAATTTTATAGCCCTTGAATTCATACAAAAGAATGAGGATATCTTATAATTTTTATGTTCTTATGATGACCTTCTTTTATTTTACCACAAAAATGGTTTTGATTTTAATTGATATCCCAAATTTTCCCTTGGGTCTAATTACTGAGATTATTATTATAATATTGAAGACTATCTTTCTTTTGATGAAGAGTTTGACATTATCTATGCTGAAAATGAGGAGCCCAATCTTCCTCCTACTCCAAATGAATTTGAAAAAGGGAATGCTTCCATAATTTATGAAACCATAAATATTAACATAGGGACCAAATAAAACCCCAAGATCCTCAAATATGGGTCTTCATTCTCACCCTAATAAATATAAGACCATAATAAGTTACTTACTAGACTTTTCAAATCCTTCACTTTTTCCTACACAAACATGACATATATTTTGCTTGAAGTAGTTTCCCATAACTTGTTCACCACACATGTTGTGAAACCTATAAAATAAAATCTCTAGCCTCTCAAACTGAGTATTTCATAGATGGTCAAATAATAGGTCTTTTATCTATTTAAAGTAGGGATCATAAAGCTCATGGGTTATTCTAAAGGATGTATAATATAATCCATGTGCTATAAAAGAATGGAAAAATAGGACACACATCTAATTCCATGATATAAATAAAGAATGTACTAAGGATTAATTCCCTCTTTCTTCCATTGATGTTATCATTGACACTACCATAATTTATGATTTGTTATCCATCATGGATGGCTTCACTTAATATAATCATATTCAAATTTATGAAGAAGATCAAAGAAAAACATCCTTTAATACACCATGTGGATCATTTTGAAATGTATTCATTCCATTCAACCTTGAAAAATTGAAGCAACATATCATATGGACATGACCCATATTTTTTAAATCTTATCCACAATTTAGTAGAAGTTTACATTGACAATATTCTTGGAAAGGAAATAATAAGATAAAATCACTTAGAATTATTACATGCCATGATCACATTTCTCATTGAGTATGGAGTCACCTTTAATATCAAGAAATGTGTGTTTGGAGTCACAAAATAAAAAATACTTAGTTACATTATTTATTAGTGTAGAATTATGATAGATCTATTTAAAATTTATATAATTTTAGACATGTTACCGATATTGATGAGTTGGGAATCATGTCATTCCTTGGGAAGCTATAGGTGACTCATAGTTTTTTTTACCAATATAACTTATGCAATTCATCCTATTAATAACTTGATAAAAAATGAGATTTTTTAAATTTTGATAGGAGTTATAAGATGCATTTGAGGTGGTAAACCATTTTCTCATCTATTCTCAACACTAATGGCCCCTAAGCCTAAAATTTACTCATATTTTACATAAGGGAAATTGAGGTATCCCTTTCCTACATATTGGCCCAAAAGGATGATGATGGAAGGAATGAGGTATATAATTCACTAGCCTCACTTTCATCAATTATGAAACTAACTATACACAATAAAAAAGAGCATTTAACCATTGTATTTTCAACTAAGTAGTTATGACATTGCATTCTTAATCAATAAACAAGGGCCATAGTGAGGTCCTAGGCCTTAAGAACATTTCTAATCCAACCAACCCTCTCAGGGAAGGCTAGGTATTTTTTAATAGAAGTGAAGGAGGCACATGGAATAAGTGTAAAAGTAGAATACTGAATAATATATGCATGAAATACACTAAGAAGTATGAAAAAGGTTAGAATAACATAATATGCAACATAAATAACACATAAACATGAATCAAAAAAGTAAATAGTTATAAGTGAGAGAGATATTATTGGTACATTTATGCAAAGAATGGTTCCATTAATAAATGTAAAATAAGCTCAAGGGGAAGAAGATAGGACCATGTAAAGCTTGTATAAGCTTTTATAAAATGCATATGAGATCGATATCATGAAGGCATAGACATATCACCCATATTCAATTTTCATATTTTTATGAACATCATAAATGAAATAATGTACACGAGGAGGAATAATTGAGATCTAAATTACATAAATGGATAAAATAAGTATCATAGAAAGAGAATAAAGTGATAGAGGTCATTTTGTAATCTAAGGTTTTAAAGAAGTTGCACAGTAAATATTATAGATAATACTTAGTAAAGTGGACGAATTACCTATTATAATATTTGACATGGTTATATCTTGCAGAGATTGGTTTTTATGTCCACACTCTATACAATTTAACTTATACTTAGGATCTCATGTTTTTGATAAATTAAGGTGTTTTATGCAATAGCATCTGTAGCTTATAGTAATCTTACATCACTAAAAAAATCTATGTATAGATTTATGAATAAGTTTTAATATGTGCATGTTGTGTATATGTGTGAAATTATTTGGTTGAAAGAAGGGTGAAGAAACCTACACACATAAAAGATGACATAAAACATATTCATAGAGATTGATAATTGGTTTAAACAAGTTACATTTAAAAAATTTCCATAGGAAAGGTTTACACAAATATTGTGTATATAATTCATATAGCATAAATTTTCTATTAGGAATTACATAAAATAAGTAAGTTCTTATGTCGATCACTAAAATGTGATCAAACATCCTTACTTATAACAACACTTACATGATAGATCACATATGGAATTAGCACACCCAAATTTATATATGCACAAAGGCATTTGGATATAATTTTAGAAATGTAATGATTTGCAAACAAAGCATTTGTTTCCAAAATGATTATGGGTTAGTTTCATGTAGATACTTATATATTTATGCACACAAACTTGAAGAGAAGAAATGGAATTTTCTAGATAGTTGTTAAGGTATAAAAAAGGATGAAATGAGGCAAGTTTAGATGGGTTTATCTTGGTGAATCAAGGAAACTTGGTACATAAAAATAATCTCTCATAAATTCAAGGATATTTTGATGTTGACTTAAATATTATTAGAGAATAATGCATAGGACATGTGTTTCTCATATAAATATTTAATACAAATCAGATAACCTTTAGGGAGGTGGCTAATTTTAGGAGAATATGTATGGATCCAATTTGACACATCATAATAAGAAAGGATTATATAAGAGTGTGTTAGGCAAAGTAAAAAGAGAGAGGGAGATTGTGGTGTGAGAATATAAAGTGAAGGGTAAATCATCTTATTTAGAACACCTATTAGTGAGAATTTGAAGTTTAAGATGCTCCATTGGGGTAGACAAAAAGCTTATATTTACAACTTAAGACCTAATCTTTACTTATAGCTAGTGCATTGGAAAGAAAATTATGTATTTCATAATTTTATATTAATATTTGAAGTTTAACCTTTTCAAATTTCAAATATGATTGTACATGTTTTCATATAACTTTTGGGTTATGGATTTAAATCAATGGAAATTTCATCCCTATGATCTCACCATCTCTAGAATCGAAACAAGATTTTTAACTTTGTATTGTATAAGAGTGAGTCCACATGTGTAGGATTAAAAAATAAGATATTGTAGCAATATGATTCATGAAAAAAGAGTCAAAATTTATCCAAGGAGAATGGTTGGTAGATATGGATCCATATAAACAAACATGGTTGGACACTCAAATAAGGCTTGGATGTTTTACAAGTTGTGCATAAAATTTTTAACTTTATAGAGGAGTATAGAAAAATGTTTTTTACCCTAAGATAAGACCAAATAAACATTGTGGAATAGAATAAACATGTGTAAGGTAGATAACATGAAGTGAAAATAGATTCAAACAAAGGTAGAATCATTAGAGCTGTCTCAAGGATCAGATGAGGAATTAAGGTGGAATTGGTATATTTTTAAGGAAATTCAAACCTTGAAGAGTTCATGAATTGGATCATGGATATTGAGGATTATTTTGAGTTTAATGATATAATTTATCTATAATGAATGAATATTGTGTAGACCAAGATGAAGTGTCACGTGATGATTTTGTGGAAGGAGGTTCAAAATGAAAGAAAAGGAAAAATAAATGAGATAGAATGATCACAAAAAATAAAGGTAAATTCATACCCATTGATTAATAAATGGGTTTGTTTAAAAATTTGTATAACCTAATGATAAAAGAGCAAGTTTTAATAATTACACTTAATAATTTTAAAGAATCAATATAAAATTTGGCCATAGTGAGGTAATCTAATATAAATTAGTTATATACTTGAATATACCAAGGTTTTTAATCCAAAAAGAGTTAAGTATGACACATATACAAATAGTGAATGAATCCTATTAGTTCATAATAATAGATTAAGAGAAGTTTCCACACAATAAATTGAGTGTCATGTGAGGAAGAGTTAGATTTAAATGTGTAATAGGTTGAAGTGGCGTTTAAAGAAAATAAAAATTTTACAAAAGAGAGAATAATGTTATTCACAATAATTCACACACATGATTGAAGTTATGCATGATTAGGTGAATTTTACCCATATAAGGGCATAAATTATTTTGTAAAAAAATGGAAATGTGATTTTTAAGAACATGTTTCAAATTTGGGAAACTTATACATAAAGCATATGAATTTCCTTAGGTGTAATGTATAAATAACAAGAGACCTGAAGGTAGTATGAATACCATTTATGGAGATAAGGAAATTATTTTATCTCCAAATATTTTTATAGTATAAATGTGGATAAAATAACATGATTAAATGGTGTTTATAAAGCCAAAAAATAAGGAAAATGAATCGATGCAGAGAAATGACCTATTCTAAAAGGTTTAATAATCAGGAAGAAAGTATTGAAAAGTGATTATGGATAATGGTATAAACAATAATTTGGTCTCATGTGAGATGGTATGAAATTTGGGGTTAAGTAGGATAGTGCACCAAAATACTTACATATTTTCATCACTCTAAAATGGACATTAGATATTTTTGAATGAGAAATTCCTAGGTTCTTGTTATGTGCATAAAGATAAATGTTGATGTTAAATCATGCCAATGGATGTGTATCATGTAATTTTAGGAAGGATATGGTAGTTTGATAATAAATATACACATTATGGAAGGGAAAATAATAATATCTAGTTAGATAAATTATATTTTTTCAGTTTAGAAAGTTTTTTAGTTTCCCAAGATGATCTTAAACCATTTGACATTTATCAAGACAACCTTCAAGATTCATATTGATTATCACTTATCTAGAAAAAATATATAAAAGAATTCCCTAATTTTTAAAAATAAATATCCCATTATTATCATAACATGTGTTTTAAAATTTAGCTCTATAAACCCTAAAGCCTCACCAAATGATAAACTTGAAGAAAAAGTGATAAAAATAATGGAAAAATGGGTGAGGAACAACTTGTAACAATACCCTACATCTCAACCAGGACAATGGATTAGATTAATAGTATCATAGAGAATTATAAACTCATTACATTCCTCTTTGGCATATATGGGTTTGGGACTTGTAACTATTTCAAAAATCAAGAGCTAGAAATCAAAGACATGGTAACCATGATATCCAACATTTTTATGGTTGATATTTTTAAAACCAAGAGATGCTCCACAAGCAATATGATAATTATCACTCTTTTATTGACCAATAGATTATCCATTTTGATGGATAAAACTTACATTAGGGAATATTGGAAATGGTCATCTTGATTTCCCTTGGGGAAAAAATCATGCCATTTGGGTTTAAACATGAGTTTGAGTGCATCAATAATAGGGAAGACTACAAAGATTTATTTTTAGCAATGTTCATTGGTAAGAGGTTAGGTGTCCAAAACCTCAAATTTTAAGGTGACTCATAGTTAGTCACTTATCAGGTTTGAGTTTTTATAAAAAAAGGCTCAATATCTTTAACTTTATAAAAATGTCATGTGTGAAGTTTATAAAGAGTTAAATTTTGTTTCTATAGAGGTTGTCCCTAGAGAGAAACAAATTAGTTGATTTGATAATTTCCTCCTCTTCTTAGTTTTACCCTTATCAATAAATACCAAAATCTAAATTTGTAGTATCTATAAGACTTGAACCCCTTATATGAAATATGTCAAATGAACAAATCATTTCCGACATGAAAAAGGAAGGTGAACTTCTTGTCCTAAACTTTGTAGAAAACAATGAAGACATTTTAGGTTTTTTGTTAGTTTATAATCACCTTTCCTCATATCATCATAAGAATGGTTTTATTCTCACATTTAATCCCTTGTTTTATGTCAAAATAAATTATTATGATTTATATTTTAAAATTGAGGATTAAGATTGTTTATAATAATAACATGAGTTTTTTGAGGTGAATGATGAATTTTTTGACCTTTCTCCTTCCCATGTGGAGTTTTAAGATGGTAACACATCCCTCATAGAGAATACCATTGATATTAAAATTGAGACTGAATAACTACCCAAAATCCTCAATTTTAGATATTCACTATCACCTAAAGAGGTATAAGACTAAAAAAAGTTATTATTGAGTTATCTAAAGCTGTTTTCTTATCTTACACATATATGAAGGGGATCTAACTTGAGGTAGTATTCTAAAATATATTCACTACACCTAATGTAAAACCTATCAAAAAATTCCAAAGATTGTAAAACCTAATGTTATATTGATAATAAATGAGGAGGTCACTGAACATCTAAAATTTGGGTTGATTTAACCCATGGACTATATCAAATGGTTGTCCAACATCGTCCTTATTCCAATGAAGAATGAAAAGATCAACTTATGCATAAAACTTTGAAATATCAATAATTCATGTCCAAAATAAAATTTTACCCTACCTTCCATTAATATAATTATGTATGCTACAACGAGATATAAGTTTATATCACTTTTAGATGGATTTTTGAGATATAACTAGATTCACATTTTATAATAATTCTAAAGAAAAAACTCCTTCACCATGCCCTAGTGAACCTTATAATATTTTGTCATGAATTTTATCCTTAAAAAACTTGAGGCAACTTATCAAATGGACATGAATCATATTTTTCATGATATCATTCATAAGATGGTAAATTTCCACATCGATGATCTTCTCAAAAACTATAATAAGAAAGCATATCACCTTGACGTTATAATGCATTATCCTTTCTCACTTGATTAAACATGATGTCAACTTTAATCTCAATAATTTCATGTAAGATTTAATAGTGTAAAATGCTTAAGTTTCATAATCTAAAAGCTTGGGATTGATACCAATCCTAAAAAAAATCACACAAGTTTAGACATGACTCCCCTTACTGATGAATCAAGAACCATGTCATTATTAGGGAAGTTGGGGGACATTTGAATATTTATATCTAACCTTACCTACACTACTCATCCTATAAATAATTTGATTAAGAAAGAGAGTGGTCTAACTTAGACTCAAGATATTTGATGCATTCAAGTTTTAAAGTGATTTATTATGACTCCTCTAACTTTCATGGAACTAATCCTAATATGCCACTCATAATATATTTCAAGGAAAACAAGGTTTATATTTCTTCCATGTTAGTCTAAGAGGATGATGATGGAAAATAAATATCTATCCTTTTAATTAGCCACACTATTATTGATTATGATATATGATATACAAAACTAGACAAAGAGTGTTTATCCATTATTTTTGTGATTAAAAAATTGAGTAATTACATTTCTCAATCAAGAAATTAAGGTCATTTTGATATCCCAACCCATTCATACATTATTGACCCAACCAAACCTATAATGAAATGTTGGTCATTTCATCATGTTTTTGAGTTACTTTGAGTTAACTTATGTTAACCAAAATTATATCAAAGGAAAAATCATCATAGGTTAGTTGGGTTATTACCCATTAGAATCTAGTAATATGGTTGACACTAATTTCCCATACAAATTTATTTACTACAAATAGAAGCACATGGTCACTTCTTCCCCATGTCACACCATCATAATTAATTACTTAGTTTACCATAATTATTTTGAATGTGCTAACTCCTAGTAGAGGATACATCTTCAAATTGTAGTGTACAATTATGTGTTTATTGACCAAGTTATATACCAAAAATATCTGAACAAAATGCTTCTTGGATGTATTGATCTAGAAGATTATGATAAATTAATTTTCCAACATCATATAAAAAAATTTGGTGGACACTTTGGTGGTCATGTAACTACCAAAAATATTCACTGAATGGGATATTTATGGCATACCCTCAAACACTATGCTATAAAATACATAGGGAAAGTGAGAATTCTCAAAATTTCTCCCAAGAAATCCATATCCCTTCTTGGGCACTTCACCCCATTGTAGCACCATGCATCTTCTCTACTTGGGGGATAGACCTAGTTGGAAATATTTATCCCACTTTTTATGATGTCCATCATTTCATTATTATGGACATTGAGTATTTAAATAAGTGGGTAGAAAAAATTTCATTAACCACTATCACTAGGTTAATAATTACAAAATTCATCTTGAATCTGATAATATGTAAGTTTGGGGGATAATGGGTCCCCTTTTAATAACCATGAGGTACATGAACTATGTAATAATTATATGTACCCCATCACACAACCTCTTTATATAACCCTCAGGATAATTATTAAGCTTATTAGGCCACATAAAAAAAATAAAAGCATAACTGGTTAAGATCATGAAATATAATAAAAGGGAGTAATATCTTCAACATTGTCTTACATTGTGGGATTATAGGATGAGTATTTGTATGCTCACTATGGAAATGAATTCCATTATTTTAAGAGCATCAAACATTATATCTTTATGGATATAAACTCCAAGCGTTCACATTTATCTCTAAGGCCTCCTGGATCAACAAGAGTAACAAAGACCCATCTAAATAAGTAAAAAATATCATGTGAGTACTAGATTATAACCACACAAATCCATGTTACCTACATGGATTATATGTGACTCCAGCATAACAAGAACATTCATGAGAACCATATCTAAGTATGATACCTTGTCCTAATAATAGATATCAAAATTGATAATAAAAAAAGGATAAGGTGAAAAATTTAGACATAATTGGTTAGGCCCCTATTTAGTTATATATTATTTTATAGATGGGGAATTTTATTTATGCACCTTGGATGGGAAGGAGTTTAATGAATTTTTGAAATATTTTCACCTTAAATGTTATTTATTATAAACCTCACATCTCATGTTTCCATCTTTACATTAATAAAATCCTTATTGTCATTTTTTTGTTTTGGATTTCAATGATTTTGATAAGATAATTATCTATCTACGATTCCACATGAATTTTTTTTAGTGATGCATATAATTTCATATTTTACCATTTCATCATTTTCCTATTAGAAAAATCCTCTTAGAATAAACATAAAATAATAGTAATTTTTTTAATCTCTTATAGGTACTATACACCTCACTACCATACATATTATAACAATCTTAGATACTATAACCAATAAAATATTCTATAAGTTTATCCATGGTGGAATACCCTTTAATGGTTCCCTCTAATAAAAACCATTATCATATCCTAACTAAGTAATATTATTTTCATACTTTTATCCTTGGTGATGAGCCTTTACATCTTACTAGTTATGTGGGGCCAAAGTTAGGGGGTAGAATCCCCCTACCCCCAAAAAATAAGAGACACCATAAAAAATAAAGCTTAACAAATCAAGAATCAAATATACATTTCTCACCTTTGATGATACTTGGTGTTTATCCCTTTCATCTTAGTGGTTTTTTGGGGCCAACATTTTAGGCAAATGCCCTTACTTTCTTTCATTCATTCCTTGGTGATGATCCCATCCATCTTCCTATTTATGAAAGACTAAGTGTATATGGTCATAAATGAAAAGAAAAATAAAAATAAAAATAAAAATAAAAATAAAAATAAAAATAAAAAAAATAGTATAAAATTATCAAAAACTTAAAAGCAATAAAATCCATGAAAATCTTGTTTAGATGTCTATGCTAAAATAAGAATCTCCCCCTTTTATCAATACTATCTTGGTTGGCCATTTCAATATAAGTGTATAAAAAGATAATAAAATTAGTGTTTTATAAGCCTAATATTATCCCACAACATGTAGGGATTAAATAATCTCTTATTCTTTCACTATTTGACATACCCAATTTTTCCTTCATTCCTTGATACATATTTAATGCCATGTGTTACATGGAAAAAATAGCTTGATAATTTCCTTAAAAACATCCATTAAAACATTTTTATATAATCATATGTTATATTCACATACATTCTATCTAAACATTCCACTATAAGTATATCCATAACATTTTATCATAAAGAAAGATCCATACCATTTTATTATTTTCCTAGCCATCCATGGTACATAAATTAGAAATTAAAATAATTTAAATAAATTCTAGAAAGATATCCAAATCTATAAAAAAGATATATATATATATATATATATAATCATTTTTCATATACATCAAGTTTTTATCAATACAACCATCTCTACTCTAAGAGGGTAGGTGTGGCTCAAATATAAAAAATAAAAAATAATATTACTATATATAGATCCTAAGTCATACCTACCACTAGACTCCTCATAAAGTGGAGTGGTCCTATCCTGAGAAGTCTAACCTTTTATCCTCTATTTTTAGGAAGAGGAATTCCCACCTCTCACTATAAATAATTCACTAGATTCTTGACAAGAGACTAAAACTAAGATACCTTGGCCTAAAAGATATTGATATCTGATCTATATTAGATGAGATCACTCACTTCATGATAAGTAATGGAAAACATGTAGGTATGTTGACTGATGTTGGAAGTTAGACTTAGTTATGTAAGGAGATGTTCCTTGTTGAGGCATGAGGCTACATGAAACAAGTCTAATAAGGAGTCTCAAATTAACCTCCTTAATTTCATCATAGGGAATACAACATAAGAACACATGAACATTGATTAGAGTCTAGTCATATAATAAGTAAGATATGTTGAAATTGTAGTAGAAATTAATGTTTTTTCTAACATAGATCCCCCTCATGCAAATAAATCTTTGAATCTTCATCAAATATCATATTTTATTTCTCGTCATCCTTTGACAAATGTTCATCTCTTATTATGGAATGTACTCATTTTACTCATGATTGTACCTACCCTCTTCCTCCCCAAACCACTATTGGCTATTGATACTACTATGATTATGGTTGTGACTGCTAGTGGTGGTGTTGGTATTCTCCTAGTACTCCCTATAACACTTGGACTATTGGTGAAAATACATCTATTACAAGTTTTCCCCTTAGTATTGACTTTTTAAAATCTTATCCTCCTACTCCTCATCTAACACCAACCAATATAGTGATAGGAGTATTATCATCAATGGATGCCACCATTGTCTCCCAAGTAAAACATCTCTAACCTATTTTTCCCATGTATATAACACTTTTTATATGGGTATATTGGTTACATATTGTATCCCAAACTACTATTACACCCTATCCATGGGGTATGACTTGGTTTGTCTTTGTCTACCATGCACTATTTTCATGTTATCATGAGCCATTAGAGTAATAGCCTAATCCCCCATTGAAATTCCATTCCCATGTATTGTATGGTAAATAAATATACCCCTATGATTTTTCTAACTAGATATGGTGTATCTTAGAATGGTGCCATCACTATACATCTATAAGCCCTGATGGCTCTTGCATATCCAATCAAAACACCCATTTGGTAGGTGATCATGTGATGATATACTGAGGACATGATAATATTTGGATGGATAATGGATATTTATCCCAACATTTAAATCTAAATTTTTTGTTTAGGTATAATATATCACATCCCATGCCCATGAAAATATATAAATATACTCCTTAATGTTTTTTTGAATCAAAGCCTAACTATAAAGGAGATGGGTTATCCTTTTCTATGATACTAGTTACATTGCTGAGATTCTAATGATCACCTTGCATTGGTTGGGGATCAAAAAACTTCGATCATTTCCATCTTGACACCTTATCTCACACCCACATTAAGTGTTTCTATGTCTTAAAATTAATCTACACACACTTAAGAATCTACTCTATTTGTGGCATTTCTCCATATAATAGTCCTCCTGATTATTAGAATTACCAAAATCTTTTAAACATAAACCAAGGTGATGGTATACTATTTAGGAGCCTATGGAAACGAAAAAGTGTTTCTTTTCACATCCATGTATGTGAATAGATAAAAAAATATCCTCTGGTTGGGGAAACTATACCCACCTATGAAATCTTAAAAATACATACTATTTATAGAATGATAGTCTCCTCTAGTATGAGAAATATAATCACCCTAATGATCTAATCATATTATCTATCTATACTCCACCATATTTAGGCCCAAAAAATGGAATAATTAGGACCCATATCAGTCCATTTTCCTTAAAAATATTTTAGATTTTTTTATAGTTACACTACCACTAAGTGCAGGAAATGGTTGTGAAACCATTAGTATTTTTCAAATTGGTATTTATGTATCCATGTAATTTTTTTGTAACCACCATGGTGGTTACACAACTATTGGTGTAAATGTGTAACTTCTAATTTATAAATATTGATGATTTCAACCTATGTCAAAGGTTTCACCTATTGTGGCCGTAAACCTAAAAACCCTTTAAAAGTTCAAAATTTCCAAAAAATAAAAATAAAAAAACATTTTTCTATTGCATACACCACCATAAACACATTCACACTAATGTTTGTAGATTTCACTAATTATAGTCTTAGTAGAGGTTCATGTAAAACCCTTTAGTACATGATAATATAGGGATAGCTTCCACATGAAGTAATAAAATTAGACAATAAATGGTAATTTAGACTAAATATATTCATGATTAGATAAAACATATAGTTTACATAGAGAAATGTAGACTTACGAGAATCTAAATAGTTCGTATAAACTCATATGAGAATCTATATATAGAGTTTTACAAAGTTTTATATCTTTACATTATATCCTTTTTTTATGCCCAAAAGGAAAAACTCTTCACATTATTAAGTCTCTTATTATTCTTACAAAGGCTGAATACATATTAAAAAATTATGTAAAAGATAAAATAGTGCAAGTTACACACCTATCCATCAAATATACTCTATTATTTTGGTAGCCTAGTTTTACACCCAAAACTTCCAAAAATTTAAATATTTATCTTGTCTTAAGACAAAATCACAAGGTATCTTGATCTGAAGCTAAGGAATTTAATCAAAAACAAGAGTTATGGTTATCACTCTAGGTGTAATTTATTGGTTTTCACCCATTGTGTACTACTTAGCTTCCCTTTCAAGATTTCAACTAAGTAGTTTAATAGCCTTCCACCATTTTAGATTTTTAATAAACTATCTTAGCCATGTGACCACCCTTTATAGGTTTTCAATTAGCCTATACCTACTCATATTGTTTAAGTTCATCCTTCAAAATTTGTGAAAAACTTATGAAGACAACAAAATTGGGAATTTTCACTACTTACTGAGTAGGTGGTGACATGCTCTAGGTTAGCTAGGTAGTAGGTTGTTGTGATGATGGATCTATTGGAGTAGTGGATGAAGCACTTGGTTCTATAATTTTTTTTGGTGGAGGCTATTATGGCTATTATGTGGATAGATGTGAGATTTTGGAAAACTTATTCTATTGAATCATTTTGTACAACTATTGTGGATGAATTAATTATGGCTCACCAATAAGTTATGCAATGGATGGATCAAGATGAGATAGATATTGCTTTATCATTTTATATTTAGTCATCACTTTCCACACCATAGTGAGCAATGTGCATAGTGGGACATGAATCCCCATCATTTTTTGAATATATTCATCTTCTATGATGGTGATGAGTTCCCTAGAATTTGATGCTTTGATCTAGATGTCATGGTATAAGTCCTCCAACTGGTTTTCATGCCTCTATGCTTGGATTCTAGAAAATGAAATACACATAATCTCATTTTTCGATGTCTATAGTTTTTTCATGGAATTATCCCTTGAATCAATTAAGTTATCAAGTTCACTATTCATGGATTTAAGGTTAGCCATTGATCCTCAATCATATATTTGGATTTGTCTACCCTATTTAACTCTATCTTAGATGTGGATAATGAATTTTTAAGATGTTACTTCTATTTCATCATACCTTATGGTATTTTTTTTACTTGGAGTGCAACTATATATAAAACTTGTTCATACTCCTCTAAGAGATCTTAGATCACCTCTATTTCTAATTTGATGTTTTTACCTTGAGATCATAACATGTATAGCTTATGCACATCTAACCCATATTTTATTATTTACACCAATAGAGCTGAGAACTACTTTTACTCATACATACCCTGATAACCTAAGACTCTAGTAACTAGTGTAAGGTAGTTAGTGTCAATGAATTGGCCTACATTAATGAACTAAAGGATTAGATATGCATTCTCCTCTTTCAAATACAAGACTTACTACTCTAAGGTTGAATATTTATTCACTATTTATTCTTGGAAAGTAGCTTATGCCTTCAATTTATTTTTTTAATAGTAGATGAGAAACATACAAAGATGTTTCTTGTGCAATCGTAAGTAGAGCCATGGATGCTATCATAGTCATTTATGGGGATATCATGAACTATGTAAAAGTAAGTGAAAATGTCATGTTATAGGTAGATGATGTGGGAACATCCCATAGATACTGGCTAGTGAGTTGGGATCTTAACTTATAATCCTCCTCCTATATACATCCTTGTATCATAAGTTCTTTTTTCTTTATGACTTCTACTTTTTCCTTATATATTTCCATTACTTCAGCTTTACCTTTACCTTCAACTTCATATTTAACCTTAACCTTAGATTCTACCTCAACTTTATCTTTGGATTCCACTTTAGCCTTAATCTTAGATTATGCCTTAGCTTTAACTTTGGCTTCCACTTTAGCATTATCCTTAGATTCTACTTAAACCTTGACTTTAGCATCTACTTGAGCCTTAGCCTCTATGTTAGCTTTGGATTTATAATCTATTTTTCTACCTAGGATTTGGATTCATGTATATCCATGTTTTGTATTTGGCTTCCTTATCCTCAACCTCTCACTTAGACTTTTACTCCTCTTGAGTATTTACGAGTGTCAATACCTCCTATTTATGTTTTTGTGAAACCTTCACTTCTTATTATTTCCTTGTTGATTCTCCTTATTCTTTTTTCTTTTCCTCTACCTTTTTATCTCATTTTTTGATCCTCTACTTCTTAATATATTTTATTTTTAACCTCTAATTCTTTAACTTTTTACCAACGTTCCTCTTATGCTTCCTATTATTTTCACTAGTATTATTCCTCTATAGCCTTGTGTTTTATTTATTCTTTATTTATCTTTTTATCTTCCTTCTTCTTTTTATCAATCTTATTTTGTGCCTTTATTGGATCTTATTGTTCCTACATATCTTTGTGTTTTGGATTCAACTATGGAAAATTTGTCTCTTCAAGCTATTTTATAGGGTTGGATGAATCCAATATTGTAACTAACTCTCAATATTTCAAAGAAGATTAAAGAATAATAAACCATAGCATAACCATAATATTTTTGGATGTTAGTGGTAGAGTGAGGCTTTTATTTATCCTCTTCATTTTCTTTACTTGTGTATATTTATGAAAATATTATGTTTTCTATGTTGTACTCTCCTATACTAGATATGTTAAATACACAATACTATATTTTATTATTGGAGATGGTAGAGTTTTATCATGTGTCCTTGGTTTATGCATTAGGGATAAATGTGGGATTTGTTATGTTATTATGTATTCTTCATATGTATTAGAGGATCTTACAACTGGGTATACGTAGAAAATTTCTTCCTATAACTATTATTTGGATACTTCTTGACCTATAATGTCAACTACAATAAAAATATGAGGTTTAACAATGTCAACTGATAGATATAATGTTTCTTAGTTTTATATTTGGTAGATGCACACTAATTTCTAGGAAAATAATGTTTCTTAGTTTTATATTTGGTAGATGCACACTAATTTCTAGGAAAATAAATATTTATACTCTTCTTGCTCATAAACATCATTATTGATGTTTATGATCATAGACTATATAAATTATTGTTATCCAAATCCTAGCTCTACCAAGTCATACTCAACCATTATATTTGAAACATGTTTGTTATCAATCCATGACTTGGTATGGTGTGTTCTCTTCTTTGGTGGTGGTGGAGAATCTCATCATGATGGTGCCTTCCACTTTCTTTTGTCCATCTATGATGGAACCATTATTGTTCATTTTGGTACATATAATTGATATTTTGGTTGGGGTTAAACTTGTGTTTGAGATAACATAGGTTGTTATGCATCTAGGGGTATGGAGTGTAAAGGCTACACTAATATAGTTACTAGGGATTACTATATGAAAACTTCTACCTACACATCCAATATGGTGATGAAAAATATCAGTGGAGTTAAAATTTCTTTGCGTAAATATTCCACTTTAATTTGGATGCCATTTATCAAATTATTAATTGATGTATGTTGTAAAAGATATTACATCACATCTTAAAGTACTTATTGGGGATCTATATTACACCCTAATTGGGAAAGGGATTTTTTAGGTCCTTTACCCAAATCTAGATCAACATGGGAATGACCCTAGACTATGGGTATGCTATAACAAGGTTAGACCTCTATGGGTTTTAATGAGGCTAGCTCCTCATATTTCATAATTTGGACCTCTATCTATAAAAACTAAAATTGGTTGGAATGAAAAGAGTCAAGAAATTTCATAAAGTAAACATATCTAGCCTATGGTGATACACCATAATTTATCATATCCACTCTTTGGCTTGGACTCTTTAACACACTAATGGACTATGAAAAGAGCTAATAAAGTGTCTACTATAATTTTTAAGCAACAATATTTCATATAGAGGTCATTTTCATGGACTAAGACTAGAGAGCAATGAAATTAAGGTCTTTTTGAAGACACTTACATTTAGTAGTCATATATATCCTTAAGAGATCAATGCTAAGACACACTATATGACTTGTAAATTAAGTTGATAGAATTTAGGATAATCTTAAAATTTACAAAGGGAGGATTAGACCACTTAAAATATCAAGAAAACATAAGAATGCTAACATATATTGATAAAACACTGCAAAACTTCCTTTCTCATTACTCTAAGAGGTGCAAAATATATTTTTTGGTAGAGTCTAGTCATACCAACTTAAGGGATCTTCATTAATAGATTGAAGGCTATATTTATAGAAGAAAGGTAGAAAGAGAGAGGGAGTTTTAGCTTTCAAAGGTGAATCAAATGAGCTCAAATCCATTTGACATGTAGTTACAATTACCTTCATAAATTATTCTCATTCAAACCCTCTTGATTGATCTAGGCTACTTCAAGTGGTTTCATAGTTACACTAATGTTCCTTATTTTTACAATGGCAGGTTCAAGTTGTTTTGAGATAGGCTCCACCATCCATGCATTTACAACAATTAGATCCATATATTATAAATTTATCTTGGTGCTAACTACTCCTAACTAGTTTTTCATAACATGCACAATGGAGAGAAGGGTCCTTTTCATGCAGTTGATCCTAGAGATGAAACTATTAGGGTCTATGTGTATGCCTTCATGACACCCTTTGAAATGTTAGTTCCTCCTTCTAACAATGGCTAAAAAAATCATAGAACAAAACCTCTATGACATGGACCCTCGAGATAAAGGTCCATATTGAGATTTAATAGTGGTCCCTTTATGTCCTTTAACCTAACTTCAAGACTATGTTTACTCTATAAAATTTAAACAATCTCTAATGGTAGAACAATGATCCTTGATAGATTACCCTGATTTGAATTTGGTCTTGTGTTTGATCTCCATAAATTCTCCTAGATTCTCAACCTTTAATTTCATTAGTCATCAATATTAGCTCATGTCAACCAAATTATGCCAGACTATTTTTGCTCCCATTAGCCTTACAGATCCTCATTATTAGATCTTGAATTTTTTACCTTAGTCATGCCATTGATCTCTTTGGTATGAACCAATGTGGTCTATTGATTTCATGCCATGAATAACATGCTTGTGTCATTGGTAAATCATGCATTGATCTCAAGATCATGTTATCAGTTTATAGCCTTGCACACTTATACCACATGGTGGCCTCTTGAGCTCCTTCACCTTTTGACTCATCTCACACCATTGACTAAAATATACAATGTAATGTAGACTATTAGATTTTTCTTAGACCCACCTCCTTATCAATCGATCTCACACTATTAGATCTCTACTTAGTTGATCTACACCATCAGATCTAACTTATATCTATTTAAAGTGCCTAAACCCAAGTAAATTTTGACTTGTTTGACCCTAGCATGAACCATTTTATCTCAAGTGCCAGTTTTCAAGCTCATGTGAACTGTTAGATATTGATAAACTTTAAACCTTTTAAGGACCATTTGAACCCAAATGATTAATTTACAGAGCTCAAACTTGATGTTATCATGAACATCATATGCTACAAGTCCATCTTTGAAGCTCCAAAGCTCAAGATAGAGATCTCATGTGGACTTGAAACCTTCAGAGGCTGATCCTGGTATGTTGAACTCCATGAAACTATAATATTTTGGATCACATGAATTTATGAGATAGATTTACTAAATGATCAAACATGTTGGTCCACTTATTATTAGAAGATGTCTTGGTCTCTAAAACTTTCATAATTAACCCTTTTATTGACCCTTTAGAGTTCTTATGACCTCTCAAGACTTTGTCAATATGGTCCATGCCCCTTCATGCTCACGAGAACCATGAGATCTTTCTTGGATCCATCTATTTGAATTTTTGGACCCATTTTTAATCAATTAGTTTTTCTAATTCATTAGTACCCTACTAGGATTCATCTTTCAACTATAGGAAAAACTTGATATGTGGGTCAAAATGGCCAACACTTCTAGCCACTCAACTGGCTTGACCAACTTGCTAGTCATGGCACCTAGAATTTGATCAAGCTTGTTCAAGATGACTAAATAAATGAAATGATGCTTACAAAAAGATATTATTGACTTATAGAAATAATTTTTTGGGTATTGAGATGAAAACAACAAAACAAAAAAATAGACCAAGAAATAATAGAGAAAGAAATGTGCAAAATCACTTGGAGGAAAAAATAGACCTCTCTACCTATGTATAAGGGGAGAGATATAAAACTAGTAGTAAAACTTGAGATACCTCTTATTGATAAGGATGGGAAGGTACTCTCCATTAAATCTATCAAAATCAAAGGCATTGCTCTCTTTTAAACTTGTGATGACATAGGGTCCAATTTAAATACTATCAAACATGGAGTGTTTTATTGGTTTTGCATGGTCCTCATCTAATTTAAGGACTATGTCACCTTATTGAAATGTCCTTGAGGAAGCTATTTTATCAAATTAATTCTTCACTTGGTTTTGGTTGAACCACATGGTATGCATGTAATCATCTCTTATTTCCTCTAATTTTATTAGTTCATTCATCCTGACCTCCATTACTTCACTTTCTAGAAGCTCTAGTTGGTGTGCAAGATCCAAAGCTGGAAGCTCTAATGAAATTGGAAACCTTGATTCTCTTCTATATACTAAGAGATAGGGTTAATGACTAGTGGCTTTCTTGTGGGTGATCCTATTATCCCATAAGGTAGTCTTCAACTTTTTATGCCAAGATCTCTGATCATCTTCCATTGTTCTCTTGATGATTTGAATCAAGTTCTTATTAGTAAACTTACTTGGTCCATTACCCTATGGATATTAATTTGATGAATATGTTAGATAGATACCTTGATCAAGAGCCTAATCACATACATTTTTATTACTATATTCTTAAGTATTTTTTTATAATATAGTGGAAGGTGCTCCAAAATGGGTGACGAGACCCTCATATAACTCAAACATAGAGTTATCATTTGCTTTCTTCAAGGGAACTACTTCCACATACCTAGAGAAGTAATCTATATCTATAAATAACCATTTATTACCATCACTATATGGAATATGAATCATGCCAATTAATTCTAAACTCCATTGCATGAATGGTTGTTCAACCTGAATAAGCTTCAGTGGCATAGAAGCTGGTCTCTATTTCCTTACAAGAATTGCACACTTTGAACACTTCCCAACCGATGCATGTGCATATATGAATAAATTAGGAAAAAATTAATGAGATATAATTATTTTTTAATTTGTATTATTGGATTTAAAATGGCCTCTAGAAGGACTATCATGAAATTACTCAAGAACCTTATCAAATTGGCTAGTTTCAACACATCTTAAAAGCATACCTCTGATGTTTATTTTGAATAACACCCCATCAATAAAAATGTATGGAACTAATTATATAATAAATTTTCTTATTTATGATGTATTTAAACCCATTTTACACTCTCTTATTTGAATAAATCTATCAATATCCTATGTCCATCTTATAAGAGGAATATTTTTAGCTCCATGTTGAGTGTCTTAAATTGGCAAAATTATCTCTTTTATTCTCTCACATATTCTAACATATCTTCACACAATAATTTACCTTATATTATATTTGTGAATTTTACTTCAATGTCATACTCCATGCACTTAGTGGCCTATCTAGTTCTCTTTTCATTTAAGTCTCTGTTGAGGATAAAATCCTTTACACTTGGATGAGCTACCATTAGCATAATATTATTGTATGAAACCATATGTATAAATTTATTAAAACTTATTAAAACATAAAGTAATTTTTAAATATATATATATATATATATATATATATATATATATATATATATATATATCTTTCCTCATAACCTTCCAAATCATGATTGAAGAAAGTAATAGGCTACTTTAGACCTTCATTATTCTACTACATAAGCATGGTTAAAATTGCATATAATATAGAAAAGGAATAAAAATAGAATACTTTATTGAAATATGGATTTATAGGTGTGGGGGAATGAGATATGGCCTCCTTTATGGCCTCAAATATTCTCTTACCTTATCTTGTCCATGCAAACTCTTTTCCTTTTATAAACATATGAGTGAGGCTCTTGACCAACTTTGCAAATCTTGGAATGAACCTCTTGATGAAATTGATCTTGCCCAAAAAGCTCTATAATCCTTTATTATGTTTGGAAAATGATAGATAAGTATTTATTATATACTATATAGATCAATGTAAAGGCTAACTATGGACACCACATGCCCAATAAGTCTTACTTCATGAACTGAAAAAATGCATATCTTTGGATTCAACGAAACTCCAAATTATTTGCATCTATCAAAAAAATTTCAAGTGTGTTAGATGATCATTAGGATTATTTAAAAATATTATTATATCATCAAGATAAACTAAAACCACATCATTCAAAATACCATGAAAATCAACATCCATTGCTCTTTGGAAGGTAGTTCCAACATTGAAGAGTCCAAAGGGCATTTTGACATATACATAGGTGCCCCATTTTGTAGTGAAGGTAGTATTATGCCTATATTATTTTTTTTACCATGATATGATTATATATATAATATCCATCAAGTAATGAGAACCTTTGTGAACCTACTACCTTTTATATAATTTGATCCATGGAGGGTAGAGGATATTGGTCTTTTAAGGACACCTTATTGAGGTCCCTAAAGTCAACACATAAATAAATCTCTCCATTATTTTCCTCATTGCAAGAATGTTTTCCACCCATAAGGAATGCCTAATGGGAATATTATATTTTATTCAATCAATTTATATATTTATCTTCTCATGAGGTTCTCCACTCTTGGATTGATAGGCCTTTGTTTCTACCTGACTGGTTTGGCATTGTTTTATAATTTAATGGTGTTTTGTGAAAGTTTGGGGTCAAAAAATTTCAAGTATATTTTCTTCCAAGAAAATATATTAGAAAATTATTGGCACAAAAAATAAATTTCAAATCTTTTTTATGTTGTATAGATATTTTCTACCTTTAGTAATTTTTCCTTAAAGATCTCTATCTTTTCATAGTGTTCTTCCTTAGTTAAGATGTATGATTTCCATTTTACTAATTATTAATATTAATTTAAGATTATTTATAATGTCATAAGCCCTTTAGTCATATTATTATACCTTAGTTTTACTATCTAATAATATGCCTAGCTAGTAAAACTAAGGTATAATAATATGCCTAGATGGTTTACTTCTCTTGGTATGGACTAGCTATTAAATGCTAAGAAATCATCTTTGAGGTCCCATAACTTATGATTTAGGAATTAGAATGGAGATTATTGAGTTTAGTTAGGACTCTCACTTGTTTCACTATAATCTAACTATCATCCTTAACTTGGAGGAGCTTGACACCTCTCTTTCTTGCTTCTTGCAAACCATGTAAAAGAGATTCATATTTAGTTGCATTTGAAGTGCAACTAAATTTGAATATTGTAGCTGAATGGTAATTTTGACTTGAGGGTGAAATAAACATGGCTCCTAATCCACTTCCTTTCTTTTAACTTGAGCCATCAAATAATAAATTCCATAGACCATCCTCTTCTTGAGTAGTGTTAGTTAAGTAAGGTATATCAACACCTTCCTCATGAATACAATACACTCCTAAGTCTACCTCTTCAATATTGTTGTAAGGATCAAATCCATGATTATCATCTACCCATTAATTTGTATAGATCTTAGATGACTTAAATATGATCATGGGGTTCTTGATCATTATCCTCTTCAACCTCTTCAAATATGGCATAGTTGGTATTTGTAAGATTAGGCATATAGGGTTCTAGGTGGAACCTAGAGATATGATCAAATATTATAGTGACTTTGGTTCCATATTTGGTTATAAAAACCATGTATGATATACTCCAATATTTGTAGTAGTCCCTAGATAAACATAGGGAAAAATATGGAGGTAGTTCTACCACTATTACATCTTGAGTAATGCCATAATTTGGATAGGTTGCCAATGTGATCGAAGATCTTTTAATATGAATACTATCTTAGTGGGAGAGACATCCAATTAAATAACACCTTTTTTATTAGGCACATATTTGAGCTCAATCTTATCTTCTATGGATTTAGGCATCACTAAGTTTGAATCACATGAATCTATCTTGAAATTATGTATTGAACAATCCCCTATGATGATTGATAGATGAAACATGGGGGATTGACAACTTTAGTGGGATAAACAACATTTTTAAATTGACTTTTTATTGGAATTTGATTAGGAATTTGGCTAGGTGTTTGGTTACGTTGACTATTATTGATGAAAATAGTGTTCACCTTATTAACTATATTTTCCACATGAGAAATTTTGGAGAGCTCTTGCTAGAGAATCTCCTTTTGCCTTGAAATAGATAGAGCATCATATAGGAAAATATTTACATTAGCCTTTTTAAAATGATCCATACTATTAAATGGAGAATTAGTATCTTTGGACTGTACCTTAGAGGTCGAAGCATCACTTGGAATTTGAGTAATATGAGGAACAAAGGGGGACTTATGCTACTATCCATGAGGTAGGGGCACTTGTTGATTTCAAAGAGATTTCATATATATATTTAAATAAGTAGGTTGATGAATAGCCTATAGATATGATGAAGAAATCTTAGGTTACCCTAAATTGTCCTCAAACATACTCTTCTTATCCCTTATCTGAGTTATAATTAGTTCATTTATCCTTTGTGAAGCTTGTCCCATATTAGCTTATACATGCTCAAACACATGTTCCCCTTCTTAAAAATTCATGCATGTGCTATCATATGGTGTTTTACCAATGTTCCCTTGTTATTTTATTTAATATTCTGATTGTGACATGGTAGGGATGTTGTCTTGACTCATTTGGGGGCCTTGTGGTGGAGGAGGCATCATATCATGACTTTGAAATGAAGGAGCATGCTACCAACTATGGTCTTGATACATGTCTCTATTAGTGGAAATCACCATCTTATTGGACTATCCCCCTAAATACCATTGACCTTCTTGAACAAAGTTATTTTGTGTTGGGACCAAGGCTCTTGAGATATTTGTATTTGTAGGATTGTAGCCATTATTAGATATACCTTGAGTAATTTGGCCTTGGGCTTTTTTATTTGATGGATAAAGGGGTATATTTTAAGATTTATTAGGGTATTGGGTTTGGAAGGGGCCTCGGTAT
Organism: Torreya grandis; assembly: GCA_037957365.1. Lineage (NCBI taxonomy): Eukaryota > Viridiplantae > Streptophyta > Pinopsida > Cupressales > Taxaceae > Torreya > Torreya grandis. The sequence continues at coordinate 292,732 of JARHVA010007914.1, read as the reverse complement.
GGTCTATGTGAAGCTTGGTATTGCCTTTCTATAGACTAGCTTTTTATTTTATGCCTTTAGCAAGATTTCAATCTTGGGAAATTTGTCCACTTGACTATCATCAAGTTGAGATTAGTGATTTGGAGTAGGGAATGGATAAATGGTAGGTGGGGTGTGTTTAATATCAAGGAAACATGGAATGAGAGGTCTTTTTCATGAGCTTTCCTACTTTTATCAAGCAATTTTTTGCCCTTATAGATATCTCATAGGCTTCAGGTAGAGTTTTCCCACCCATAGATTAAATCATGACTATAATAATTAAATTCAAATCTATCAAATAGTGAATGAAAGCATAGATAGGGGTGGGATTGATGATAACAGGGATCTTATCCCAAGTATTTTGAAACCTATAGTTGAAATCAACTATGGACTCTTGGGATGCTCTCTTGATGAAGGTAATTTACTCAAGAAGGGAGACATGGTCACTTCTATCCTCAAAATCCTTGCATAGGGATTGAAAAAAATCATCCCAAGTGTTGATTGAATTAGGATTTATAATGATATACCATTACAAGGCTTTTCCTTTCAAGGAGGTTTCCAATAGTCTCATGGATACATTCTCTTGTGTGATATTATGCACTAAGAAAATATTTGCAATATTAGATATATGTTTTATAAGAATAATATAATTCTATCCTATAAAGTGTGGAAAATTATTTAAGGAAGCAATAGGGATATCATCACGATGCTAAAGGTTAAGATATTTTCCACCTTTGAAGGGTACAAAAGATTGTAATCTAGGTCTTGCCATTCACACTTTCTTTTGGTGGACTCTTAGTAGGTTGACTAGGAGCAGGATTTGCATATCTTTGGGAAATGATAGAATTAAGGGGTGATCAATTATGAGTTGAAATAGGTACCTTCATAATTATTGTATTATTTATGATCATTATACAAAATGGACTTCCTTACCTTTTATAGAAGATGTAGTGGAGATTTGGTGCTTGGATTAGTCTTCAATATTTTGATGACTTCTCAAATGTTCTTCCATACGATCAATATGTTCCAAGATGATGTCTAGATGTCTTTCCTTCTTTTGTACCATCAAGCATTTTATAATTATTAGGGATTTAGATTTCACCCTAGGTGGGCAAGGGATTGTTCAGGTCCTTTACCCAAATTTATCTCAATATTTGAATGACCCTAGGTTGTGAGTATCCTATAATAAGATCAGACCTCTAGGTTTTTTAATGAGGCTACCTTCTCAAAATTCACAATTTATACCTCTATTTGTAAAACCTAAAATTGGTTGGGATGAAAAGAGCCAAGAAATTTTATAAAATAAACCTATCTAGCTTGTGGTGATGCACTATGAATTTGTCATATCCACTCCTATGATTAGAATCTTTAACACTTAATGGACTATGAAAAGAGCTAATGCAGTGTTTACTATAATTTATAATCAAAAATATTTCATATATAGGTTATTTTGATGCACTAATACTAGAGAGAAATTAAGTTAAGGTCTAGTTTAAGACACTTACATTCAGAAGTCCACTATATCCTTGAGAGATCAACACTAAGACATACTCTATGAGCTTCAAAGAAAGTTTATAGAATTTAGACTGAGCTTAGAATTTGTAAAGGGAGGATTATACCACTTAAATATCAATCAAATATAATAATTATAACATATATTTATAAAAAATTGTAAAATTTCCTTTCTCATTACTCCAAGAGGTGAAGAATACATTTTTTTTGTAGAGTCTAGTCATACTAGCCTAAGGGATCCTCATCAATAGCTCAAAGACTATATTTATAGAAGAAAGGAAGAAAGAGAGATGGATTTTGGCTCTCAAATTTGAATCAAATTAGTTAAAATCCATTTTAAATGAAGTTATAACTACCTCCACAAACTATTCTCATTTAAGACCTTTTGAATGATTTGAACTACTTCAAGTGGTTGTAAAATTACACTGATGTTCCTTCTTGCTACAATATAAGGTCAATTTTTTTTGAGATAGGTTATGCCATCAATGTAGTTAAAATAATTATATCCATATATTATAAATTATCATGGTGATAACTACTCCTAATTGGTTTATCATAGCATGCATAGTGGAGAGAAGGGTCATTTTCATGTAGTTGGTCCTAGAGATGAAACAATTAGGGTCTACTTGTATGCATTCATGTCACCCTTTAAAATAATATATCCTCCTAAAAATTATTATCATATTCATATAGTTAACCCTTTATGACATGGACCCACAAGCTAGAGGTCCATTTTGAGTTTTAATGGTGGTCCCTTTATGTCCTTTAACCTGACTGCAAGTCTATGTTCACTATATAGCTTTTGAATGAGATCTAATGGTGGATCAATGATCCTTAAAATATTTCCATAGTTTAAATTTGGTCATATGTTCGATCTCTATGAATCTCCTTAGCTTTTTGACCTTTAATTTCATTAGTCATCGATACCAGTTTTAGCCAATTAAATTATGCTAGTCTATCTTTTCTCTCATTAGTCTCACAGATCCTTATTGTCAAATCTTAACCTTTTGACCTTTTGTGTGCCATTGATCTCCTTGGTACAAAATAACATGTTCCATTAATTTTTTTCATAAATAATTTACTCATGCCACTTATCAATCATGTATTGATCTCAGGATCCTATTCTTAGTATGTATCCTCACACACTTACACCATGTGGTGGCCTCTTGAGCTTCATGACCTTTTGAATCATCTCGCATCATTATTAATATGTATGATGAAATTCAAACCATTAATTTTTTATTGAACATACCTCCTTATCAGTTGATCTCACAGCATTGGATCTTTAATTAGTTGATGCATACCATTAGATCTTGTCCAAATTTTAGATCTTTAAAGGGCCTTAACCTAGGGACCTTTTTACTTGTTTGAACCCAACGTGAACCACTAGATATAAAGTGTCATTTTGAGAGATCATGTGAACCATTAGATATTGATCAAATTTAAAACTTTTAATGACATTTTTAACCCACATTGTTACTTTATAGAGCTCAAACTTGATGTTAGCATGAGCATCTTATGTTGTAGGTTTAACTTTGAAGCTCCATAACTTGAGCTAGAGAACTAGTGTGGCCTTAAAACTTTTGAAGGATGATCCTGGTATGTAGAAATTCATGGTGCTATAATATTTTTGATTTCATGGATTTCTAAGGTGAATTTAATAAATTCTCCAATAGGTCAGTCTATTTATTCTTGGAAGACGTTCTGGTGATGGTCTAGTCTCTAAAGCTTGCATAATTCACCCTTTGCTTATCCTTTTAAAGATCTAATGATTTCTCAAGACTTTGTCAATATGGTACATACCCCTACATTCTCATGAGTGCCATGATATCCTAATTATATCCCTCTATTTTCATTATTGGACCTATTTTTAAGCCATTAGGTTTTCTACTTCATTAGGACCCTAATAGGCTTCTCCTTCATACTATAGGCAAATCTTGATATGTGGGCCAAGATGGGCAATGGTATCTTGGGGTGAGAAATAATCATGGATTGGATCTCTATAATCCATGAATTTAATCTATGTTAGAGGTAAATATTAAATAAAAAACCATCTATATGTATGAGAACATCCTATGATAATTCCATATTATATTTGTGGGTTTTTATGAGTTATTACAAGAATCTCTATGTTGGTCAGGATTCCATTGAATGTGATATGGAGACCTAATCTTAGCATGGTAAATATAGAATTTAAAACTATAGTAATTAATACTTATAAGTATTTGTAATGAATGTAATAGAAAGGTTGACACTACTGATTTTGACATGTATGTGAGTAATAGTATAGTGTGTTATTCTCAAAAATATTTCACATAAAGTATTGATAGAAATAGACATTGATCTATGAGTTTTTAATTATAATATCTAGTACTAAATATTTTAATATGAATTATAAGCATTTGTTTTCTTTATCTTTATAATCTCTAAGTTTTCTATGTTTTTATGAATCTTTCATTAATCATTTTGCTTTGATGTATAGATATCTATATTTGTAATTACTTTAATTCATGCATTGAAACTTTAAACAAGTGTATTTCCTATGATATATCTTGTTTATGTATTCAAATTCCTAATTTTACCATGCGACAATATCTCAATGTTATTTTGCACACCCTATCCCCATAATTAGTATGTTCTAGTGAAATGTAGGAACCTCTACTTAAACTTGTGTGGTGAGTGTGGATATGTTGTGTTGGTTCATAACCCAAAGAGAGGTGTAAAGGTGGTTAGACCATAAAATTATTGAATAAATAAATAGAAAACACTAAAAAATTAGTTTTATTCTAAGGGAGATTATACAAAAACACCTCTATGGTAAAATTTATGCAATCTTATGGTGTGAATTACCAAGATTAATATCTTATTATTTGGCTTGAATTGAATATCACTATTTATGACCATGAGCAAGTGACACCATTATGTGGATTGAGGGGAAGATAGAATAGTTGAAGAATTTGGAGATGAATTGGACTTGTGTGATTGATCATTTGATAGCTTCCATTATTGACATATATATCATTGAGTTCATAGTGAAAGGATATTTTTCCATGGCTGCAGTGAATGACCTATTTTTTAGAGGAATCAAATGAAATTTTTGTAGAAAATAATGAAATTGATCAAAATGTTAGCTATCAAAAAGGCCATGTTGTCCACTCCTATTAATATGGATTAGTCACTTCAGGTATATGGATAGGGGAGAATGAACCAAATATGAAAAGATAGATCTTGAACCTAAGGCCAACATGGAAAATCTAGAGGAGAAGGATTGAAAAAATACTTTGGAGTTAGAATGAGAGTTGAGACAATAAAGGATATGGAATAGATAGAGTGAATTTTAGGAAACTATAAATAGAAGGATTAGTAGCACTAATGATTTGGATGAGAGGATATGACAAGGAGAAGGGTACAACAAAGAAAAATAGATTAAGGATCTCATGCCAATTAGAGATAGAGAAAGAGGAAGCAATAAATATTTAACATGGATATAATAATAAGGTAGTATTATAGAAGTAGAATAGATAGGTATAAGTTCATAGTTTCCAAAAAGGATATTCTAGAAATAAAATCAAGGATTACCTTATAGTCATAGACATAGTATAAGTTCAAGTTTCTACATATTTGGAGGTAAGGATCATTTCCAAAGGAAGCACACATCTTCAAATTATAGTAATTTTCATACATATTTAGATGATGACACTTGGAAAGGACCAATTATCTAAGAATTTATTATAAAAACCCTAATATTACAAAAGTTTACATATCATGAAGTTGTGTAAAGTTTATCAAACCAATAAAAGAGAAGCATAATAACATTGCTTTCTATAGAGAAAAATCCTCTAATCCTTGTCTAGGCTAGGGATTTTATTACACAACTTTAGATATTATAATAATAATAATAAGGAAATTATGGAGATACATCTATAACTACTACAACTACATAACTAGAGGATATTTCACAACCTCCACTAGATCAGGAACCTTATTTAGGTGCACAAAAGTCTCTAAAAGTTCAACCATCCCTATACAACCCAATCAACTATGATACCTATAGCAAACACTATTATGGTAGCTCCATTAGGTGATTTTATACACTTGGATCCCTATGATGGGTCTATAGACCCTAAATAGTTTTTACTTACCTACAAAATGAAGTGGTAGGAAAAATCAATCACTAATGATAATATAAATAAGTTTGAATTGATCAATGCTTTGGTTAGACATGCACTAGAGTTTATTTTTAGGAAAAACATATCCAAAGCATCCGTAGATGATGTTAAGAACAGGCTCATCATAGAGTTTAAGGTTAAGAATAATTCAAGCCAAAAAATATAGGATTTGAAGGAGATATGACAAGGACCCTAAGAGGTCATTAGTGACTATGATAATAGATTCTATGACATCATGAACAAAGTATAATATATTTTAGAGGATAAAGATAAAGTTTCTTGGTTTGTAGAAGGTTTAAAAATAAAGATCAAATTTTCCATGGCCAAAAATATTTTAGAGATAAAGTATATGCTAGAGCTACTATGATTCAGGTGGAGTAGATTGAAAATTATGGAGACACAACTATTACATCATCCAAGGTAGAAATTATCTTACAAACTATTTTGAGTAGATTAGATCAATGAAGGGTTGAGAGACCCGAATTAGACATATGGTTCATAGAGTGAATACAATAAGGGCATAATATAAATGAATTCCCTAGGGTTGTTTCATGAGATATATAGAGGGTAGGGCTCATAGTGTCATCTATATAAGTACATCAAAAGTCCATAGAACATGTATTATTAGTTATGTAAGTCACCTACACATGATGACAAGAATTTATACACACTACAAGAATTAGAGGATATAAATAAGAATGTGTTCATGGTTAGTATGTATAAATACATAGTTTCTCCATAGGCTACCCCTAACCCAAGGAAAATCATACCAAGTTAGAATAAATTGATGTCATCATGGGTCCCTAAATCACAAAAATAACATCAAACACTAGTGGGTCCCATACTTTTTATGTAGAACTAGAATATTTCCTCATCAAACTTTCCACATCCAACTACAACTTAAGCATATAAAGCTTTATTTAATTCTATTATTCCTTAAGTGCATCAATTAGGATAGGCCTTAAACCCAAAAAAACTACAAGTGATCAGATTTAATGAGTATCCAAAGTAGAAAAGATAGAACGCATCCTAAAATACTATTAATCTTGAGAAATAATAGTAATAAGATGGATGGAGATTTGATGGGAATAGAGGAGGATACTAAAGAGTATATCAAGGTGGTGTGCATGGAGGCCAAGAAAATAATGGGCTTAGACCACCCATTAATTATTACGTTCGTGAAGAACTAAACCATGTACAAAGAAATTGTCTTGTAAATACTAAGAGGCAACCTTAATATGAATACTATAGGGTGATAGAGTATCAAAATACAAAAGACTTCCTAGTTTTAGAAAGATAATGGAGGGAGAGACCTATTATAAATGTTGACATGATTCATGCACAACTAAGGGAGGATGCCACATTATATGTAGTAACTAGACAACAACATGTAGAACATGGGTTACCTCCATTGTATATGCTTAAAGACTTGGGTATTAAAAATGCATGGATAGAATTATATCCTAAACCTATTACTAAAAAATTCTTAATATAGGAAGCTGTGTAGGTTTTGAGGATAATCCAGTAACAAGGGATGACTAAGGGGGATGATATAACTCTTGATACATAGATGTATGGGTAGATAGTGTATATACTAAGACATGATGAGATTATCACTGCATTAATGTATTTAATGAGACTCCTCAGTATTCTATAGAATTAATATATCTATTATAACATCATGAAATTACTCCATAACATACTAGAATGTGCATAGAAAGGCCAAACATAGACATATAACCTGGTTTGGTTTATAAAAATCAAGAAACCTTGAGATATTTATGTAAGGATGGACATAAAATTAGTTGGGTATGAAATACCCAATTCTTATTAAACTTTGGAAGCATTGTAAATATGATCCCTAGATCCACTTGGGAAGTCTTGGGAAGACCTGCATTGAGCTATAGTCCTGTCACACTTAATCTTGAAAATTATGGAAGGGTCAAATCTATTAGTCACCTAGAGGATGTAGAAATCAAAGTCATAGAACTCATATTTCAAAATTATTTTGAAGTGATTGATATGAAGATAGATGAGAATCACTACCCTAATATAATGGGGAAGAAGTGGGCCTATGATGGGTGTATGGCTATTAATATAGTCATGAATAAATTAGAGTTCCATCAAGATGACAAGATCATTGTCATTCTTCTAAATAAGACTGATCTAGGCCTTACATCATCCCAAAATAGACAAACTCACCTTATGATGGTTCTAATGCTAGCTAAATAAAGGTCACAATAAAAAAGAAACATAAAGATATATGAGTAATTGAGTATAATTTCCTCTACAAAAATATTATTCTATAGATTTTGATTCTTATCACAAACCGAATCTTGGACAAGAAGGGGCTGAATACCCTAGAGATTCCTTAAAAGGTTGAGGAGGATGTGTGATCAATGATGGTAAGATCTCTAACATAATTTGATATATATTTTATATATCAAATAGTTTGTAGTGAGTGAGACCATATAGAACACAATCTAGAGTGTTCTCTCCCATGGGATAGAGCTTATTTAATAAGTGGAGACTCAAACAACCTTGTACTCAATTGGTTTAAATGAGATAATAATATATGACTATTTCAAATGGTATTTATGACTAAATGCTAAATACCCTAGTATATTACTATGGAAGATGTTGGTGAACTCATCACACAATTTTAATAGCATATACTAGATAAAAAATAGAGAGTTAGTGATTTTGACTATAGGATGAAGGGGATTATTGTAAACTAGTGGTCCATCCATAAAGATGTGTAGTTGACATGGGTAGAAGCATGTAAGATGTTAGTAACTTGATTCTAGATACTAGAGATTATTAGAAGATACTAGCCTATCTATTAGGAGGGTGAAGTCCTATAATTACATGTGTATCAGTATATTAAGGTATGGATGTTATATGTTATCACTCCTATCTTCTAGCCACATAGTTTCATATATACCATAGGTTTTTTCCCTACAACATAGTACATCCATCAGGAGTGAAGAAGAGAAACAAAACATTAGGCATATATCCAAACCAATTTCATCTAAACATTCATCTTTGAGAATGACAATCCTTAGGTACAAATCAATTTATAAAATATGAAAAACTTTCTATTCCATATAAGAGTTTAAGACTTAAAAAGACCACTGGAACTAGGTTTACATGAAGTTGTAGTGAATCACCTAACTCAAATTCTATAGATTCAAGAAATTAGCCAAGGTAAGGCCCAACCATAGATTTAACCTTTCCATAGGATACAAGAGGAGGATGAGAAATCTTGTAGGATGGTGTAAACACTCAAAAATTGTACATGGTAGTTTTAGATATCAAAATTCCATAGAACCCCCCTTGACCCATTAGACCTTTAGTCTAGTTGACCACCTAGTTAACTAAACTCATTTAATAACTTAAAACCATCAAAACACTAACTTAACACCTTTAATGTAACCTTTTGAACACCTCTTTTTTGACCAAATTACCTTAGATACTCAACCACTAATGGTTATCCTAATCATCAATGATTAGCTTAACCATTGATGGTTAGGTCTTCAACTTGCTATAAAAGAGTTTCCATTAGTGTATGAGATAAGCATTGCAAAAATTACTATTTCCACCTTATGTGATGCCAACCAAATATAAATCATCATAATTATCAACTTCCTCCAACCCAATTAGAAACTTAATCCTATAAAAGGAGATGAGTAGGAGCTGAATAGGATCCATATCCAAGCTATTAAATCTTCTTACACATAGGTATCTAGCCTTCCTTCAAAAATCAAGTAGTAGAAATGGAGATCTGAACCTCTATCTAAATTGCTCTTAAGGCCAAATTACCATCACTCTAGAAAAATTACTCCAGCCTTCCACCATCAATAATCTAGTAAGTTTTAGGTAACTTTGTACTTGTTTTTTTGTTTTACTTCATTTTTAACCCTCTTAACCTGATCAAACTTATCTCCCAACTTCCCATCTTTAACCAAACCCATAATCAAGTTCATACCTAACCATTTATCTAATTTTTAATTCCTTTTTCTGATCATTTCCATAAATACATAGGTAATCACTGATGGTTAGCCCAACTACCAATAATCACCTCAACCATTGATGGTTACTCAACCACCGACGATCAACCTAATTGCTAATGGCTCACCCAATCACTAACGGTCATTGTTGTAGAAAATAAAAATAAGTTATTTCATCCCCTTAACCCCAACCAAACCTTGTTTTCTATGTTTTAGCCTATTCACAGAGCCTTCCCTTAGTTTTTGGACCTAACTCCAGTTATATTAACATGAGTATTGATTGGATTTTTCTATATTTAGTCATTTTATTTAAACAATAATTTTAATTTCTTCTTCTTTTGTGTATTTAATTTCACATTATTGAATTCAAGTATTCTTTTTGTTCATCTATATCAACCTAATTGTTATCAATAGTGGATTGACAACCTCCTAGTAAGCATATGCTTCTTAGATGTAGTTCACGCTAGGTAGTCCACTCAACTATTTTGCTAACAACCCCTTTTATAGTGTATTTATTATCTATATTTTATTACTTCCAATCTAAAGAGGAGTTCCCATCATCATCTGGATCACACATGCACTTTTATCAAGTATTCCTTTACACACTTCTTTGACTAGTTTCTTACTTGCTTTCAAATTAAGAAATGAGAAGAAATTGAGAGAAACATTTTATCACGCTCGGTGGGACCTAGAATCCATTTTTGTTATTTTATTCTATGTTCATCCAAAAAAAATTAAATTTATTTTGGGCTTAAAATAAATTTTTTGAATACATTGATTGCTTGGTTGTTTTAGTTCATCTAGTAACTTAAAATCAAAGTACTTAATTATAGATTTTACTCATGTTATCACACACTTTTTCCAAACCACATAATCAATCAAAAAATCAAAACTAACTTGAGAGAATGCCTAATAAGGATTTCATCACCTAGAGTTAAATCTTACCCTTTCAAGGTGATCTTACTTAGAGGTCATTACCAATGGGAGAACCAACTAAACTCTCTGGTTGAGTATAAACTCTGAAATTTAGTATATATTGGATAAGCACCTAAGACCCTTATCACTATGGTGTATGAAGTGTGGGGGTAGGCCCCAATATCAAGCCACATACTCAAGATCAATACAAATTTATCTCTTAAGTGACTAAACACAACCTAAAATGAATCTTATATTTCCTCTTTAGTACTCGATCTACAAACCAAATTTGTTCTTCACACTTTATGAGGCATAAGCCAAAAGTGATTTAAAAAGAATATGTAGTTGTTAAATGAACTTTAGTGTATGCTTGATTCCTTGAGATATTTTCCTTTTGATTTCTTTGTGTTTGAGTTGTGAGTTTTGTTATTTATTTTCTATTCCTCTCATGGTCTTGACTAGTCAATAGTTAAGGAATCAAACCAACCAACAACCACTTTATTCTTCTTCCTATATGGAGTATACTTATGATGTTGAGGGTTCCCCTCATTTTTATCCCCCTCCTACTAGGACTTAGGTTATTGTTAAGGGTGATGCATATTTTTATACCTTCCTTAATAACAACTCAATGGATCTTTAGCATTACCTTAACACCTTATGCAATCATACCTCTCTTTCTTTGGTTCCTTCTATGGATCCACCTTATGGTATTCCTTCCCACCTTATAGTGCATGCCACCTCAACCCAACCCATAGTCACCCAAGCCTATTCTTCTTCCAATATCCCACCTACTACCACTCCCCAAACTCTAATATCCCAACCAATACCTCAAACATTAGATAAAATTTACCTCTTGTCACCTATACTCCTACTATGGGAGTATCTTTTACACCCATTTATACCATTCCCCTTAGTTCAACCAACCCACCAATTTCTACCCCACTTCAAATTTTTGTTCTTTCCATACCTCAAACACTTCCACCTATTAGGAATATAGTTACCACCCACCAAAAACCAACTACCACTTCCATACATCCAAACCAATCTACATCCATACCACCATCCACTAACCCAAACATACCTCTAAACCAACCTATATCATCCCACCAAAAATTACCCATGACATCTTACAATATATTTCTAACCCATAAGGATACATATCACCTTCTATCCAACCATTTATGCTAATCAACCCTTATGTATCACCATCCCAACCTCCTATGACCACTTACCAATATGTGGTTTTTTTGGAACCTTCTACCACCTATCCATACATTAATGCCACCCAAACTCAACAAAACTTACCACTTAATTATATAGCTTCCCAACTTCAAATAGATTTGGTCAAGATGTTAGTGGACAAAATGATCAACCTAGAGTCATCTATCTCTAGATCTCATAACATTTTATCCTATGATAAAATATGTAATGAACCCATCCAACCATCTATTCCTATCCATTCTTATCCTCCTCAATGGTGATTACCCAAGTTTTTACAAATTTCAAGGCAAGGAGTACATTTAAGAACATTTCATCATTCTTGTTATTTGATTGCATATGATGATGATCTCCTCCTCCATACCTTCCCCATGTCTTTATCAAGACCATCACTTGATTGGTGTAGTGCTATCACCAAGCACTCCATCATTTCCTTTTCCCAACTAACCAAAAATATTCTTAGATCATTTATCATTAAACATATCTAAAAAGGTTTCTATTATTGACCTCTATTCTATTAGACAATTTAATGATGAATCAATTTCTAATTTCATAGCTAGATGGAGAGGTATCATCAACTAATTTTATTTCTCCTTAACCCAACCTAAGCTGTTTGAGCTCTTCTTTTAGGGTTGTGCCAAACATATTTCCCCCACTCTTTAGTTTCAAACTTTTAGAACATTTGATGAGACATTCACCATGGAATGTAAACTCAAAAACTAAACCATTAATGGAGGGAAATTGAAATTGTGGAAAAAGAATTATAGATTTAAACCTAATGTGCTCTAAAATAACTAATAACCAATCCAACCATCCCACTACCAAAACAAAATCATCCACAAACTCAGTTGTCCTAAAAATTTCCCCACCACCAACTGTCAACCAACCCCATCAAACTCATTCTTCCAACCCTTCCTACCAACAAAGCCAAAACCAAAACCAAGATCCTAAAAATAATATACTCCCATAAGGGAGTCTTATGCTTCAATTTTGGACAAATTTCTCAAAGATAACATCATACAACTTCCACCTATCAAACCACCCCAACAATTGATGCATATCACCCTATGTTTGGTTGGTACAATTAGAATGACCATTATGCCTTTCACCAAATTATAGGACATGACGTTAGTAGGTGTATTACCTTTAAAATTATTGTCCAAAGTTTAATTAATAGTGGAAAACTTACATTTTATAATCCCAATACACCTCCTAATTAGTCCCCCAACATTTTCCACAAACATTTTCTCAATTATGATCCTTCTACCCATCACCATGACAACACACTTGAACCATATCACTCTCATGAGGCACACACAATAAACATTATTATTAGTGATCCCATTATTGGGGATACCATTACCTCAACTATTTATTCCTCCATTTCACTCATGGATTTAGTGGACTCACCTTCCATTCCTTTGGATACCCAAATGAAGGAATCAACCACCCCTCTCTCTTCACTTGATGAGACCTTAGCTTTATCTACCTCTCCTTTAATGGAAACACCAAAGGAGAAAACCTTTGATTTAACCATTTATTATTCTTCCACTCCACCCATTGAATTGGTAGATCTACCCTACATTCCTTTAGACACCCAAACAAAGGAAGCAACCATATCTATTCCTTCACTTGAGGACACCACACCTATGTCCCCCATAATAAAACCATCTATTCTCTCTTTGGAACCATCCCAAAAGATAAGATTACCCCATTCACCTAGCCACCAATTTTTAAACCTTCCATCAAAAGAAAAGATGAAGGAGCCATTCCCTCTCCTCCACTTAGGGGCTTAGCTTTTGAGACTAGTGACCAAGGAACTAAACCCATCTATAAGCCCTTTTTTAGACTAGTCTAAAGTCTCGAGTTCACCTATCAACCAAAATTTGATAGAGCCACCTTTTTTCATCATATTGGGATCCATTACCAAAATAAATTTGAATCCTCAACCTCACTTTCATCTACCCTTAAATTCATTATTACCTCTTCATCAAACACCTCTTCCTCTAAAACCATAGGTGAACCATCCCAACTACCCCCATTTAACATTTCCAAATCCTCTTATGCCTCTCTCACCAAACCTATCAAGAGTCTAGGAATCCTTCCCACACCTAACCATACTCATCCTTCCTAGAAGTTGGACATAAACCCATCTATTCCACTAAAGAAACCCTTAACCAAAGCAATTAAGAAGGTAGATTTACCCAAACCTATAATTTGAACTAGACCTATACCACCTGCTTCTCACTTACCTTCTATCTTAAGACCCCATCCTTCTACCATCCTAGCTACCTATTCTTCCTCTCATAAACCATCTCTTTTTTCTCTACCTATACCTATACCCATCAAACCATCTAGTTCTCTATCATTCTTAACTATCCTATCTGCCTCTACTTTCCAACATATATCTCACCACTCATCATCAAAATCTTCCCTTTCAAATCATTTAACTTCAAACCAACCATAACTAAGCAATCCCAACTACCAACTAAAACCATTCCACCACCTATAACTTTTAGGGTGAAAACTTCTACTAAAAAGGCTCCCACCTCTAAAACTATAAACCCATTACCTCCAACACCTTTGAATTAATCTTATTCAACCATCCTATAAAGGTTGTTTCAAAGTTCTTCCATTAGCTTACCACCTATAAAACCATTATATCCTTCCAATACCAAACCCTCTTGGTTCAATGACAACTTGATCTATGTATACCATAGGACATCAAGACATGACATAGAAAACTATAAAGATTTTGAAGCCCTTGTTCATAGCCTATATGATGAGGATGATATATTATTAGATGAACCTATCTTACCTCCTTTACCAACATAACTTCCTAACCAACATATTCAACATTTATCTACACCCCTGATCTCACCCAAAAGTAGGGAAGAGGAACTGAAGCAACCTTCTAGCCCATCAAACCCTCTCATCCATACTATTCATATGGTTGCTTGATCTCAGGACCAATAGAAGGATAAGGGAAAAGCCAAAGTGTCCATTATATGGACATACCATTCAACCCCTTATCCCACCAACAAAACCCAAACACATTTATCCTCACCTTCAAAACCACTAAAACCCTAAGTGTCCATTTTGGGAGCCTCTCCCTTTAACCCTTCTACATCCATCCAATAGTTAGTCTTGAAATAACTTCCCCAGACACTAGTGAAGTTGAGCCTTTGTGAACTAATCAATATCTATATTCACCATTATCAAGCACTGATAGAGGCTTTTCAATTTATAAAGGTTCAACCAGATGACCCTCAACCTCTTACACCCTTTTTTGGATCCCTCCAACTTTTCACCTTCATCACCTTTCAATATTTTGAAATACCTCATATTCATCTTAAGGATTTTGATCCTCCCCTATTCATCACTACATACATAAATAAAACCACATTAAAAGGGTAATGATTGATGGAGGAGATAGCATCAACATTATCTCCCCCCATGCTTATGACCAACTTTAGTTTCCAAATAACATCATGTCAGAAAGTGTAGTGGTCCTTCACCTCTTTAATGATATCATGGCCACTACCTTAGGGATAGTTGTCCTCCATATCCACTTGGGACATCATACCATTCCTAAACTATTTTACATTATAGAGGGTGAGTTCTAATATAATGTGGTACTCAGACACCCTTGGATTTGTATTGAGTTATGGCCCTTTATCGTACATCAATGTGTCAAAGTTGAGCATGAAGGTCAAGTTATTACCATCAAAGTTAACCCTAGTATTTTTACCTCTTGAATTATGACATATCATCCTAAATATTTTATTATTCCTCCCTCATCCACCTCACCATCAACTAATAAAAAAAACCACCTCACTACCAACTAAAAATCGTAGCACTCCCACCCACAACAATGATGAATCTTCAACTAGCTCATCCATCCCTTCTTCCTAGATCCCTATAAAGGACCCCTTGGAAAACATGTTTCAACATCTTTCCATTGTAGAATATCATTGTTTAGACTTGGATTATTTACCCACTCCAAAAGATTATGGGAACCTCAAAAATGACCCTTCATATGATTCTAACATTGGAAACATCATCACCTTCAGGCTCCCCAACCATCAAATGGACTTTATTTATGGGGGATTTGATCAACCACTTCTCAATCCTACCACTACCTCATCTATCTGACCATTCACCTCTGACTTCTCTTATCTCATCAAACTAACCTTTTCCAAAGCTTAAATTTATAGGTGTGCTTAGAAGGGGTTTGTATTGGGATTTTATTAATAGGGACCTTATTAGTTACCTATAATCAAAATCCAAAAACCTCATGAGTTATTTAGCCTTAGGTTTATACCACCAAAAGAAACCACCTCACCAAAACCCACCACCACCATTGGTGAGGATGTTCCATTCTCACCAACCCCATCTCCTTCAAAGTTTGAATATTTTGATATCATCCCCTCTAATTTTTTTTATCAATACCATTAGTTTAAGCCCCTTGACCTATCAAACAAATAGCTAAACTAAAATCCTTCCTCTCATCCATCTTGAAATGATAGAGAGATATTTTCCTACCATCAACACCATCCAAAATCAAGATGATTTCATTATCACCTAATTCAATGTGGCATATTATTCTATCCATAAATATCTCTCTCCTGAGAACCAAACCATGTTGAATAAATCTACTATCAATGTCAACTTGGGTACTCAAGACAATGCTCATATTGTCAAGATTAACCAATATTTAAATTCTATGGAACAACAAGATTACCCTTCTTTCCTTCATGATAATAGCTTAGCATTTGCTTAGTTTTGTTAGGATATGTTTATAATTGACCCTTCTATTTCCCTCTAAAACATTATCACCCATCTTGAGGTTAATCCAGTTTGGCAATAACTTCATAAGATTCACCCTCTCATCACCCTTCTAGTCAAAGAATAACTTTAGCATTTATTATCCATCAACTTCATCCAACCCATAAACTATCCACAATGGTTTTCTAACATTGATCATATCACCAAACCCATAAGGGGCTTCACCTCTAAATTGAATTTTATGACCTCAAACTTTCTTGACCAGAGGATGACTTTCCTTTGCCAAACATTAACCAACTTGTTTCTCTTACAGCTATCCATGAGATGTTATCCCTCATGGATGGTTTCTCAAGATATAATTAGATCTTTATTGCTCCTAAATATTAGCATAAAACTTCCTTTATCACCCCATGGGGAATCTTATATTATAGGGTCATGCCTTTTGGTATGAAGAGTGCTAGAATAACCCATTAGTATGTCATGATCTATATATTTCATAATCTCATCCATAAAATCATTGAAGACTATGTGGATGATCTCCTTGGTAAATCCAAATACTATAAGGATCACCTAGCCATTATCAAAATCATCTTCAATTGATTAATCCATTATCATGTTAGGCTCAACCCTAAAAAATGTATTTTTGGGCTCTTATCTAGAAAGATTCTTGGCTTTATCATCTCTCTTTGAGGAATCAAGGTGGACCCCACCAGAGTTAGATCAATCTTGGATATTCCTCCTCCTACTACCTTAAGTAACTCTATATCCTATAAGGGAAGCTTTAATCCATTTGTCATTTCATTTCCTAGTTATTAGATAGATGTCAACCCTTTCACCATCTCCTTAAGAAAGACACTTATTTAAGTGGACCAAGGACTATCAAAAAGCATTTGATCAAATCAAGGAGTGCCTTCCCTCTCCACCTATCCTCATCCCTTGTAAGGAATACTAGCCCTTCTACCTTTATATATCTACTATAGACCATTCTTTAGGGATAATGCTCACTCACTGTGATGAACAAAATAAAGAGTAAACCATCTATTACATTAGCCACACACTTATAGAGTATGAGACTTGGTAAACCCATCCTAAGAAAATTTGACTTGCCTTAGTCTTTGTGGCCTCCAAACTCCATCACTATCTTCTTCATCACAAAACCTATGTCATCACTAACACTGACCCACTCAATTACATGCACTCTAAACCATACCAAAACCAATGTATGGCTAAGTGGATCATGTTTTTAGTTGATTTTTACCTTGATTTACTTTATCAAAAGATTATTAAAGGGTATGCCATCATTGACCAATTGACTAATGATCATCTATTATACAATCGACCACTTCCTCTTACCATTCTAATTGATTCCATCACAACTCTTTCCTAAGAGGAGCTCACCTACCAAATGACCAAATTTTTAATGGATCCAAATGTCAACATGGTGGGGGTACCAGAGTTATTCTCATCCCCATTAATGGTGAACATCTTCTCCTCTCCTTTAAACTTGACTTCTAGTATACCAACAACATGGTTGAGTACAAATCCCTAATCATAGGTCTCTAAACTGCTATAGCCTTGGTAGTTATAACCATTAGTGTATTTGGTGATGCATAACTTGTGTTTAACTAGATCAATAGATATTATCAATGTAACAATGATGTCTTAGTAAAGTATAAGCATCTCATTGATGTGATCTTAGTGTCATTCAAGCATTACCTTATCCAATCAATTCCATGATCTACCAATAAGTTCATGGATATAATGGCTTCCCTTTCTTCACAAATTACATCTCAACCTAATAAATCTAAACTAATTATCACCATAAATAATTTTATCACACCCTCATATATCAGTTATGACCTTCTTACCATTTTTAGTGTGGAAGCATCTCCTTATAACATTTGGTATGACCAAAATTTTAACTACCTTAACCTCGACATTTTTCCTCCCAACATTTTGAGGAATTCATGAAGATCCTTTGTTTATATTACCTCTAATTACACCATACTAGGGGGAAGCCCTTACAAATGTGGCTTTGATAGCCTCCTTCTCTATTATCTGCGTAGTCATGAAGCTTCCCATGATATCAAAGAAACACATGATGGAGTCTATAGGGGACATTTTAGTGGCCTAACCATCACTAAATGTATCCTTCACCTTGGATACTATTGGCCCACCCTTGATTAGGATTGTTGTGATTATGTGAAGAAATGTGTCAAATGTCAATAACATGATAATTTACATCATGCACCAACCCATGGCCTTTAATTATCTAAAGACTATTGTCCCTTCTCATAATGGGGTCTCAAAATTATTGGGGAAATCAATCCTCATTCTTCATAATGACACTAATACATCACTACCACTACTAAATATTTCACCAAATGGGTATAATCCATTCATATTCCCTTGACCAAAGCTGAAAAGATTATCAATTTCATCAATCACCATATCATCTACCACTTTAGTGTTCCCTATAAGATCATCACTGATAATGGTAAATCCTTTAAAAATAAGAAATTCCAAGGTCTTTATGATGATTTTGGCATAAATTTAATATTTTACTCACCCTATCATTCCCAAGAAAATGGATAGGTAGAGACCTATAACAAAACCCTCAAAAAAATATTAACCAAAGTAGTAAGTGTTTTAGGTCAAGATTGGTACTTTCATATCCCTTTCACTTTATGGGCCTATCACACTAGCATTCTAAATTCTATTGGTACTACCCCTTTTTCTCTCATCTTTTGAGCAGAGGCAATCTTTCCTCTCAAAGTACAAATTCCCTCTCTTCACATATCTTTGCATGAGATCCTTTTTTAGAGTGACTATTGTCAAGAACATCTTGTACGTCTTGAAATCCTTGATGAACGTCACCTTGTAGCACTTACTCATCTTCATGTCTATCATAAATGAGTCAAGTATGCATATAATAAACACTTCAAAGAGAAAGAATTCAATATTAGAGACCTTATCCTTAAGTAAAACCAACATGTAACTAATATGGAGAAAAGTAAAAGAGGTAAGTTTGCTTTTATTTGGATTGGACCCTACATCATAACCCATAAGTATGGATCAGGAGCTTATCATTTGTCCTCTCTCAAAGGCAAACTAGAAATTGAGACTCTTAATGCTTCACATCTTCATCCTTTATTTTGTTAAGATGGATCTTATTTACCTTTATGTCTAACTTAAGCTCATCACTTAGTTTATGAGATTTTCAATTTCTTTACACATTCACCTTATTTCTCTTAGGGAAAATTGATTACAACATAGGACAATATGATTATCCATCATAATTATAACCTAATCCTATGCA
Source organism: Torreya grandis (assembly GCA_037957365.1). NCBI lineage: Eukaryota > Viridiplantae > Streptophyta > Pinopsida > Cupressales > Taxaceae > Torreya > Torreya grandis. The sequence continues at coordinate 272,783 of JARHVA010007914.1, read as the reverse complement.
TGGATATTATAACTCTACCCATGGTATGGTTTTCATGGATACTTTTCATCTCTCATTATATGGAATCCCATGATAAGTGGTCTTTAAACTACCTTCTTTCACCTATCATTAATATTTGTGTTAAAATCATTGCCTCCATAAAGGATAGACCTTTAAGACTAAAGAGACTTATCCATGTCTAAACCTAGAATTCAAAATCTAATTAGGATACCAAAATATTGCTTGGTTTCATATTTATAGCATTATAGACTATTCCCTTGAAGGACAACTACCCAAAAACTAAATTGATTAAAGATAGATTGCTCCCTTAAAGGACATCTATAAAAATCCATCTTTAGACCACTCCCTTCAAGGATGGCTAAGTTAAGTTTGTCAAAACAAGCATTTGAATTTTATTGCATTGATCAACTTTACCAACCTATCAAAACAATAGAAGTAGAAAACAACCCTATGTCAAAATCAAAGCAAGTAAGCCACAATCAACTTTTATATATGGAATTAGTAGATTTCTTGCATAAATCTATCTACACATTATAAGACATGGAATTATTTATTATAGTTATTTTGTCACTTATAAAAGGGGAAAGCTAACCCATATCAGGTAACCCTATCACCCATTTCCTACTTCAAACTATCACTTACTTTCCCTTCATACCCTCTCTAAAATCAAGGGACTATGAGCTTACTTAACACAAAGTGATCAAGATACATTCTTTTTCAATCATAGCATGCTCATGCGAAGCATTCAAAAATCTTATTTTCATTAGGTCAATCCAAATTTTGCTTTAGTTAGCCCTTACTAATGAGCACATCATGCCTTTTTTTTACCATCTATTTATTAATTCATGTGGATATATGTCTCAAAATTATGCTCTCTTTTCTACATTTAGTATGTTATCTAAAACTAATTTATTTGATTTCATTATATCCCCACTTCATATATCATATCAAAACATATAAAACATCATTATCTGCAATGCAATAATCCATCTACATCATAACATTATGAACCCTATCCATCCATGAATAAAACATCAAAACTATAAAACATCAACAGTCACATTGCCACATCATTATCATCAAATTAATAATAATTTATCATAGCATAAAAATAAACCACATCATACCCATAAAAATCATTGACCATGTCATATTACTACTTCCCATCAACATAACAAAAACTCAAAATATCAACACATCACATCCTAAACAATCATGACTAAAACATCTATTATCACATATTCATACTCTTATATATGAACCACATCATGATATAAACACACATCATCAAACAAACCATAATCAAAACCATCAATCACATGTCCATGATCATATCTATGAAAAACACATCATTCACTATGTATAAGCTCAAACATCACCTAAACTATACACATATTCAAATATTCATCATAAAGTCAAACATCACATTATAATCATGTTTCAATTCCCTCATCACATCATCATATAACATAATAAAATTTTCCATGATCATCAACATCCTATCCATCAATACACCATACATAAATATCTATGAACATTATCACATGCATAATCTTGAAGTCCATATCTCATAAGCATCAAACATGTCATCCATAATACATACCCATAACCACATCATAAACATAATCATCATCTATATCATCATGAACATCCTACAACATAATCATCATATACATCATAATAAAAATAATACATGTCAATAAGTATACACCATATCCATAAAAAAAATAATGTATAAATATCTCTCTCTCATATAATATTGAATCGTCATCATGTAGGCTAGTATCAAAATCAAAAACATATGTATCATATAATCTCATATATCAAGCCCTTAGGGCCACACCACCAATGGCTTCACCTACACCACCATCTAGTAGTGATCCCCCTGATCTCCCTGCCTGACCTACTATAGAGTCCCACTATCCTAGAGTATCTATTATTGTAACACCTACTAAATTGGATCTATACTCTTTGTATCAGAGCTCTAATTATAATTGTGCCAACACTATCACATTAGAATATCTCAACTCCTTAATGGTGGCTAAGTACCATGTCATAAGAATCATATTCAATCCTCATGTAGGTGCCCCTACTGGTAATACAACCATTCCTACCCTCTACCTTAATGAATCTCTTTCTTGATTCACTAACCCAAGATAGATCCTTGCATGATCTTTCTCTCTAATTACCATCACCACTTGACCCTATAAAATGATAAGCTAACCCTATAAAGTGGCAACCTATCCCTATAATCTAATGATTTAGGTTTGTGTCATTGTAAGTGTTGCCTATCCATATCCATCCTAGCCACCAAATTTTATTGATTCCCTAGTGGGATCCACATCCATGGGATACTAACCCTTATCACCCCATCCAAAATCAAACACTACATATCAGGCCTAGTACCATGCTACATATCCATTTGTAATACCTACATCATCTATCATGGCTCTCACTGGTAGTTCTTCATGGTCTAAAATAACATCCTATTATTATGACTCTGGGAATAAGAAATCTACATCTTCCCTCTTATATCTTAGAAAATCAATAAAAATCCACTACATAAGGCCAAACTACCTCTAAAATTGATTGAATGGGATCAACTCAGTCTCACCATCCCACCTCCCATATATGCATTGCCAACTCTATAATGATAAATTGTGGTAACTATACTAGGCCCACCTAGGCCAGCCCACATATGGCCTTCACATGACATCTCCCACCACTAGTCCCTCCAAAGCATCCTTAAACCAATAAATGTCACTTTCACCACCACCAACCCTTGTTAATGCATAATCCCCTCTCCATCCCAAGAAACCCACTCTATAGTATGTCATTGCATAACTATCCCATGGTATACCTAAAGGTCTCACCACCTGAATATGATTATATGCCCAAAAATTGAACACAAAACTAATGTTGATCCCATATTGCCTATGTGCCCAAAATGCTTAGAGCTCCCTATAGATATAAACTAGTAATAATAGGGCCCACCCAAACACAATCCTCCCCAACAACATCTCCACTATCACCCCTAATGATAGGTATGGAAATCATCTATTACTTGAATATGGTATCATGAAGTAGGACATGATCATCATCATCATCATCATCATCATCATCATAAGCAAACATCTATCCCTTAGAACCCTATGGTATAGTGGTCCATAGAAAACACCTCCTATATGATACCTGGGATGGACTTGATCCACTCCATATATCAAACCCATGTGATAGTACCTCTCCTCACTCTCTATATGATAGATCATCTCCCCTGAATGGGTAACCATGTAATCCTATGTACATCCTCTAGTAAGATGCTCATCTCCCTAATTGACAAAAAAAAAGTTCTCATGGCTGAGTCTCATCTCTTAATGGGGGCCATTATCATAGTTGCATCCCATGATAGGTGCTGGTAGTGTCTCATGACCCCTAATCCAACCTCCTCCATGTGTCTCCACTCATCCTATCATGGAATTTTATGAATATCTTAAGGACTCAGTCCCTCATTTGAATTTAGCCACATGCCTAGACAAAAATCACATTAGTTCCAACACTTAGCTTTCCAAATCATGCTCACTACCAACCTATACCTACCCTTTTCAACTTCTTCCATTCTAACCCTTCACATTTCCCATATTACATTTAACACTCAACATAAACCTATACCTTTATTTTCACACATTTTAACACCTAAATTCTCCTATCTCCAATAATGGCTCTATTCCACATAACTTTAATTTGAACTACCTAACCCTAACCCTAAACACATCATTTTCAAGCACCTAAATTCTTTTATTCACTAAAACTCTACCCAATGACCATTCATCTTATCTTACCTACATTTGACCTTTAACACCTACTTGACAGACCTCTTGAAACATTTCAAACATCTATCATAACCATTACCAACATTTTAAATTAGTTAAACCTTCATCCTACTTTACCAACCTTACACACTTTAACCTATACACAAAACCTTTACAAACCTCTTAAATAAATTAGCACAATTTTACAATACTTTAAATAAATTAAAAACTTAAACACTTTATAATACCTTAAAACCTTTCAACAACTTTTAAACACTCCAAAATTTAACAAACCCTTTACCCAACTTCAAAACTTCCACATTTTCATATTTACACACTTTCAAACTACTTTAAAAACTTTTTAAAACATTAACACATTCACACAAATATAATGTTTGCTTACCACTTTTTATCTGGCCTCCCCTAACCCTTCAACCATCGATGGTTTATTGAACCATTGATGGTCTTATGAGGTCTTTTTACCCCAATATTTGACTATCGATGGTTAGGTCCAACTAATAATGGCCACTCTATATGACCACATGTAGTAAAACCCTAACACCATTTCCCACCTAAACACTCTAAAACCAACCTTAATTCATAAATTAACCTCCCTAACATTATTTCCTATCCCATTAAAAACCCAATACACCCTTCAAATCTATATTTCCCTCATGAATTTGCCTCAATTCACCAACAACCTAAAAACTATGGAATCATGGCCTAGGACCATTTCACACATTTTTCACCTCACTCTAACCTACCCATTACAACTCCTTAACCATAAACCTACCTTGTTCCATGATCATTGACATGGTCAGAGTGCTCATCCAACCACTTAGATGCACCTTTATCCACCTTCTATCTAGTCAACCCTCGATCATCCTAACACATGCACTCAACCACTCATAACACTCCACCTCAACAAGCTCAAATTCAAAACATCAAACCACACAAAACTACCAACATGCAAATTTCTTAAGTCAAAAGTGATAATGGTTTTTCTATTTCAATTTTTATGTTTTTTATTTTTAGGGTTCTCACCTAACCATAGATGGTTAGGGTGATCATTGATGGTCAACCCTTGGAACCCTTGACCATCAATGGATAGGGTTCCCCACATTTTCAAACTTAAAAAGTACCTAACCTGGGTACTCACTTTTGGAGATTACCTCATCTAACCTAACCAACCACTTGAAACTTTATAGATTACCCTTCTCTAACAAACCATTTGATCACATCCACTTTGATGTTAGCCTATTTTGACCCAAATTATTTGCATGTTTTGTGATGACCTTGCTTGGTCATTTTGACTACATTGACCAACCTTACCATGTTGAAATTTTGCACATTCACACCAACTCATGTGTAACCAGAACATTTTTTTTTTTTAAGGGAACACTTTCTACCTTATATACCTATGAAAACACTAACCATATCTAGATGGATTGATAATAATGATCTGATCAGTTATGACCCATGTTGTGCATCAGTTACCCCTATCATGCATCTCTCTAAAATTGACCTTATTTTTACCATCTTTAGTCTTTATGAGATATTGACTATCACACTTAGTCATATTTTATGCATGTGTTTGCATTTCAAAAGCCCAACCCTTTTTGTCACCCACCTCATGACTCACAATCTACCACTTATCAAACCCCAAACTAATTTTGGTTTCACCTCACCAACTCATAGTTTGATGGAAACACTTTCTACCATACTCAAGACAATTAGGCCTGGATCAAAAATATATTTTTCTTATACAAATTATTGATTCAAGGCCTTATAATAATAAGGGGTAAAATGTAGACACTCAAAAATTTCACATGACAATTTTAGATGTCAAAATGCCTTACAACCCCCCTCAACCCATTAGACCATGAGTCTAGTTGACCACCTAGTTAACTAAACTCATTTACTAACTTAAACCCATAAAACCACTAATTAACACCATTAATTTAACCTTTTAAACACCCCTTTTTTGACCAAATTACCTTAGATACTCAACTACTGATGGTCAAACTAATTGTTGATAGTTAGTTTGACTATCGATAGTTAGGTCTTAAACCTAATTTAAAAGCATTTCTAGCTGTGTACTAGATGAACATGGAAAAAATTAGTATGTCTACCCTATGTGATGCCAACCAACTATAAAACATCATAATAAATAAATTATGCCTACCCAATTAACAACTTCATCCTATAAGAGGAGATGAGTGGGAGGTGAGTAGGATCTACGTCTAAGTTATCAAATCTTCTTACACATAGGTATCCAACCTTCCTTCAATAATCAAGAAACAACAATAGAGATCTAAACCTCTATCCAAATTGCTCTTGAGGCCAAAGTACCATCACTATAGCCAAATTACTCCAACCTTCCACCATCAATAATCTAATAAGTTATAGGTAACTTTGTACTTATTTCTTTGTTTTACTTTATTTCTAACCCTCTTGACCTAATTAGACTTATCTCCTAGATTCCCATCTTTGAGTAGACCTGTACTCAAATAGCTACTTGACCATTTATCTAATTTTTAATTCCATTTTTTGATCATTTCTAGAAATACATAGGAAATCACTAATGGTTAGCCCAACAAAGGATGGTCACCTTAACAATTGATGGTTACTTAACCATTGATGGTTGGCCCAACCACTGATGGTTCACCTAACCACTGATGGTCACTATGGAAGAAAATATAATAAAGTTATTTTCAACCCCTTAACCCCAACCAAACCCTATTTTTTGTGTTTTATCTTATTCATAGAGCCTTTCCTAAATTTTTGGACTTGACCTTAGCTATTTTATCATGAGTATTGACCCACTTTTGCTATATTTAGTCATTTTATTTAAACAAGAATTTTAATTTCTTCTTCTTACATGAATTTAGTTTCATGTTATTAAATGTAAGTAGTATTTCTTTTCATCTATATCAACTTAATTTATATCAATAGTGGATTAACAACCTCGTATCAAGCATACGCTTCTTGGATCTAGTTCACACTAGGTAGTTCACTCAACTATTTTGCTAACAAACCCTTTTCTAGTGTCTTTCTTACCTGAAGGTTATTCCTTCCAATCCAAAGAGGAGTTCCCATCATCATTTAAATCATGTGTACACTTTTATTAGGTATTCCTTTACATACCCCTTTTACTATTTTCTTACTTTCTTTTAAATTAGAAATGAGAAATTTAGAGAAATAGATGGACAATGAGGATTAAATGGATGTATGGGATCTCTTTAAACTAGAGAGAGAGTTAGATCCTCTGCTAGAACTAGTCATATAGAAAATAAAGGAGGAAGAGCTAGTATGACATATACAGTTCCCATAATGTGGAGGATAATGGATACTCTATGACTTCATCCCTAAATAATAACATAATATGTATAAGGATAAATTAAAGGAACATATAGAAAATATTGACATATAATATGAACCCAAAATGGTACATATCAGATACTATTAGACATAAGAAGATATCATGAAGGTTTTGTATTTACTCTAAGACTATTAGGATGTATTTCCTATAACTTTCAAAAAATTCAAAGGTGTTGATCCTTATTTAGGGGAGATGCATATATATTTAAAGGGGTAAACACAACCAATCAAGAAGAGACCATATAGGCTGAACCCAAACATGAATATGAAATTGAAATTTGAACTCAATCACATGTTGGAAGTAGGCATTATCTTCCTAGTTGAGAAAGTTGATTGGGTTAACCCCATGGTAGTATAACCAAAGAATACTAGGGATATACACATCTATGGAGACTACCACATCCTCAATGATGTTTATGTCAATGATCCATTTCCTAATCCCTTCATGGATGAAGTTTTAGAGGCTACTATAGGGGTTGAAGTGTTCTCATTCATATATGGATTCAATGGTTTCCATCAAATACCCATCATAAAAGAGGATAGGACCAAAACAACATTCATAATAGAATTACTTTCATTCACTTACAAGGTCATGACATTTAGCCTCAAAAATGCACCTATAGTGTTCTCTAGAGCTATGTTGAATACATTCAAGTATTTCATCCATGACTTTCTTGAAGTATACTTGGATGACTAGATAGTCTTCTCTTTATTTAGATAACATTTATCAAAACTTAGGTTAATGTTAGAAAGATTCGTAGAATTGAAAATAGTGCTAAATTTGAATAAATGTCTATTTTTCACACCTTTTAATGTTTTATTAGGTCATGTAGTATGTATTAAAGGAATCTTATTAGACCAAGCTAAGATCATAGTCATTATGAGTATACCACCACTCAAGACTTCAACATAAGTGTGATATTTTCTAGGACACATTGGTTACTACCAAAAATTCATTAAGGGGTATGCTACTATATCAGACCCTTTAGAGAAGATCTTATGAAAAGGAGTCTAGTTTGTATGAACAAAGGACTATCAACCCATATTTGTTGATTTGAAGCAATGACTAATGACTGATATGATCCTAGTTTTCTTAGATTGGAATAAACCTTTTCATGTACATGTGGATTATTCATGGCTTATAATTGGAGTAGTACTCACACAACTAGGATAAAGAGGATTGGATCATTCTATCCAATTCACAAGTAGAAAGATATCAACCATAGATAAGAATTATAAGCTAATTGAGTGGGAAGCCTTGGTGATAGTGTTTACACTATAGAAGTTCAAGAACTACTTATTGGCCACACCATTAAAAAATTTCACTAACCATCCAGATCTATGATACCTTGTGAACAATCCATTATTGGGTGGATGAATATCTCATTGGCTAATGCTTTTCCAATAATTTCAATTCCAAATTAACATCAAACTAGAATGGAAGAATGTTGATCTAGACCATCTTAGCCATATAACTAATGGAGAGGAGCCTAACTAACTCCAATATGAGTCATTAGATGCACACCTATATAGGGTGACTATGATTCTAGAGTAACTATAGGAGATCACATAGTTTCTTGAATAGGGGACGTTCATAAAACACTATACAGAAAGAGATAACAAATAGGTGATCATAAGATCTTTTTGTTATAGTCTTGTTAATGTATTTTTATATTACTTATGCAAATATGAAGTGATACATAAAGTGGCACTAGAGAATGAGTGTGCATAGATAATGGATTAAGTGTATTAGGGAATCACAAGAGCTACAACTATGAAGAAATTTTTAAAAAGTGGAATTTGGTGGTCTTATCTCTTTCAAGATACATAGAGAGTCACACAATAGTGTGTTTTATGCCAAATGATAGGGAAGCCACACCAGTGGTTTGATATGCATTTGTATCCCATGTTAGCACAATAGCCCTTTGAATAGTAGAGCATTGACTTTGTAGGGTGAATCATTCCCCTAATTAAATGTAGCAAGGTAAGGTACATAATCACTATGATAGATTACTTTACCAAATGGGTAGAATCTATTGTAAATCTAATTTATAATTAAAAAAATGAAACTAAGTTCCTATATGAGAATATCGTTACTAGGTTTATTTTCCCTATTGAATTGGTAGGTGATGGAGGAACTCATTTTCTAAATAAGAACATCAAGAACCTTATAACTGTGTTCTTGATATCACATCATAGAATCACCACTTATCATCTATAGGCAAATGGCCAAGCAAAAGATTTGAACAAGGTGACCAATAAGATGCTCATTAAAATATTTCATGTAAATCAAGATGATTGGGAAGATAGACTTCTAGTAGTCCTATGGGCATTTTCACATTTTATAAATGTGTGATAGGGTTTACACTATCCCAACTATTATATGGGATAGAAGTTGTGATGCTTAAGGAATATGTACTTACTAGTCTATGAGTCACCAATATGCTATGAATGGGTGATCAGTAGTTAATAAATAATAGGTTATTAGACTTGAATTGCATGGATAAAGTGAGATACATAGCAGTATGGGCCCATGATATAAATAGGCATAGCCAAAAGGCATGGAACAATAAAAACTATGGAAAAAAGAATTCCAAGTAAATAAATTTTTTATTTTATATCATTTTACATTCAAATATTTCCCAAGAAAGCTTAAAATACAGTAAAAGAGACCTTACATCATCCATGAACTATCATATCTTGGCACAATGGTCCTACAAGATTTGTAAGAAAATGTCTTACCTAGGCAAGTAAATAGTTGTAGGTTGAAATATTACCACCATTAATTTAAAACAACATGGAATAAAGGTGTTATATACACCAAGTAAATAGTAGTCAAGTTTTCAAAGTGTTTATTTAAGGATAGTTTGGGTTTTGTGTGTTTATTTTAGCACATGTGTGTAAATGTAAGTTTGTGTATAAAGTTTTGGGATAAGAGGGATCCATGAAAAAGTCAAAGGTTCCATTACTATGGATAAAATTGGATGAGGTGGAAAAATAAGTATAGTATATGGACTTTAATTAAGTCTACAAAAGACATGTGCATCTGAATATTGTGTAGATAATGTAGTTTAATGGTAAAATCATTGTATTTAATGACTAGGTATGGGGGATATTGACAAATCTCTTAGAAAAATAATAGGTTTATGTCATAAATATAATAAGTAATGTATGATCAAAGAAAAATTAATATGATAGGTTAAAAACATCAACCATGACCATAATTGAATGTCACATTAGTAAAAAAATGCCACATAATCAAGAAAGAATCCACTCCATTCAAAGCTCACATGTGAGGGATTGAGTGACAACATAGATAATCAAGATAGAAAAACATTGAAGGTGGTATGAGATGTTATAAATATGGCACTCAAGTGGCTAATTCTTATCCATTGTTAAGTATACCAAAGTGTTACAAAATTTCAAGGTGATTCCTTATTTATACTTTGTTCCTCCCAAAAAATTATTTTAGAGAAAAAATGTGAAATGAATGGGTTTGATCAATCCCAACTCATCAAAAGATTCATAAAATCATAAAAAGAGGATATGAAAATCATTATAGAATTATTAAAATTGCACTTCACATGCCCAGATGGTTATGAGTTTGTTCTTAATAGAGAGATGTGAATGTTTATCCAAGATGTAGTTGAAAGGGCATAATCCACAACATTAGTGAAACCACACATGATCTATAGAACAAATGTGGAGTGGTTGATATGTGTTTCTATGATATATTCGCTTTTTACATTCAAATAAAGATATGAGAAACTAAGAGATGGTCTAGGGTTAGATGTTACCTGGATGTAGTCGTGTGCACTGAAATTAGACGTTGGAAGGTACTCCTCTTTTGCTGTGGAGGAATGACACCTGCAAAGAAAAAGAGACTAAAACACGAAAAACGTTAGATGAGGAGATGGTGGGATATCAAGCAAAATCTTGATCCCTGAAGTACGAAGACTTTCTTGAGGGATATCAACCCACTAATTAAAAACATAATATTTGATAAAAATAGAAATAGTGAAAGACAAAATGAAAGAAATAAAGGACATAAAGCAAAATGCATACCTGATATGTAGCAAATTGCTCTGCACAGTCATCGGTGTTGGTCTCTATGCCAGCATTGGTCAAGGAAGGGTGCCGACGTCAGTTAAAGTGCCAGCGTTGGTAGGGGTAATGATCGGCATCGGTCAAGGTAGCAGTTTTTGGATGGGGTCTGGTCAGGTCTGGATAGGGTTTTAGGATTGCAGAATGGTCTAAAGTTTTCGTCTGGGGGTTAGGGAGCCAGTATGGGAGTCAGAGGGATTGTTTGGGGGTTTGTGCAAAAATCTGGGTAGAGTTACAGACTGTATATTTTGGAAAGGGTGGATAGAGGTGATACGGGAGGAAGTCAAGTTGGGTTTGTAATCTGAATCTAAGTCAGGGTGGTAATATCAATTAAAAACAATAACCAAAGAACAAAATAAAAGCACAGAACAAATGCTTACCTATTACATGCTGAAGACAGAGTAGGAGACATAATTGATGTTGTCGGTATGTTGCAGAAGTTTGATGTAGCAAACCTCTAGTGAGATGACTGAAGCAAAATACCTGTACTGGAGAGAGAATACTAGAGATTTGATTGTAGATTGATTGGATGCAAAATTTGGCTGATCGTTCGTAGGTCAAATGAAAAGAATGTTTTGAAGGAAGGTCTGATAACCAATCAAGAAACTGATTGGCAACCAAATAACGAATAATAGATAATGGATCTTGCGTTTGGGTTGAGAACGTAGTATTAAGGATAACTGACGCCAGCAGGACCGCCGACGTCGGCCGAGTGGTGATCAACATCGGTGACGTCGACCGAGTAGTGACTGACGTCGATAAATGTAGAATGGGGACAAAGGCTAATTTTAGCTTTTTGCTCATTTTTACATGCTGCCAGGGGTAAGGCTCGTGGGAAAATGGTCGACAGGGGTTAAATAGGTGTGGGAGAATAAAATGGGGGTTAAGGTGAGGACGACAAGGGTTAGACACAATTTCGGTGTCTACATTTGCCCCTTTTTGTCTTGTTGGTTGTTCTGGACGAATTGCAAGACAAAAATAGGAGTTAGTTGCCCCAGGTGTGGGATAAGGTTAATTTCATCTTATTGGTTGTTTGAATGAACTACAAGACAAAAATAGGAGGTGGATTTCCCTTATTATGGATGAGGCATTCCCCCTCAAAGCAAGAGTCGAGGGAAGGGAATTGGGAATCAGGTACTGATTTGACAAAGAGTAGATGAAAAAAGGGGTGAGGGTGAATGCTGTAAAAGTCATGATTGCGTGCATACCACTGCATGAGATGGTCAAGTCAAATTGTCATAGGTTAAGGGTCGAGGAGTGCTAAAATTGAATTAATCAGGCCCTAGCATGTGGTCGTAGCTGATCGGGTTATTCAATCGAAGCTGTAGCTCTAATGGGTCATCGTGTTCTAGGTATCCCAAGCTCAGGAAGTGCTCCTAGAAACATGAAAAAGTCACAAGTAGTGCAGATCAACTGGCTTGCGATCTTATACTTGTGAGGGTCCAAAATATAGTCTGCGTACAATTTGGCTAACCAGTCATGAGGTAGCATACAGGCAAAAACAACCAAAGCAACATTGTCTTGGAAGTGGTTGAAGTCGGAGGAGATAGGCATGATCTCCAATGGTCATTAGTTGAGGTGGATGAATGGATGAAAGAATGTGGCTGAGCTAACCTCAGAAGACATTATGTGATCTGAGTGCTGCCTACATAGCCCCTGTAGAAGGGCCTTAGGCCAATGTAGTTCTCCCTAAAAGGGAGGAAGGGTCAAAGGGATGGAATTGGTCTTGGTCGAGGGTAAGGTCATGGTCAAAAGGAGGAAAGAAGGTTTGTCCATCAGAGAGATGAACAAATGAGGGTGGTCGAGCTAACCCTAGATGATGTCATCTCATCTGAGTGCTACCTACATAGCCCAGGTCTTAGGGCCTCAGAACAATGTAGTTTGAACTAGTTGAGAAGATTGGTCGATGATTGGTTTGGTCATGTGTCAAAATAATGAGGAGAAAAAGATTTTACAGCCTTTTCCAAATGGTGTATTCTACAACATTGGTTGAGGGGTCTTTCATCCCTATCAATTTTCCATATTCGTGATGGATGTATGCTAAAGATGAATTGAGGTCTATTTATGCTTCAATAAGTATTGGTTTATGCTTAACATAAATTGCGTCTGGTCGATAGTTTCTATGTGTATTGGTGTCTAGAGAAACAAGTGTGAATAGGCTATGGGAGTGGCCTAAAAAGAGAGTTAAGTTGAGTTGATTAGGTTTGACAAGTGATGAAGTTGAATGTGACCAAAGCGTAGAAGAAGTGAAAGGCATATTACGCATTCTTTGACAAGGACCAGAATGACAACATAGATAGGGGTTAGTAGAACCAAGAGCCCCATTCATGCATGACGTCGTTGACCATATGTTGTGTTAGAGAGGTAATCAAATCACTTTGAAATTAATGTGAGCTCAAAGTCCCTTGAGCAGGTGATAAGAGGAGGAAATAGGGTAACCCGTTTTAGAGCAGAGATAACTTTGCCCATTTTTATAGGAGACCCTGAGACAACTACAAGTCAAGTCCATGACTCATTTTTTTTTTGGGTGCAGACTGATCAATGCGAGAAGCCTGTATAGAGATGTTGTTGTGCTTGGTGGTTAGTTGTGAAGCTGATCGATGTGGGAAGCTTTTAAGATAGTGTTGTTTATTGATAGATTAGTCATAGCCATCCTTCGAGGGAGTGGTCTAGAATTTTGCTTAACATAAGGGCTTTTGAATAGCTGTCCTTCGAGGGAACAGTCTATTAGCTACAGCAATGATAGTATAACTATCCTTTGAGGGAGCAGTCTGCCTTTTTAATTCGATATTGATATGGTGACCATAGATATTTTGACATCTTGATTTGTTTTGACAGAAATGTGAGTCATGGACAAGATTATAGAAGATCAAGGGCTCCCATTTATTAGGACAAAGCATCCATACTGTATAAAAGGGTTATAGAGGAATTGTTAAGAGGAATAGGGATGAAAGGATTTAGGACTAAGATGATAGAGATTACTCAAGGGATGAGCTCAAGTTAAATGTCAAGTGAATGAGTACTCGACTAGCAGTAGAATGGTCGCAGATGCAACGCATTAAGAGGCTCAGGTTCTGGTCATCCATCAAGAGAGGATAGATGATAAGTCCATGATTCATACTTATGTGTGATGATGAAAGGTCTAAGCTAATTAGGGGAAAACTTGCCTCGTTTACTTTGCTCCATATTGGTCACGTGCTGATGATGATTAAAAAGTTGGTTGATGTGGTCATTGATTTGTCGAGACTGGTTGAGGGCCGGGTTGAGATAGGTGTTTGGTTGAGGTCATGATAGGCAGTATAAAGTCAAACTCCTCACAGCCATTTGGTGGTAGGAAGAATGTCTAACACCCAGTGTAGATGAGATGGAGAGAAGACAAGGGGGAGAGACCTGGGTACCCCACCTGGTTGATAAAGTTAGGAGGGATGGAAACCACCGACTCCGTAGGTGAAGGAGGAGGAATGGGTGAGCTTGGAGATTGGTCAATGGTTGGCTCGGGGCAAAGGTCTATGGAGGCCTGAGTGGGGTCATGATATCCCAGACCATATCATTTCTTGCCATTGTCATTGTTGAGCAGCTCAATAGGTTGATGGGAGCCCTGCTCATAGCGTCTGAAACCAAAACCCTTCCATGCACACCTATAAAGGTAAGTGTGTGTAAAGGCAGGATTGCCAAGAAATGAGAAGTCTGATGTGAATGGTTGGGGTGAAGAAATAGGATTGCCATCATTAGGGGCTTGATCAAGCCCCCCATAAACAAGGTTGGTTTGGAGCTGAGGAGGACCATAAGGCACGATCATCTCAATCTGATGGTCGTAACTAGGGCTATGATGAAGGCATCCATACTCTTCTAGAGTTTGGAACATGTCTAAGGTTAGCAAGCGATACTCCCCCAATGAAAGTCTTTGGAAGATGTCTTCTATGGGGTCGGTGGTCGTCGCATGAAGGAGAGGTGTGAGGGCGACCGCCTATTGCGAACTGGTCGAAGCTTCTGCGGATGGAGGCGATGCTGGGATTGATGGCTTGATAGGAATGAGGACATCATTTGGATGGTAGGTGGTGCTACAAGTTTAGAAGGGTGAAGGGTCAGCGGGAATGGTGTGGACTTGCCCGTCATGCTCAAATTTCACACAACGGTGCAGGGTGGAGGGGACACAGGCCATGGCGCAGATCCAGGGTCAGCCTAGCAACATGTTGTATTAAAACTCTCCTTCAATGATATAGAAGAGCTCCGAGACTATGCATGGACCAACATGGATGTGAAGGACGATTGTGCCAATGGTCGTGGCAGTGGTGTCATTAAAGGAGCGTAAGATTGTGTCAGTTTTGGAGATGCAATTCTTGGGAAGAGCCAACTGATCAAAGGCATGGGTGGAGATAATGTTGATGTTGGCACCTCCATTGATCATAACATGTTTAATGCGTGTCTGATCAAAATAGGCAGTGATGAAGAGTGTGGCGTCTTGATCTCCTGTGTTGGATGTGGGAATCTCAGAATCACTGAATGTGATGGAGGCAATAGTGGCTAAAGAGTGGACAAGGGCAGCAAGTGGCTGGGGGTCCTCAGGTTGGACCTCCACTGCCTGTAGGGCTCTGTTGAGGGCTTGATGATGTTGAGGCAAGGTTTGGATGAGGTCATAGAGAGACATCTTCACAGGCGTCTGGTGGATCTGTTTCAACATGGAGTCATGAATTGCCCCTAAAGAGGAAGAAGAGGGTTGAGGCGTGCCAAGGATAGAAATCTTAGGCTTGGGTGGTTGAGGTGGATTGACAAAAGGGTAAGTCCAAGGAATGGTGGCTTTTTCTTTTGCCTTATCCTTTTGTGACCTAGTGGTTATGTGAATGGCATTGATTTCAAAGATAGGAGGTGAAGGAGATAAAGGGGTTGTAACCTTTTGATGAGATGTTGATGGGTTTGAAGAGGTTGGAGGGTTATGAGAAGGAGTCGGGGGTCGGTCGAGAGTGTCCTCAAAGAGAAAGGTGTCTTTCTCCAGATAGCGGTGAATGATAGCCTTGACGGCATAATAGGTCTCGGTATCGTGTCCTAGCATATGATGGTATAAGCAAATCTTCTTGTCGTCAAACCAGGAGGGCTTAGACCCGAGGGGTTGGAAAGGCCTGATGGGTGGAAGAGTTATGCTGGAAGTCTATAAAAGATGGTGCAAGATCAAAGAGTATGAGCCCACTAAAGGGTCTGTGCTCGTTGATGTGTGTGATGCTGGTGACTTTTTCTTGGGCAGAGTTGGAGGAGGCTTTCGTACCACCTTCTGTGTTGATGGTGCAATGACAGGTAGAGATGGTACTTTCTTCATGAGAGGTACCACTCTTTTGAGAGAGGGTAGGCTAGCGGTAGGCAAAGGAAGTAGAGGAGGTAACTGGTTTTGATTAGAGGTATGAGTGGGGAGGACTTTGCTCAAGGTCGAAGGATGAGGGCCCAAAATGGAGGGAAATGGTGATGGGGGAGGAGGAGTTCACCTCTGTGGTTTGGCAGTCTTCTTTGATTTGATTTGAAGACTACTATTGGTCAAAGTCTGGTCTAAGTCCACCTTCACTTGTGGATGAGTGAGGGTAGAGACAGGGCGAATGCCAAGTGACTTGATAGGTTTAGATGGGGTAGATGCGGGTTTTGGTTTTAATGGGGTTGGTTGAGGTTTAGAAATGGGAGTCTGGTTTTTGTTAAGGGTCTTGGGAGATTCTGCCATGGGAGGATTAGTAATATGAGATGAGAGGGCACAGGCATGTTGAAGAGTTGTGAGATGCTCCCATAATACATGATGCTCCACTTTCCTTGAAGGGAGAAGTTTGAGTTTCTCCACTAATCAAGAAAATGGCTAAGAAGATGTTGGATGAGGTTTGGGTTCTTGAGAAGATGTTGACGGTTGTGGGACCGAAGGTGTGGTAGTCTTGGCCCCAAGGCATGATGAAGTTATGATAGGTTCGTCCTTGGTTGGAGATGAAGGAGAGGCAGGTTCTTCCCTGGGTGGAGAAGAAACCGGAGAATGAGGCTCCTCAAGCGGGTAAAGGGCAGGGATGATTGTGCCCTCCACTTGCGATTGAGGAGTAGGAAGGGTTGGGTCCTCCATGGGCAGCAAGAAGGAGGATGGTGAAACTAGTGGTGCTGGTAAGGTCGAGGCATCCTCCAAGATGAGAGAGGTTGACAGAGAACTAACTGGAGAAAGAGGTTCATCCACATGTGATGGACTGATGGATGGACTCACCTCTTGAGGTTGGTCAAAAATGAAGGGTGAGACCGTATTGACTGTTAGAATGTTGTGTTCATGAGTGTTGTCAACCAAGGTTTGGACATTGTTTTGAGTTGGTGGATGATTGGGGAATGGTTGCTTGAAGATGTCGATACCCTGATTCAGTGGTGCATTGGGATTGTCTAGGATGAGGTCACCCTTTTCAAGCATGTCTTGGATTATGTTTTTAAGGGTTTTACAGTTTCCCATGTCATGTCCCTTAACATGGTGGTAGTTGCAAAAGTCATTTTCCCTATACCACGTAGGGATGGCGTGTGAGGGATCAAATTGTGGAGGTGGTCAGATCTGGGGGAGATTGAGGACCCCCTATTTGATGAGTTTTTCCAGCACAGACATGTATGATTCTCTGAGTGAAGTATACTATCATTGTACGTATCTCTGCTAGAATTGGTGGGTAATGCTTTGGGATGTGGATAGTTGAGGTTGGTTAGTTGAAGGGGAAGAGGAGGAAGATCTAATGACCACAGCATTTGCTGAAGCTTTAAATTTAGGATTGGATGAGGAAGGCTTAGAAGATGGGTCATTGGTCTTGGAGTTGGGATTCTTGCTCCGCAACTTGACTTTATTCTCTTTGATGGCACGTAACTCAAGTTTGCGGGCCATCGTTAAGGCTTCGTCAAAAGTGGGGAAGGTCTGAACCCTTAAGGTGGAATAAATATGTTTGGTGCAAGCTTGGGAGAAAAGTTCAATAAGTTTGGGTTGGGGTAAGGAAAAGGAGAGTTGATTGATGAGGCCCCTCCATCGAGCGACAAAATTAGAAATGGATTCATCCTCGAATTGGCAGATAGAATAGAGGTCTGTGATTGAGACCTTCTTGGTGATGTTGATAGAGAAATGATCAAGGAAGAGCTGGGCCAGCTGAGTGAACGTGAAGAGGGAATGGCTGGTAAGGGAGCTATACCAGTCAAGCGCAGCACCTGAGAGAGACATAGGAAACGTGCGTAAAAGTAATGCATCATCGTGGGCAATAAGGTAACAGGCATTTCTGAATGCTCGTAAGTGCTTTTATGGGTCTTGCTTGCTTTGAAAATGAGAAAACTTAAGAAGTTCCCACTGGCTGGGATATGGCCTGATCGAGATAGAAGGATGAATGGGTTCATTACAAATTTGTTTGAATGAGAGAGTATTGCATGAGCCAGAAACAGAGGTCTCTAGGCTAGACATCTTGTCCATCAGCATTTTGATGATATCTACTGACGGATTGGTGGGTGGAGCACCTCCTAGATTGTAAGGTGCTTAAAAGAGGCTAGAAGATGCATACGGCATAGTCAGTTATACCAGTAAGGGCACAATGTACGGATGACTAGTCATAGGGATAGAAGAGGAGACTAAATATGGTTGGGTAGAAGTCATGGCTAGGCTTGAAGTTGCCACGGGAGGTTGGTTAGTGGTAACATGGGCCAATGGATAGGTAGCCACCCTAGTGTTGATAAGAGCAAGGGTAGGTGGAATAGAGATGACCAGATTCTGAAAGGGGGTAGAGAGTTGTTGAGTGGGCTGAGGTTGATAGGGGCAAAAACCCCGGTGGAAGTGGGCCCAAAGATGGAGGGAGAGGCCACACTAGGATGGTTGGTCAAAGACTGGTCATTGGTCGAGGTAATAGCTTGGGTGTCTAAAGGTTGAACTATGGACGTTGTTGATATGGCTGTAGTCTTGAGAAGAGAGGTCGACATTCCATGAATTGGATTGCCCAAGGAGTCTCGCGTTCAGCTATTCCCAAGATAGTGCTGCAAGGCTTTGACGTTGAGTTCCAAGAATCATGTAAAATCTTGGTCCCCTTCTGGGACAATAAGAGTCTAGGTCAGGGATGGTCTAGTAGGAGTTCTTTCAGTCTCTGAGTGGAACTCCATTATAAGACTGGTTATGGATGGGGTAGACAGAAGCAGGTGATGCCTCACGTGATCGACTATAGCCTTGGCTTGGCTACGAGTCAGAACCATTCAAGGCAAGAAAGAATGTCCTCATAAGCTCAAACAAGTAGATAAGAACAAAAAAGATGAAGAACACAAGCAGATCCTAAAAAAAACACTAGGAGTAAATTATTAGGATTATAGTGGCTTATGCCTTAGAATATGTGTAGAGGAAGATTGGTTTTTGAGTCGGGTCCTAGAAGAAGTAGTCTATGGATGGTTTTGGGTTAGTTATGGTGCTCAAAAGTCTGTGTTAGGTTCTGTACTTAGCCTGGTGCTAAGGAGCAAGCTCCCCTCACTTCACGAGTCCAGTGAAAAGCTGGTCTCGCTTAGCCAAAATATACTTCCCCTAGAGATTAGACTCTGCTAGAGAATAGAGTGGGCTTTCCCCTTGGTGATGAAATCCAAGTAAGATCACTAAGATAGGTAAGGTATCCGCTGGGTGATGAAATCCCAGTCGGGCCTTGTCTCAGGTAAGTTAAGATGTTTGTTTTGTGTAAGTGGTTTGGTCGTGTAACATAAAGTGGACTAGATTAATTCAATATGCGATTATTAATTACTAGGTGTGGTCTATGAAATGCAAGCAAGCAGAAATGAATGCAAAGTGTTTTAAGCCCAAGTCAAAATGTGAAGTTGGAATGAAAAAAAGTTGAGAAAGGGTTGAAGAATATGATTTTTGACTAGTCTAGAAGTGCAAGAAAAGAAAGAAAAGTTCTTTTTAGTCCTGCTGATGCTATCGTTTAGAAGAGACGAAAGAGGTGAAAAGGGAGAAACCTAATGCAACTATATGAAAAGAAAGAAATAAAGAACCCAAGGAAGGCCCTAGGGTCCCACCAGGCGTGCCAGAATGTTTCTACGCTATATTCGCTTTTTACATTCAAAGAAAGAAATGAGAAACTAAGAGATGGTCTAGGGTTAGATGTTACATGGATGTAGTCGTGCACACCGAAATCAAAAGTTGGAAGGTACTCCTCTTTGGCTGTGGAGGAATGACATCTGCAAAGAAAAAGAGAGTTAAACATGAAAAATGTTATATGAGGAGATGGTGGGCTATCAAGAAAAATCTTGATCCCTAAAGTACGAAGACTTCCTTGAGGGATATCAAACCACTGATTAAAAATAGAATATTTGATAGAAACAGAAATAGTGAAAGACAAAATGAAAGAAATAAAGGACAAAAAGCAAAATGCATACCTGATATTCAGCAAATTGCTCTAGAAAGTCACCGGTGTCAGTCTCTGTGATGGCATCAGTCAAGGAAGGGTGTCGACATCGGTTAAAGTGCCGGCATCGGTAGGGGTAATGACCAGCGTTGGTTGGGGCAATAGTTTTTGGATGGGGTCTGGTCGGGTTTGGATAGGGTTTTAGGATTGTAGAATGGTTTGAAGTTTTCGTCTGGGGGTTAGGGAGCCAGTTTAGGAGTCAGAGGGAATGTTTGGGGGTTTGTATAGAAATTTGGGCAGAGTTATAGACTGTATATTTTGGAAAGGGTGGATAGAGGTGATACGGGAGGAAGTCAAGTCAGGTTTGTAATCTAAATCTAAGTTAGGGTGGTAATATCAATTAAAAATAATAACCAGAGAACAAAATAAAAGCATAGAATAAATGCTTACCTGTTACATGCTGAAGACAGAGTAGGAGACATAATTGATGTTGCCGGTATGTTGTAGATGTTTGATGTAGTAGACCTCCAGTGAGATGACTGAAGCAGAATACCTATACTGGAGAGAGAATACCAGAGATTTGATTATAGATTGATTGGATGTAAAAGTTGGCTGATCGTTCGTAGGTCAAATGAAAAGAATGTTTTGAAAGAAGGTCTGATAACCAATCGATAAACTGATTGGAAACCGAATAATGAATAACGAATAACGGATCCTGCATTCAGGTCAAGAATGCAATATTAAGGATAATCGATGCCAGTAGGACCACTGACATCAGCCGAGTGGTGACCGACGTTGGTGATGTCAGCCGAGTAGTGACCTATGTCGACAGATGCAGAATGGGGACAAAGGCTAATTTTAGCTTTCTGCTCATTTTTACATGCTGCCAGGGGTAAGGCTTGTGGGAAAATGGTCGACAGGGGTTAAATAGGCATGGGAGAATAAAATGGGGGTTAAGGGGAGGATGACAAGGGTTAGACACAATTTCGGTGTCTACATTTGCCCATTTTTGTCTTGTTGGTTTTTTTGGACGAACTGCAAGACAAAAATAGGAGTTAGTTGCCCCAGGTGTGGGATAAGGTCGATTCCATCTTGTTGGTTGTTTAAATGAATTGTAGGACAAAAATAGGAGGTGGATTGCCCCAATTATGGATGAGGTATTCCCCCTCAAAGCAGGAGTCAAGGGAAGGGAACTGGGAATCGGGCGCTGATTTGACAAAGAGTAGATGAAAAAAGGGGTGAGGGTGAATGCTGCAAAAGTCATGATTGCGTGCATACCATTGCACAAGATGGTCAGGTCAAATTATCATAGGTCAAGGGTCAAGGAGTGCTAAAATTGAAGTAACTGGGTCCTAGCATGTGGTCATAGCTGATCAGGTTATTCTATTGAAGCTGTAGCTCCAATGGGTCATCGTGTTCCAGGTATCCCAGGCTCAGGAAGTGCTCATAGAAACATGAAAAAGTCACAAGTAGTGCGGATCAACCGGCTTGCGATCTTATACTTGTGAGGGTCCAAAATATAGTTTGCGTACAATTTGGCTAACCATTCATGAGGTAGGATACAGGCAAAAACAACCAAGGCAACATTGTCTTGGAAGTGGTCGAAGTCAGAGGAGATAGGCATGATCTCCAATGGTCATTGGTCGAGGTGGATGAATGGATGAAAGAATGTGGTCGAGCTAACCTCAAAAGACGTTATGTGATCTGAGTGCTGCCTACATAGCCCCTGTGGAAGGGCCTCAGGCCAATGTAGTTCTCCCTAAAAGGGAGGAAGTGTCAAAGGGATGGAATTGGTCTTGGTCGAGGGCAAGGTCATGGTCAAAAGGAGGAAAGAAGGTTTGTCCATCAGAGAGATGAACAAATGAGGGTGGTTGAGCTAACCCCAGATGATGTCGTATCATCTAAGTGCTACCTATATAGCCTAGGTCTTAGGGCCTCAGACCAATGTAGTTCGAACTAGTTGAGAAGATTGGTCAATGATTGGTTTGGTCATGTGTCGAAATGATGAGGAGAAAAAGATGTTACAACCTTTTCCAAATGGTGTATTCTGCAACATTGGTTGAGGGGTCTTTCATCCCTAGCAATTTTCCATATTTTTGATGGATGTATGCTAAAGATGAATTGAGGTCTATTTATGCTTCAGCAAGTATTGGTTTATGCTTAACATAAATTGCGTCTGGTTGATAGTTTCCATGTGTATTGGTGTCCGGAGAAACTAGTGTGAATAGGCTATGGGAGTGGCCTGAAAAGAGAGTTGAGTTGAGTTGATTAGGTTTGACAAGTGATGATGTTGAATATGACCAAAGCGGAGAAGAAGTGAAAGGCATATTGTGTGTTCATTGACAAGGACCAGAATGACAGCATAGATAGGGGTTAGTAGAACCAAGAGCCCCATTCATGCATGACGTCGTTGACCATATGTTGTGTTAGAGAGGTAATCAAATCACTTTGACATTAAAGTGAGCTCGAAGTCTCTTGAGTAGGTGATAGGAGGAGGAAATAGGGTAGCCCGTTTTAGAGTAGAGATAACTTTGCCCCTTTTTATAGGAGACCTTGAGACAACTACAAGTCAAGTCCATGACTCATTTTTTTTTTGCGCAAATTGATCAATGCGGGAAGCCTGTATAGAGATGTCATTGTGCTTAGTGGTTAGTTGTGAAGCTGATCGATGCCGAAAGCTTCTAAGATATTGTTGTTTATTGCCAGATTAGTCATTGCCATCCTTTGAGGGAGTGGTCTAGAATTTTGCTTAATATAAGGGCTTTTGAATAGCTGTCCTTCAAGGGAGCAGTCTATTAGCTACAACAATGATAGTACATCTATCCTTTGAGGGAGCAGTCTACCTTTCTAATTTGATATTGATATGGTGACCATAGATATTTTGACATCTTGATTTGTTTTGACAGAAATGTGAGTCATGGACAAGATTATAGAAGGTCAAGGGCTCCCGTTTATTAGGACAAAGCATCCATACTATATAAAAGGGTTATAGAGGAATTGTTAAGAGGAATAGGGATGAAAGGAATTAGGACTAAGAGGATGGGGATTGTTTAAGGGATGAACTCAAGTTAAATGTCAAGTGAATGAGTACTTGACTAGCAATAGAATGGTCACAGATGCAATGCATTAAGAGGCTCAGATTCTGGTTGTCCATCAAGAGAGGACAGACGATAAGTCCCTAATCCATACTTGTGTGTGATGATGAAAGGTCGAGATAGGTGTTTGGTTGAGGTCATGATAGGCAATATAAAGTCGAACTTCCCCCAGCCATTTGGTGTTAGGAAGAATGTCTAACACCCAGTGTAGATGAGATGGAGAGAAGACAAGGGGGAGAGACCTAGGTACCCCACCTGGTTGATAGGTCAGGGGTTCCTAAGTGAATGGCATTTAGGCATTGAAAAAGTTAGGAGGGATGGAAACCACTGACTCCGTAGGTGAAGGAGGAGGAATGGGTGAGACTAGAGATTGGTCAATGCTTGGCTCAGGGCAAAGATTTGCAGAGGCCTGAGTGGGGTCATGATATCCCAGACCATATCATTTCTTGGGATTGTCATCGTTGAGCAGCTCAATAGGCTGATGGGAGCCCTACTCATAGGTCTGAAACCAAAACCCTTCCATGCACACCTATAAAGGTAAGTGTGTGTAAAGGCGGGATTGCCAAGAAATGAGAAGTTTGATGTGAATGGTTGGGGTGAAGAAAGAGGATTTCCATCAGTAGGGGCTTGATCAAGCCTCCCATAGACAAGGTTGGTTTAGAGCTGAGGAGGACCATAAGGCACAATCATCCTGATCTGATGGTCGTAACTAGGGCTGTGATGAAGGCCTCCATACTCTTGTGGAGTTTGGAACATGTCTAAGGTTAGCAAGTGATACTCCCCCAATGAAAGTCTTTGGAAGATGTCTTCCATGGGGTCGGTGGTCGTCGCTTGAAGGAGAGGTGTGAGGGTGACCACCTGTTGTGAACTGGTCGAAGCTTTCGCAGATGGAGGCAGTGCCGAGATTGATGGCTTGATAGGAATAAGGATGTCATTTGGATGGTAGGTGGTGTTACAAGTTTTGAAGGGTGAAGGGTCAGCGGGAATGGTGTGGACTTGCCCATTGTGCTTGAATTTCACACAACGGTGTAGGGTGGAGGGGACACAGGCCATGGCACGGACCTAAGGTCAGCCCAGCAACATGTTGTATTAAAACTCTCCTTCGATGATATAGAAGAGCTCTAGGATTGTGCATGGACCAACGTGGATGTGAAGGACAACTGTGCCAATGGTCATGGTAGTGGTGTCATTAAAGGAGCACAAGATTGCATCAGTTTTGGAGACGTAATTCTTGGGAAGAGCCAACTGATCAAAGGCATGGGTGGAGATAATGTTGATGCTCGCGCCTCCATCAATCATAATGCATTTAATGCATGTCTGATTAACATAGGTAGTGATGAAGAGGGTGGCATCTTGATCTTATGTGTTGGATGTGGGAATCTCAGAATCGCTAAATGTGATGGAGGCAACAGGGGCTAAAGAGTGGACAAGGGTAGCAAGTGGCTGGGGGTCCTTGGGTTGGACCTCCACTTCCTGTAGGGCTCTGATGAGGGGTTGATGATGTTGAGGTGAGGTTTGGATGAGGTCATAGAGAGACATCTTCACAGGCATCTGGTGGAGCTATTTCAACATGGAGTCATGAATTGCCCTTGAAGAGGAAGAAGAAGAGGGTTGAGGCACGCCAAGGATAGAAATATTAGGCTTGGGCGGTTAAGGTGGATTGACGAAAGGGTAGGTCCAAGGAATGGCAGCTTTTTCTTTCACCTTGTCCTTTTGTGACCTAGTGGTTATGTGAATGGCATTGATTTCAAAGATAGGAGGTGAAGGAGATAAAGGGGTTGTAACCTGTTGATGAGATGTTGATGGGTTTGAAGAGGTTGGAGGGTTATGAGAAGGAGTCAGGGGTCAGTCGAGAGTGTCCTCAAAGAGAAGGGTGTCTTTCTCTAGATAGTGGAAAATGACAGCCTTGAGGGCACAACAAGTCTCGGTATCGTGTCCTGGCATATGATGGTATAAGCAAATCTTCATGTCATCAAACCAGGAGGGCTTAGACTTGAGGGGTTGGAAAGGCTTGATGGGTGGATGAGTTATGCTGGAAGTCTGCAAAAGTTAGTGCAAGATCAAAGAGTATGATCCCACTAAAGGGTCCATGCTCATCGATGTGTGCGATGCTGGTGACTTTTGCTTGGGCAGAGTTGGAGGAGGCTTCCGTACCACCTTCTGGGTTGATGGTGCGGCAATAGGTAGAGACGGTACTTTCTTCGTGAGAGGTACTACTCTTTTGGGAGAGGGTAGGCTAGCGGTAGGCAAAGGAAGTAGAGGAGGCAACTGGTTTTGATTAGAGTTATGAGTGGGGAGGACTTTGGTCAAGGTCAAAGGATGAGGGCCCAAAATGGAGGGCAATGGTGATGGGGGAGGAGTTCAGCTCTATGGTTTGGCAGTCTTCTTTGATTTGATTTGAAGACTACTATTGGTTGAAGTCTGGTCTAAGTCCACCTTCACTTGCGGATGAGTGAGGGTAGAGACAGGGCAAACGCTAAGTGACTTGATAGGTTTAGATGGGGTAGATGTAGGTTTTGGTTTTAATGGGGTTGGTTGAGGTTTAGAAATAGGAGTCTCATTTTTGTTAAGGGTCTTGGGAGATTCTGCCATGGGAGGATTAGCAGTATGAGATGAGAGGGCATGGGCATGTTGAAGAGCTGTGAGATGCTCCCGCAATACCTGATGCTCCACTTTCCTTGAAGGGAGAATTTCGAGTTTCTCCACTAATCAGGAAAATGGCTAAAAAGATGTTGGATGAGGTTTGGGTTCTTGAGAAGATGTTGACGGTTGTGGGATCGAAGGTGTGGTAGTCTCAGCCCCAAGGCATGATGAAGTTGTGATAGGTTCATCTTTGGTTAGAGACGAAGGAGAGGCAGGTTCTTCCCTGGGTGGAGAAGAAACTAGAGAATGAGGCTCCTCAAGCGGGTAAAGGGTAGGGATGATTGTGCCCTCCACTTGCGGTCGAGGAGTAGGAAGGGTTGGGTCCTCCATGGGCAGCAAGAAGGAGGATGGTGAAACTAGTGGTGATGGTAAGGTCGAGGTGTCCTCCAAGATGAGAGAGGTTGACAGAGAACTAACCGGAGAAAGAGGTTCATCCACATGTGATAGACTGATGGATGGAGTCACCTCTTGAAGTTGGTCGGAAATTAAGGGTGAGACTGTATTGACTATTTGAATGTTGTGTTCATGAGTGTTGTCAATCAAGGTTTGGACATTGTTTTGAGTTGGTGGATGATTGGGGAATGGTTGCTTGAAGATATCGATACACTGATTAGGTGGTGCATTGGGATTGTCTAGGATGAGGTCACCC
This sequence comes from Torreya grandis, assembly GCA_037957365.1. Lineage (NCBI taxonomy): Eukaryota > Viridiplantae > Streptophyta > Pinopsida > Cupressales > Taxaceae > Torreya > Torreya grandis. The sequence continues at coordinate 245,767 of JARHVA010007914.1, read as the reverse complement.
TTTTCAAGCATGTCTTAGATTATGTTTTTAAGGGTTTTACATTTTCCCATGTCATGTCTCTTAACACGGTGGTAGTTGCATAAGTCATTTTCCCTATACCACGTAGGGATGGCACGTGAGGGATCAAATTGTGGAGGTGGTCGGATCTAGGGGAGATTGAGGACCCCCTGTTTGATGAGTTTTTCTAGCATAGATGCGTATGATTCTCTGAGTGGAGTATAGTATTGTTGTATGTATCTCTGTTGGAATTGGTAGGTGATGCTTTGGGACGTGGATGGTTCAGGCTGGTTAGTTGAAGGGGAAGAGGAAGATCTAATGACCACAACATTTGCTGAAGCTTTAGATTTAGGATTGGATGAGGAAGGCTTAAAAGAGGGGTTATTGGTCTTGGAGTTGGGATTCTTGCTCCGCAAATTGACTTTATTCTCCTCGATGGCACGTAACTCAAGTTTGTGGGCCATCGTGAAGGCTTCGTCAAAAGTGCGGAAGGTCTGAACCCTTAAGGTGGAAGAAATATGTTTGGCATAGGCTTGGGAGAAAAGTTCAATAAGTTTAGGTTGAGGTAAGGAAAAGGAGAGTTGATTGATGAGGCCCCTCCATCGAGTGATGAAATCAGATAGAATAGAGGTCTGTGATTAAGACCTTCTTGGTGATGTTGATAGAGAAATGATCAAGGAAGAGCTAGGCCAGCTGAGTGAACGTGAAGAGGGAATGGTTGGCAAGGGAGCTGTACTAGTCAAGTGCAGCACCTGAGAGAGACATAAGAAACATGCATAAAAGTAACGCATCATCGTGGGCAATAAGGTAACAGGCATGTCTGAATGCCCATAAGTGTTGTTGTGGGTCTTCCTTGCTTTTAAAATGAGAAAACTTAGGAAGTTCCCATTGGCTGGGATATGGCCTGATCGGGACAGAAGGATGAATGGGCTCATTACAAATTTGTTCGTATGAGAGAGTATTGCGTGAGCCAAAAATGGAGGTCTCTAGGCTAGACATCTTGTCCATCAGCATTTTGATGATATCTACTGACGGATTGGCGGGTGGAGCACCTCCTAAATTGTAAGGTGCTTGAAAGAGGCTAGAAGAGGCATATGACGTAGTTAGTTGTACCAGTAAGGGTGCAACGTACAGATGACTAGTCGTAGGGATAGAAGAGGAGACTAAGGATGGTTGGGTAGAAGGAATGGCTAGGCTCGATGTTGCCACGGGAGGTTGGTTAGTGGTAACATGGGCTAATGGATAGGTAGCCACCCTAGTGTTGATAGGAGCAAGGGTAGGTGGAATAGAGATGACCAAATTCTCAAAGGGGGTAGAGAGTGGTTGAGTGGGCTAAGGTTGATAGGGGGCTGAAACCTCGGTGGAAGTGGGCCCAAAGATGGAGGGAGAGGCCACACTTGGATGGTTGGTCAAAGATTGGTCATTGGTCGAGGCAATAGCCTGGGTGTCTAAAATTTGAACTACGGACGTTGTTGATACGGCCAAAGTCTCGAGAAGAGAGGTTGGCATTCTGTGAATTGGATTGCCTAAGGAGTCTCACATTTGGCTATTCACGAGATAGTGCTGCAAGGCTTTGACATTGAGCTCCAAGAATCATGTAAAATCTTGGTCCGCTTCTAGGACAATAGGAGTCTGGGTCGGGGATGGTCTAGTAGGAGTTCTTTCAGTCTTCGAGTAGAACTCCATTATAGGACTGGTTATGGACGGGGTAGATGGAAGCGGATGATGGCTCACGTGATCGACTAGAGCCTTGGCTTGGCTATGAGTCATAACCATTCAAGGCAAGAAAGAACATCCTCACAAGCTCAAACAAGCAGATAAGAATAGAAAAGATGAAGAACACAAGCATATCCTAAAAAAAACCCTAGGAGTAAATTATTAGGATTATAGTGGCTTATGCCTTAGAATATGTGTAGAGGAAGATTGGTTTTTGAGTTGGTTCCTAGAAGAAGTAGTCTATGGATGGTTTTGGGTTAGTTATGGTGCTCAAAAGTCTATGTTAGGTTCCGTACTTGGACTGGTGCTAAGGAGCAAGCTCCCCTCACTTCATGAGTCTAGTGATAAGCTGGTCTCACTTAGCCAAAATATACTTCTCCTAGAGATTAGAATCTACCAGAGAACAAAGTGGGCTTTCCCCTTGGTGATGAAATCCAAGTAAGATTGTTGGGAAGGGTAAGGTATCCACTGGGTGATGACATCCCAGTCGGGCCTTGTCTCAGGTAAGTTAAGATGTTTGTTTTGTGTAAGTGGTTTGGTCATGTAACATAAAGTGGACTAGATTAATTCAATATGTGATTATTAATTACTAGGTGTGGTCTAAGAAATGCAAGCAAGCAGAAATGAATGCAAAGTGTTTTAAGCCCAAGTTGAAATGTGAAGTTGGAATGAAAACAAGTTGAGAAAGGGTTGAAGAATATGATTTTTGACTAGTCTAGAAGTGCAAGAAAAGAAAGAAAAGTTCTTTTTAGTCCTGCTGATGGTGTCATTTAGAAGAGACGAAAGAGGTGAAAAGGGAGAAACCTAATTCACCTATATGAAAAGAAAGAAAGAAAGAAAGATCCCAAGGAAGGCCCTAGGGTCCCACCGGGTGTGCCAAAATGTTTCTACGCTATATTTACTTTTTACATTCAAAGAAAGAAATGAGAAACTAAGAGATGGTCTAGGGTTAGATGTTACCTGGATGTAGTCGTGCACACTGAAATCAGACGTTGGAAGGTGCTCCTCTTTGGCTATGGAGGAATGACACTTGTAAAGAAAAAGAGACTAAAACACAAAAAATGTTAGATGAGGAGATGGTGGGTTGTCAAGCAAAAGCTTGATCCCTGAAGTACGAAGACTTCCTTGAGGGATATCAACCCACTGATTAAAAACAAAATATTTGACAAAAATAGAAATAGTGAAAGACAGAATGAAAGAAATAAAGGACAAAAATCAAAATGCATACCTGATATGTAGTAAATTGCTCTACACAATCATCGGTGTCGATCTTTGTGCCAACGTCGGTCAAGGAAAGGTGCCGACGTCGGTTAAAGTGCCGGCGTCGATAGGGGTAATGACCGGCGTTGGTGAGGGCAGCAGTTTTTGGATGGGGTCTGGTTAGGTCTGGATAGGGTTTTAGGATTGTAGAATGGTCTGAAGTTTTCATCTGGGGGTTAGGGAGATAGTTTGGGAGTCAGAGGGATTGTTTGGGGGTTTGTGCAAAAATCTGGGCAGAGTTACAGACTGTATATTTTGGAAAGGGTGGATAGAGGTGATACGGGAGGAAGTCAAGTCAGGTTTGTAATCTGAATCTAAGTTGGGGTGGTAATATCAATTACAAAAAATAACTAGAGAACAAAATAAAAGCATAGAACAAACGCTTACTTGTTACATGCTGAAGACAGAGTAGGAGACATAATTGATGTTGCTGTTATGTTGCAAAAGTTTGATTTAGCAGACCTCCAATGAGATGACTGAAGCAAAATACTTGTACTAGAGAGAGAATACCAGAGATTTGATTGTAGATTGATTGGATACAAAAGTTGGCTAATCATTCATAGGTCAAATGAAAAGAATGTTTTGAAAGAAGGTTCGATAACCAATCAAGAAACTGATTGTCAATCGAATAATGAATAACAGATAATGGATCTTACATTTGGGTCGAGAATGCAGTATAAAGGATAACCAACACCAGTAGGACCACTGACATTAGCCGAGTGGTGACCGACGTCGGTGATGTCGGCCGAGTAGTGACCGACGTCAGCAGATGAAGAATGGGGATAGAGGCTAATTTTAGCTTTTTGCTCATTTTTACATGCTGCTAGGGGCAAGGCTCATGGGAAAATGGTCGACAGGGGTTAAATAGGTGTGGGAGAATAAAATGGGGGTTAAGGGGAGGATGACAAGGGTTAGACACAATTTTGGTGTCTACATTTGCCCCTTTTTGTCTTGTTGGTTGTTCTAGATGAAATGCAAGACAAAAATAGGAGTTAGTTGCCCCAGGTGTGGGATAAGGTCAATTTTGTCTTGTTGGTTGTTCAAGTGATGCAAGACAAAAATAGGAGGTGGATTGCCCTGATTATGGATGAGGTATTCCCCCTCAAAGTAGGAGTCAAGGGAAGGGAACCAGGAATCGGGTGTTGATTTGATAAAGAGTAGATGAAAAAAGGGGTGAGGGTAAACGCTACAAAAGTTGTGATTGTGTGCATACCACTGCACGAGATGGTGAGGTCAAATTGTCATAGGTGAAGGGTTGAAGAGTGCTAAAATTGAAGTAGTTGGGCCCCAGCATGTGGTCATAGCTGATTAGGTTATTCAATCAAAGCTATAGCTCCAATGGGTCATCATGTTCCAGGTATCCTGATCTCAAGAAGTGCTCCTAAAAACATGAAAAAGTCACAAGTAGTGCGGATCAACTGGCTTGTGATCCTATACTTGTGAGGGTCCAAAATATAGTCTGTGCACAATTTGGCTAACCAGTCATGAGGTAACATATAGGCAAAAACAACCAAGGTAACATTGTGTTGGAAGTGGTTGAAGTCGGAGGAGATAGGCATGATCTCCAATGGTCATTGGTCGAGGTGGATGAATGGATAAAAGAATGTGGCCGAGCTAACCTCAAAAGATGCTATGTGATCTGAGTGCTACCTACATAGCCCCTATGGAAGGGCCTTAGGCCAATGTAGTTCTCCTTAAAAGGGAGGAAGGGTCAAAGGGATGGAATTGGTCTTGGTCGAGGGCAAGGTCATGGTCAAAAGGAGGAAAGAAGGTTTGTCCATCAGAGAGACAAACAAACAAGGTTGGTCGAGCTAACCCTAGATGATGTCATATCATCTGAGTGCTGCCTACATAGCCCAGGTCTTAGGGCCTCAGACCAATGTAGTTCGAACTAGTTGAGAAGATTGGTTGATGATTGGTTTGGTCATGTGTTGAAATGATGAGGAGAAAAATATGTTATAGCTTTTTCCAAATGGTGTATTCTACAACATTGGTTGAGGGGTCTTTCATCCCTAGCAAATTTCCATATTCGTGATGGATGTATGCTAAAGATGAATTGAGGTCTATTTATTCTTTAGAAAGTATTGGTTTATGCTTAACATAAATTGCGTCTGGTCGATAGTTTCCATGTGTATTGGTGTCCAGAGAAACTAGTGTGAATAGGCTATGGGAGTGGCCTAAAAAGAGAGTTGAGTTGATCAGGTTTGACAAGTGATGAAGTTGAATGTGACCAAAGTGCAGAAGAAGTGAAAGGCATATTGCGCATTCATTGACAAGGACCAGAATGACAGCATAGATAGGGGTTAGTAGAACCAAGAGCCCCATTCATGCATGACGTCATTGACCATATGTTGTGTTAGAGAGGTAATCAAATCACTTTGACATTAAAGTGAGCTCAAAGTCCCTTGAGCAGGTGATAGGAGGAGGAAATAGGGTAACCCATTTTAGAGCAGATATAACTTTGCCCCTTTTTATAGGAGACCCTGAGATAACTACAAGTCAAGTCCATGACTCATTTTTATTTTTTTTGGTGCAGACTGATCAATGATGGAAGCCTGTATAGAGATGTCATTGTGCTTGGTGGTATGTTGTGAAGTTGATCGATGCAGGAAGCTTCTAAGATAGTGTTGTTTATTGCCAGATTAGTCATAGCCATCCTTTGAGGGAGTGGTCTAAAATTTTGCTTAAAATAAGGGCTTTTGAATAGCTATCCTTCGAGGGAGTAGTCTATTAGCTACAAAAATGATAGTACAACTATCCTTTGAGGGAGCAATCTACCTTTTTAATTCGATATTGATATGGTGACCATAGATATTTTGACATCTTGATTTGTTTTGATAGAAATGTGAGTCATGGACAAGATTATAGAAGGTCAAGGGCTCCCATTTATTAGGACAAAGCATCCATACTATATAAAAGGGTTATAGAGGAATTGTTAAAGAGGAATAGGGATGAAAGGAATTAGGACTAAGAGGATGGGGATTGCTTAAGGGATGAACTCAAGTTAAATATCAAGTGAATGAGTACTTGACTAGCAATAGAATGGTCACAAATGCAACGCATTAAGAGGCTCAGGTTCTGGTTGTCCATCAAGAGAGGACAGAGGATAAGTCCCTAATCCATACTTGTGTGTGATGATGAAAGGTTCGAGCCAATTAGGGGCAAACTTGCCTCGTTTACTTTTCTCCATATTGGTCACGTGCTGATGATGATTGAAAATTTGGTTGATGTGGTCACTGATTTGTCGAGACTGGTTGAGGGCTAGGTGTTTGGTTGAGGTCATGATAGGCAGTATAAAGTTGAACTCCCCCCAGCCATTTGGTGGTAGGAAGAATGTCTAACACCCAGTGCAGATGAGATGGAGAGAAGATGAGGGGGAGAGACTTGGGTACCCCACCTGGTTGATAGGTCAGGGGTTCCTAAGTGAATGGAATTTAGGCATTGAAAAAGTTAGGAGGGATGGAAACCACCGACTCCGTAGGTGAAGGAGGAAGAATGGGTGAGCCTGGAGATTGGTCAATGGTTGGCTCGGGGCAAAGGTCTATGGAGGCCTGAGTGGGGTCATGATATCCTAGACCATATCATTTCTTGGCATTGTCATCGTTGAGCAGCTCAATAGGCTGATGGGAGCCCTACTCATAGCATCCGAAACCAAAACCCTTCCATGCAGACCTATAAAGGTAAGTGTGTGGAAAGGCGGGATTGCCAAGAAATGAGAAGTCTGATGTGAATGGTTGGGTTGAAGAAAGAGGATTTCCATCAGTAGGGGCTTGGTCAAGCCCCCCATAGACAAGGTTGGTTAGGAGTTGAGGAGGACCATAAGGCACGATCATCCTGATCTGATGGTCGTAAGTAGGGCTGTGATGAAGGCATCCATACTCTTATGGAGTTTGGAACATGTCTAAGGTCAAAAATAGATACTCCCCCAATGAAAGTCTTTGGAAGATGTCTTCCATGGGGTCGGTGGGCGTCGCTTGAAGGAGAGGTGTGAGGGCGACCGCCTGTTGTGAACTGGTTGAAGCTTTCGTGAATGGAGGCAGTGCCAGGATTGATGGCTTGATAGGAATGAGGACGTCATTTGGATGGTAGGTGGTGTTACAAGTTTTGAAGGGTGAAGGGTTAGTGAGAATGGTGTGGACTTGCCCATCGTGCTCAAATTTCACACAATGGTGTAGGATGGAGGGGACACAGGCCATGGCGCAGATCCAGGGTCGGCCCAGTAACATGTTGTATTGAAACTCTCCTTCAATGATATAGAAGAGCTCTGAGACTATACATGGACCAACGTGGATGTGAAGGATGACTGTGCCAATGGTTGTGGTAGTGGTGTCATTAAAGGAGTGCAAGATTGCGTCAGTTTTGGAGACGCAATTCTTGGGAAGAGCCAACTGATCAAAGGCATGGGTGGAGATAATGTTGATGCTGGCACCTCCATCGATCATAATGCATTTAATGCATGTCTAATCAACATAGGCAGTGATAAAGAGGGTGGCATCTTGATCTTCCATGTTGGATGTGGGAATCTCAAAATCGTTGAATGTGATGGAGGCAACAGGGGCTAAAGAGTGGACAAGGGCAGCAAGTGGTTGGGGGTCCTCGGGTTGGACCTCCGCTACCTGTAGGGCTCTGATGAGGGCTTGACAATGTTGAGGTGAGGTTTGGATGAGATCATAGAGAGACATCTTCACAGGCATCTGGTGGAGCTGTTTCAACATGGAGTCATGAATTGCCCCTGAAGAAGAAGAAGAAGAGGGTTGAGGCACGCCAAGGATAGAAATCTTAGGCTTGGGCGATTGAGGTGGATTGATGAAAGCGTAGGTCCAAGGAATGGTGGCTTTTTCTTTCACCTTGTCCTTTTGTGACCTAGTGGTTATGTGAATGGCATTGATTTCAAAGATAGGAGGTGAAGGAGATAAAGGGGTTGTAACCTATTGATGAGATGTTGATGGGTTTGAAGAGGTTGGAGGGTTATGAGAAGGAGTCAGGGGTCAGTCGAGAGTGTCCTCAAAGAGAAGGGTGTCTTTCTCTAGATAGCGGTGAATGACATCCTTGAGGGCACAACAAGTCTCGGTATCATGTCCTGGCATACGATGGTATAAGCAAATATTCATGTCGTCAAACTAGGAGGGCTTAGACCCAAGGGGTTGGAAAGGCCTGATGGGTGGAAGAGTTATGCTGGAAGTCTACAAAAGTTGGTGCAAGATCAAAGAGTATGAGCCCACTAAAGGGTCTGTGCTCATTGATGTGTGCAATGCTGGTGACTTTTGCTTGGGCAGAGTTGGAGGAGGCTTTTGTACCACCTTCTGAGTTGATGGTGCGGTGACAGGCAGAGATGGTACTTTCTTCATGAGAGGTACCACTCTTTTGGGAGAGGGTAGGCTAGCGGTAGCCAAAGGAAGTAGAGGAGGCAACTGGTTTTGATTAGAGGTATGAGTGGGGAGGACTTTGGTCAAGGTCGAAGGATGAGGGCCCAAAATGGAGGGCAATGGTGATGGGGGAGGAGGAGTTTGCCTCTGTGGTTTGGCAGTCTTCTTTGATTTGATTTGAAGACTACTATTGGTCGAAGTCTTGTCTAAGTCCGCCTTCACTTGCAGATGAGTGAGGGTAGAGATAGGGTGAATGCCAAGTGACTTGATAGGTTTAGATGGGGTAGATGCAGGTTTTGGTTTAAATGGGGTTGGTTGAGTTTTAGAAACGGGAGTCTAGTTTTTGTTAAGGGTCTTGGGAGATTCTGCCATGGGAGGATTAGCAATATCAGATGAGAGGGCATGGGCATTTTGAATAGCTGTGAGACGCTCCCACAATACCTGATGCTCCACTTTCCTTCAAGGGAGAAGTTCGAGTTTCTCCACTAATCAGGAAAATGGCTAAGTAGATGTTGGATGAGGTTTGGGTTCTTGAGAAGATGTTGACGGTTGTGGGATCGAAGGTGTGGTAGTCTTGGCCCCAAGGCATGATGAAGTTGTGACAGGTTCATCTTTGGTTGAGACGAAGGAGAGGCAGGTTCTTCCCTAGGTGGAGAAGAAACTGGAGAATGAGGCTCCTCAAGCAGGTAAAGGGCAGGGATGATTGTGCCCTCAACTTGCGGTCGAGGAGTAGGAAGGGTTGGGTCCTCCATGGGTAGTAAGAAGGAGGATGGTGAAACTGATGGTGCTAGTAAGGTCGAGGCATCCTCCAAGATGAGAGAGGTTGATGGAGAACTAACTGGAGAAAGAGGTTTGTCCACATGTGATGGACTGATGGATGGACTCACCTCTTGAGGTTGGTCAAAAATGAAGGGTGAGACCATATTGACTGTTTGAATGTTGTGTTCATGAGTGTTGTCAATCAAGTTCTAGACATTATTTTGAGTTGGCAGATGATTGGGGAATGGTTGCTTGAAGATGTCGATACCCTGATTAGGTGGTGCATTGGGATTGTCTAGGATGAGGTCACCCTTTTCAAGCATGTCTTGGATTATGTTTTTAAGGGTTTTACAGTTTCTCGTGTCATGTCCCTTAACACGATGGTACTTACAAAAGTCATTTTCCCTATACCACGCAGGGATGGCACGTGAGGGATCAAATTGTGGAGGTGGTCGGATCTAGGGGAGATTGAGGACCCCCTGTTTGATGAGTTTTTTTAGCATAGACGTGTATGATTCTCTAAGTGGAGTATACTATCATTGTATGTATCTCTGCTAGAATTGGCAGGTGATGCTTTGGGACGTGGATGGTTCAGGCTGGTTAGTTGAAGGGGAAGAGGAGGAAGATCTAATGACCACAGTGTTTGCTGAAGCTTTAGATTTAGGATTGGATGAGGAAGGCTTAGAAGAGGAGTCATTGGTCTTGGAGTTTGGATTCTTGCTCCACAACTTGACTTTATTCTCCTCGATGGCATGTAACTCAAGTTTGTGGGCCATCGTGAAGGCTTCATCAAAATTGCAAAAGGTCTGAACCCTTAAGGTGGAAGAAATATGTTTGGTGCAAGCTTGGGAGAAAAGTTCAATAAGTTTGGGTTGGGGTAAGGAAAAAGAGAGTTGATTGATGAGGCCCTTCCATCGAGCGATGAAATCAACACTGGATTCATCCTCGAATTGGTAGATAGAATGGAGGTCTGTGATTGAGACTTTCTTGGTGATGTTGATAGAGAAATGATCAAGGAAGAGCTGGGCCAGTTGAGTGAACGTGAAGAGGGAATGGCTAGCAAGGGAGCTGTACCAGTCAAGCGCAGCACCTGAGAGAGACATAGGAAATGTGTGTAAAAGTAACACATCATCATGGGTGATAAGGTAACAGGCATGTCTGAATGCCCATAAGTGTTGTTGTGGGTCTTCCTTGCTTTGAAAATGAGAAAAATTAGGAAGTTCCCACTGGCTGGGATATGGCCTGATCGAGACAGAAGGATGAATGGGCTCATTACAAGTTTGTTCGTATGAGAGAGTATTATGTGAGCTGGAAAAGGAGGTCTCTAGGCTAGACATCTTGTCCATCAGCATTTTGATGATATCTACTGATGGATTGGTGGGTGGAGAGCCTCCTAGATTATAAGGTGCTTGAAAGAGGCTAGAAGAGGCATACGACGTAGTCAATTTTACTAGTAAGGGTGCAACGTATGGATGACAAGTCATAGGGATAGAAGAGGAAACTAAGGATGGTTAGGTAGAAGTCATGGCTAGGCTCGATGTTGCCATGGGAGGTTGGTTAGTGGTAACATGGGCCAATGGATAGGTAGCCACCCTAGTGTTGATAGGAGCAAGGGTAGGTGGAATAGAGATGACCAGATTCTGAAAGGGGGTAGAGAGTGGTTGAGTGGGCTGAGGTTGATAGGGGGCCGAAACCCCGGTGGAAGTGGGCCCAAAGATGGAGGGAGAGGCCACACTTGGATGGTTAGTCAAAGACTAGTCATTGGTTGAGGCAATAGCCTGGGTGTCTAAAGGTTAAACTACGGATGCTGTTGATACGGCCGTAGTCTCGAGAAGAGAGGTCGGCATTCTGTGAATTGGATTGCCCAAGGAGTCTCGTATTCAGCTATTCACGAGATAGTGCTGCAAGGCTTTGACATTGAGGTCCCAGAATCGTGTAAAATCTTGGTCCCCTTCTGGGACAATAGGAGTCTAGGTCGGGGATGGTCTAGTAGGAGTTCTTTTAGTCTCTGAGTGGAACTCCATTATAGGACTGGTTATGGACGGGGTAGACGGAAGTGGGTGATGCCTCGCGTGATCAACTAGAGCCTTGGCTTGGCTATGAGTCAGAACCATTCAAGGCAAGAAAGAACATCCTCACAAGCTCAAACAAGCAAATAATAATATAAAATATGAAGAACACAAGCAGATCCTAAAAAAACCCTAGGAGTAAATTATTAGGATTATAGTGGCTTATGTCTTAGAATATGTGTAGAGGAAGATTGGTTTTTGAGTCAGGTCCTAGAAGAAGTAGTCTATGGATGGTTTCAGGTTAGTTATGGTGCTCAAAAGTCTGTGTTAGGTTTCGTACTTGGCCGGGTGCTAAGGAGCAAGCTCCCCTCACTTCAGGAGTCCAGTGATAAGCTGGTCTTGCTTAGCCAAAATATACTTCCCCTAGAGATTAGACTCTGCCAAAGAACAGAGTGGGCTTTCCCATTGGTCATGAAATCCAAGTAAGATTGTTGGGAAGGGTAAGGTATCCACTGGGTGATGAAATCCTAGTCGGGCCTTGTCTCAGGTAAGTTAAGATGTTTGTTTTGTGCAAGTGGTTTGGTCCTGTAACATAAAGTGGACTAGATTAATTCAATATGCGATTATTAATTACTAGGTGTGGTCTAAGAAATGCAAGCAAGCAGAAATGAATGCAAAGTGTTTTAAGCCCAAGTCAAAATGTGAAGTTGGAATGAAAACAAGTTGAGAAAGGGTTGAAGAATATGATTTTTGACTAGTCTAGAAGTGCAAGAAAAAAAAGAAAAATTCTTTTTAGTCCTGTTGATGGTGTCGTTTAGAAGAGATGAAAGAGGTGAAAAGGGAGAAACCTAATGCACCTATATGAAAAGAAAGAAAGAAAGAACCCAAGGAAGGCCCTAGGGTCCCACCGGGCGTGCCATAATGTTTCTACGCTATATTCGCTTTTTACATTCAAAGAAAGAAATGAAAAACTAAGAGATGGTCTAGGGTTAGATGTTACCTGGATGTAGTCGTGCTCACCAAAATTAGACGTTGGAAGGTACTCCTCTTTGGCTGTGGAGGAATGACACCTACAAAGAAAAAGAGACTAAAACATGAAAAATGTTAGATGAGGAGATGGTGGGTTGTCAAGCAAAAGCTTGATCCCTAAAGTATGAAGACTTCCTTGAGGGATATCAACCCACTAATTAAAAATAGAATATTTGATAGAAACATAAATAGTGAAAGACAGAATGAAAGAAATAAAGGACAAAAAGCAAAATGCATACCTGATATGTAGCAAATTGCTTTGCATAGTCACCGGTGTCAGTCTCTATGCTGGAGTCAGTCAAGGAAGGGTGCCGATGTTGGTTAAAGTGTCGGCTTCAGTAGGGGTAATGACCAGCATCGGTCAGGTTAGCAGTTTTTAGATGGAGTCTGGTCGGGTTTGGATAGGGTTTTAGGATTGCAGAATGGTTTGAAGTTTTCGTCTGGGGGTTAGGGAGCTAGTTTAGGAGTCAGAGGGATTGTTTGGGGTTTTGTGCAAAAATTTGGGCAGAGTTATAGACTATATATTTTGGAAAGGGTGGATAGAGGTGATACGGGAGGAAGTCAAGTCAGGTTTGTAATCTAAATCTAAGTTGGGGTGGTAATATCAATTAAAAACAATAACCAGAGAACAAAATAAAAGTACAGAACAAATGCTTACCTGTTACATGCTGAAGACAGAGTAGGAGACATAATTGATGTTGCCGGTATGTTGTAAAAGTTTGATGTAGCAGACCTCCAGTGAGATGACTGAAGTAGAATACCTGTACCAGAGAGAGAATACCAGAGATTTGATTGTAGATTGATTGGATGCAAAAGTTGGTTGATCATTCGTAGGTCAAATGAAAAGAATGTTTTGAAAGAAGGTCCGCTAACCAATCGAGAAACTGATTGGCAACCGAATAACAAATAACGGATAATGGATCCTGTGTTCGGGTCGAGAACGTAGTATTTAGGATAACTGACGCCAGTAGGACCGCCGACGTCGGCCGAGTGGTGACTGACATCGATGACGTCGGCTGAGTAGTGACTGATGTCAGCAGATGCAGAATGGGGATAGAGGCTATTTTTAGCTTTTTGCTCATTTTTACATGCTGCTAGGGGCAAGGCTCATGGAAAAATGGTCGACAGGGGTTAAATAGGCGTGGGAGAATAAAATGGGGGTTAAGGGGAGGACGACAAGGGTTAGACACAATTTTGGTGTCTACAATATGATTGCCCACTTTTGGGAAACTCAATGATGTAATGGAGGTTTTTCTAGGATGATACAATGAGGTAAATATTTATATTTACTAAGACATAATAATCCACATCAATACGTCTATAATGGCCAAGAAGATAGGATTGCCTGCGAGAGGGAGATCAATAACACACTACAAATTATGATTGCCACCCATCCTTCTATATATCTAGGAGAAGTACTCTCATTGATCTATAGGAATTACGTTGGAAGACATTGAATATGTGTCATAATGCATTCTGTTCAAATGCATTTATCATATATTCTAGTAGACAACTAAAGATGTCAATCAAGATACAAAAGGGGTCATTGATATTGCCGATCAAATGATCCATCACAATGAGGAATTCAACTAGATAGAATTATTAGTTATTAAACTCATTAAAACAATGATAAAGTCTTGGAAACTATGAAAAAAACATTAAAATACAAGTTTTTGGTATTTCTATTAGTGTTTACATAGTGGAAGTCTCTTAAGGGTGAAGTTCATCTTGGCATTGACTACTAAACATATGTTTAGTTCTAGAATCTCACATGAACCCAAAAGAGTACTTAATTTAGGCATGAATCCAACTTCACCACTTGATGGAATGAGTTAGCCAATCTAATAATAAAAAACCCATATACACCACCACACATCATGTAGTATCTAGGCCAACATGTAGTTGTCAAAGGGAATTACTATCTAAGTTCATGAACTATGCAAGATATTGGGTCTACCCCCCCATACTTTATCAACATGCAAATGACATAGATTGGGGTGGATAAGCAAAAGGAAATCATAGCAATGAGAGAAACCCCATTATAGACAGTGCCACCATCTATTTTAGATCCTACAACTATAACTATGCAACATTCAACATCAACTACCCTAATCCAAGATTTTGGGAAGTGCAAGGTACCCAAGGGTAGAATATCTCCATATCCTCCATAGTGAAAGACTCAAAAGCATATCACTTGGTTCGATGACCTGAGCATAGCCAAAACTATTGGGCTCTATGACTTGACACATATGGGCACTAATGAGAAACATGCATATAGGATGATGATGGCCAATATAGATGGAGACCTATATGAGAAGGAGGAATAAAAGACTATTTTTTATAAATTAGTACACACCATCTAGGTGAAAAATAAAGTAAAAAAATATATTTAGATTGAGTTACCTCCATTCTCAACTTCTATAATTATTAGCATAATGTTTTAAGAAGCCAAATTATAGTGAATTCAACAAACATTTGAGGTAGGAGAATCCACTATGAATCCATCACAATCAAAAGCTACTAAAACTAGTCCCCTAGTACCACTATTTTGGCATAGGTGGATTCCATGTAACCCTCAATAATCAGGGTCCAAAACATCACATATTCCTATATACCTCATTATATATCATATTATATAAGAACAATAAGTGTAATAAGTTCACCCACCAAAACCTATAAGACACCTAGTTCGCAAGGGGCAAGTTTTATCAAGCAAAGGTAAAAATTACTACCCTTAGATCTTCTCCATTGAAATTTAAAAAGGTTGAGAGTGAAATAGAATAAGTATCAGTAAATACTAAAAATAAAAAATAATAATAAGCCACATGTTAGGAAGTACAAAGAGTAGATGAGCATCGCATACACATAAAACAAAATTAAAAGGCTAAGGCTAAGGATAAATAAAAAGAAGAGGTAGAGTAATAGGAATGAAAGGAAGCCCATTTCCATGAAAAGGAAGTAAAGGCTAATAATAAAGTTGAGGAACAATATGAGGAATAAAAGAAGAAAACACAATAAGAAGTCACAACTATAGTACAAGATCAACAACAACAACACATAACATAACAACAACACAAAGATGTTGAATTGGAAGTAGAGTACAAAATAGAAGGAAGTAGCTAAGGAAAAAAATAAGAACCAAATTGTGAAATAGAAATCACATAATTAAGATGAGGACCAAGAATAATAGTGAAAGGCATAGACATAAGAGGCCAATAAAAAAGCATAGGAAGATGCTAAGAAGAAAGTGAAGGATGAGGTAGCCAATATGGCACAAGATGTTACCAAGTAGGTAGAGGAGGAAGCTAAGAATAAGAACACTAAATAGGCCCAATAAGTTTCCATAAAATCAAAATCTATACCAATTCCATCTAATTCTAGTGAAGTGTATCCATCTCATGATCCATTCTACACATAGGTGTGAGGCACTCTAGGTGCCTTGTAGGACGATAATGTTTCCTCAAGACTATATAACATTTGGCCATGGGATGTACTAATAAATTATACATGATACACTAATTTTTATTTTCCAATAACTCTATTACATATAGAACCTACAATTACATCAGTCGTACATCTTTTTTTAACTCCTACCATAACCAAAGCATCCTTAGATGTTTCCTAGCTTCAACTGTTAAAGTAGATTTAAGGTGCCAATACGTTCCAAGAGTCAATTTTTTAGAAGGAAATCACATTAGAGAAATAGGCTAAGGATATTTAGGATAAAAAATTTTTAGTCACAGAGAAGTTTTTCATTGTAAGGAATACTATTAAGGATGCTTGTCTTGACTTGTACACCCAACTGATTACAGATCCTTCACTCTCAGATAATGACTAGATTGTTTTTATTCTAAAAAAAACTCACCATGGAATGATAGACTTTCAATTAAGTGATAATCATATATAAAGGTAAATCCATTAAATATAAAACATAGGTATTTTTTGAGTTGTTAGCTGAGTATGAGGCCACTATAGATATTTTTCATGCTTAGGCTATGCATATTACACATTAGTTTCTCAATTGGAAGAAGTAGTTGGATATAATTTGGAACATTACATAGCCTAAATTTTTCATGGTTGATTTCACACATGCTACCATAATTTCCCCTAATTTAACTCTTACTTCCATGGATGCTACAATATAAACCTCACTTAGAGTGAGGGATATTGTCATGCAGAATATGTAGATCTTATAAAACTAGATGCTAAACAATTCCTTCAGTAGTGTATAGGTGAAATGACATGTAGATAAGTTGATTCAACTCCACATTAAAATAACCACCAAATTAAACATGGTTAATTATAATTTTATCAAGATGGTTGACATAAATATTCATCAGATGATGGCTAATCAATATCCTTTGCATGATCTTATGCACAGTGCATAAGAGTTCTAATTAATTATAAGTATTACAAAGATGACTTGGTCCTCATTGACATAAGCATTTCACCACTTGTATATGAGCCTATTATTGTTCCAACATACTAACTATGATAAATTATCCAACAATGAAAGAGGCCCCCACCATCTAATTGATTCTTGTATAGGTTCAATAATTTTGAAATTTTGGTCACTTTCTTTTGTATTTAAAAGTTTTTATATACATACACATAACTTGTCTATTGAAACCCACAAGGGAAGTAGACTAGTATGATACTTAGTTGAAAACCCAAAATGGTGGTTATGTAGTGCACAACGTGTGAAAATTAGTTTACCTACACTTTGAGTGAATTTTGTGATTCTTATACACTTGTATATTTTGTCTCTTTTTTCATTTTTTAGATAGCTTACCTTTATGACATTGTCTCATGATGATATAAATATTTAAATCTAAGAAAGTGTTAGTAATAAATGTTGAATGTAAAGTTGTTTGTATGCATGAGAACATCCTATGGTAATTCTAGTTGTATTTTATTTTCATGTTATTAGGAGTTGTTATAGGAATCTTTATGTTGGTCAGGATTCCACCGAATGTGACATGGAGACTTATTCTTAGCATGGTAAATTTAGAATTTAAAACTATAAGAATTAATACCTATAATTATTTTTAATGAATTAAATAGAAGGGTTGATGATTATTTTTATTTTTACATGTATGTGATTAATATTATAGTGTTTGTTATTCTCAAAAAGCTTGCACATAGATTATTGATAGAATTGGACATCAATCTATGAGGTTTTCCTTATTTTAATATCTAGTAATAGATATTTTAATATGAATTATAAGCATTTGTATTATTTATTGGTATTATTATGGAGTTTTTAATGTTATTATGAATGTTTCATTCATTTTTATACTCTGATGCATAAATATATGTATCTATAATTAGTTTACTTCATGCGTTGAACCTTTAAACAAGTGTATATGTTAGTGATAGATCTTGATTATTTATTCACAGTCTTGATTTAACCATTATGTAAGATCTTTATGTTACTTTACACATTATATCCCCATAATTAGCATATTTTTTTGAAACCTAAGAACCTCTACTAACAATATCCTTAATTATTTATAATACTATGATGTTTTAGTCTACATAATGTTGGTGAATGTAAAAATAGGACAAAAATCTCTATCAAAAATTTGTGAAGTAGATTAGTAAGACCAAAAATTGGTAATGAAATGCCTGTGTAGTACCGAGTAGAATAATTTCAAAGTTTGTTATGAGTTTAGAGGCTAGAAACTTAGGCCAAATAAAATCCTTATGAAAGTGTATCATTTGATACACAATGTCCACAACTCCTTTGGCTACCTACTTTTCATGCTTCATTATCTACCATAATTGTTTGGTTATGCATTTAAAAAAGATGCTCACTGAAGCATCTTCTATAGAATCAATGGGAATTCCTTTGCCTACCCTTATGTATTAGGAATAAATTGGTTAATCCCATTTTTGGTGACTAAAGACATCAATAATGGAGATTATCATCTATAAACTTTGGAGGGTAAAGAGTTAATTGAATGTGTAAACTCTTTTCACTTCAAAATTTTTTACATATAGTCATTGAATTTTAATTTGCCCTATTGGAATTTTCATTATTTGTGTGATGTATTGCATATAAAATGTTTTGTTTAGTAGATGTTTAGCTATGAGTTCACATGACAATTTATTTTTATAATGTATCATATCATTCCATTTAATTTTTCTTATCTCCCTACTTAATTCATAAAATATTCTCATAATCAACATGATATAGGATCTTTTATTACTTCTTATGAGCATAGTAAGCCTTATTCTCCATATACTTCTTTATGATCTTATAAAGCTCTAGCCTATAACATACTCTACAATATTATTTATGGTAAAATATCCTTTGATGTTTCCATATAATAAAAAAACATTAACATTATCAAGAACATGTATCCTTACTTTCCTATTTTGGTCTATGGTGATGAGCCCTTGCATATTAATAGTTGCATAGGGCCAAGCTTTGGGGGTAGGTAAATTCCAATGTGTGTGTGTAATTTTTATATATTCTTATGTTAAATTTAGTTTTTATAGGTTAAATAATAAGTATGAATTCCCATGTGCTCATAATAATTACCCAAAATTCTTATTCTTTGTTAAATTTTTACATGAGTTTTTCTATTTTCAGTATCTCACCATATATACTATTACCCTTTAATCCCTTTGTTATAATTTATAATTCATTTTATCGTATGAACAAAGTAGCTCAATCATCACTTTAAAAATAGTTTTTAGTGCACTAGTAAAAAATTCATCTCATTTACATTTTCATACATTATATTTTCATATCATAATTATTTAAGCATGTCCATACATTATAATCACAAAAACAAGAGATACATGGTACATTATCATGTCTAGTCATCTAAAGTGCATAAAATGAGGAAGTAACGTGAAAATTAAAAGCAATAATAGACCATGACAAATCATTATAATAAGATAAATCCTTTATATAGATATAATGTCAAATTTATACATCATTTTCTTACCACAATCACTTTTATAGAGGGAAAATTTATCTAAATATCTCAAAAATATAAAAAATAATAGGCATCCATGTACAATAGATAACCCTAGAGTCCTACTCAAGGTTGCTACTATCTGTATGTAAGTGAAAATAGATAGTTCTATAACTTATCCTACTCAATAATATTTAAGCTTACAAAATGTAATTAACTAGAAAGTACACTTGGGAATATGTTTAAATCAGGTTCATGACCAATAATGTATCTATTAAACCTACACTAGGGTATTTATTATCTCACTATGGTAAAAAATAGGTCTACAAGGCCTCTAGTCAAATGCCATTTTGTGATAACCCTATCTAGGTCTTATGATTGTAAATATTAATCAAGATAATCTACTAAACAACTATGCAAGATAATATAATAAATGTTTATGAAAGATAATATAGTGCTCACCAAAGCTTGTGGCACAAATGGGGAAGATAATAAACATGCAAAGATAAATCTCTCTATAACATAGAAATTATCTAAGCAAGTAGAGATAAAATTCAATATATATTAACTCTACAACATCTACTTATCAAAATATGAAGGGATATGAATATAATTACATTGTTGAAGTGAACTCATCATGCTTTAATCTCTTCCTTGGCCAATGAATCTTTGAAATATGTTGTTGTGGGATTGTAAGGTTCACAAGGAAAAATAAGATCTACGATACAAGAATTTGCATATGAATCCAAGACTTCCACATGAAAAGTGATACTTCTCAAAGGTAAAATCCGAAGAAATAAAACCTCTTATTGAATGTATAATAAAATTTACGATTAGTAATGATGTATAATTGACTAATCCTGTATCAAAAAAGAAATGAAAGGGGGTATATAGAGCCATAGATTATCCCTAAACCCTCCCAAGAATTTAGCTGATGTAGTGGGCCCAATCAACCTTGTTAGGATCAAAATAGAGTTATTAGGTATCTAACTATGTGGGATTGGGCTAACATAGTTTTCTAACATGTAATAAATCCTAGAATGGGGTTGACCTAGTCGATGCAGTAGGAAACATGGTAAAAATGGGTTTTTAGTTAGTTTGGAGATATTTTGGGTGGTGATTTTCTTAGAGAAGTTTAAAAATGGGCTTTAAAAGCTTATGTAAATGAATATGATTAATTTGTATTGGTTTTAAGTGGTTGTATAAGGGAAAAAAATCCTATGAAGTAGAATAGGTCTTCCAACCCCTTTCTTAATGTACCCTAAAAGGTGTACACTTATAGAGATTGAGACTTGATGGGTTCTTGTAAGAGAGAAAACATTAGTAACTAATAAATTTTAAAAATAATATGTGTATACATATGCCCCACTCAAACCTCATCACATGTCACATGATTGTAACATGGGATGGTACTTTAAGAAAAGAACATAGCAACCCATAATGTTGAGCTAATAAATTACAACATGAAGCATAAAATTAAATGAAAGAAAAGAATTGAAAAATACATACCTTTACTTAAATTAAATTATTATGGAAGAGAATTCATGTGAGAGAAATGAAGAGGTGTCTAATGTTGGGGACATTAGGTAGACCTATAAAATAAGAAAAAAAACATTTTTTTACAAAAATATGTGTTATATATAAAAAATTATCTACAATTTAAGTATTTTAACATATTTTTTGTTTGTAAAAAGATTTAGTAAAACTATAATTATGATAAAAAATTAGAATTTTCCATAAAATATTTGATAGTTAAAGAATTTGAAAATTAAATATGGTTTTTAAACTATTCATTTGTAATATTGATATTATGAGAAAAAGGAGCTCTAAAAGATATAAATGAGTAAAGAGAGAGACTATGGACTGAAGATAATGAATGTGAGGTGGGGACACATAGAGGTAGTTGATAGTGCGACTTGGGTTAGTGATGCCTTGAATTTTCAAATTTTACATGTTTTTAATGGAAAATATAGTAACTTTTCAAAATTAGATGGTGGGGAAAATTTGTATAATATATTTTTCGTAAGAATTTTTAGGGTAGAGTAGAAAATATGACAGTTAATGGGTAGGTCCTGAAAGTAGTCATAAATGGCTAAATAATTAATGATAAATAAGTAAAAAGTTAAAATTTGAACTGAGTTATCTAGGATGACTTCGTTTAGAATGTGAAGGTGTAAGAGGGTGACCAACTATTTAACAAATGGACAATGTAATATAACCCTAAGTGGTTGATTACATATAGTAATTTTGATATAGTATATAAGTTTTAATTGGTTGACTACATATATGCTTGTTGATGTAGTAATGTATGAAAGTGGCCAACATAGTGTTGTAAAAATGGATGAATTCATATGAATTGGTTGACATAATATAATGATGTAGATGAATATGTATTAGTGGGCCAACTTAGTTTTATGACTTGGCTGACTGTGTAGTAGTGGGATGACTTAGCTTAATAGTGACATCATCATGGCTGACATAGTTGTTACATGTCTGACATAGTATAATATTTTATTTTTAACAAAAATAATAAATTATGTGGCTTAATAGTATTAAATGGTATTAAAATTACAAAAATAGGTTGTTGAAGTAATTAATTTTATAATTAAGCATATCTATAATTAATTTTAAAGTGTAGTTTCTTGATTATCTAGGGTTGAGGACTAATACATCATTTTTTGTTTAGCATTTTTATAGATGATAGAGACTCTAGCAATTGATAGACATAACATGGTTACCTAATTTATTGGATAGATTGATAAAAGATGACCATGCACACTTGGCATCATTAATTTTTGGTGGTATTATGTAGATGCATAGGTTCCCCCTCAATGTTGATTTAGTAACAATATTTTTAGGAACATGGGGGTGAATAAATAAATAAAATTAATGGGAGTTAGATGGAGAAATGATAAAGGTGTGTATAACTTTAGAGTATGTGCATGTTTTTCTTGGAATTCCCATTGTTGGGACCTCTGCTATCTATGACACCCTTGAGATAGAATTAGAGAGATGATCCTTAGCCATTCATAATCTCTCATCTAACTCCAATATATGTATATACCTTGAAAAAATGTAACCTAAAACACTCCTAAACCTATCTTTGGCCTAAAAAGTAATTTTAAACCTTTATTTTTATCCTTGGGATTAAATCGACACCTTATATAGGTAGCAATTATGTAACCACCACATGCATAAAGTCATGGTTATGTCATTGTCTAAGGTGGTTATGTAACGTATATGGGATTTCATAATAAACATACCTCCCCTTATAAGGTTCCACAATTATGTAAATTATATGACAAAAACTTAACCTTTAGTCTATGCATATCGATGGTTTTTTTCTCACATTGACATTTTCATGTAACACTGTGTATGATTAAAAAACCCTCCCAAACATCCCAAAATCAACTAAAATTCAAAATTTTCAACATTATCCTAGCTCATCCCTCCCTAAATCCCATTCATGTAAACAATATTTAAATTTAATGTATTTAATACAAAATATGATGAATTTTTAAAAATTAGGGGGAAAATGTAAAAATTAACAATATTAGCATATGCATACCCTACTCCCATTGCTTCAACCACATTTTTATTACTATAATTATACTCATCAATTTGTATAATTTATATTTCTATTCCATCACCATGAATCTAAAGCTCCAAATTCTTAAAATTGAATTTGCATAAATGAACTCTATTTTTGGAAAGTTTTCAAATATATAGTCCATTTAGTTAGCCATTACATTTCAAAAACTTGTTTTTAATAAATTTATTTTAAAACTTGTGTTTTCTTGTATTTAGGGTAGATTATTCACTTTAATAACCCATAAAATTTCAATAACTATTATTTTTTATCATTTTATTTTTAGCCACTTAAAAGAATCCACTTTCAATTTTTAGAGCATTAGACAAAGGAAAATTCTTAAATATTATATATGATTTTATTAATATGTATAAGAAAATAACATTATCATAAATTAGAAAAATAATAAATTTTAATTTGTATTCATTTCACATTAGATCATTTAGTCTTATAAATGATCATTTAAAACTCTAGAAAAATTAGTTTCTAGCTTGCATGTGCAAAAGAATTTATAAATACTTGGAATTTGTACTTTTCATGGTTTGGATATTATATTAAATTGCATGTTCAGAATTTTTAATTGAATAATAATTTATTTCATTTATATTTCAAAAATACAAAAATAAAAAAAAATTATTTAGCTTTCAGATAGGTAAAATCTTTCATCAAGATGGAAAAGGGTAAAAACGACACTTGCATCTATAGCCTAGAATTCATATTTAGTGTTGCATGCATAAAAATAAATTTTGAAAGAAAAAATAATATTATTTAATTTTTTTACTTTATTCCCCTTTTGTTTAAATCATTCCAAAGTACTGTCATTTAAACAATTAGCATAGTTTGATTTATTTACAAAATATCCTTAAAAATTTAAAAACACAACCATCTAAGCCTTTTCAAGATGAATATAATCCAAATCCTTGCTTATATACATTATAATTTCAATTACCTCTTTCATATAATTAAATAGATAAGTTATATGCTAATAAATCAATTAGATCATTATATTTTGACCTTTCATGACATTTTTATAATGTCCATACCTAATTAGAGATGGCATCTTTCTTAGGGTTAGATATGCCATTCTTGGTATTAACATTCAAGGTGACATCAATGCAAAAATTAAAAATGATGTTTTATGTTCCATTCCAATTCCCCATCTCATTATTGATGAACTCAACATTATTGATGAACAAGAGTGTGTGTTAATGAATCACATAATTATACACATTAATATGTGAATTCACTAATACAATGATCTCTAAGTCTATACCCTCATCACTCTTCTTATTTTTATCCTCTAGAATAGCATCATCATATTTCCATTTTTTTGTGTATGACATTAATTAGATAGCCCAAAAGATTTGATCAGATCCACAGAGTCATCCAACCTAGCTATACCTAGTTCATTATCCCCGACATTGACTAGGAACTCCAATACGTCATCTATATTGACATTGAATGACCTTATAATTATGCTTCCCATTATTTATCCACTCTCAATAAGTAATGTCATGTTATATATATTTTATGGTATTGTCATTAACATCTTTTGTTATCCATCATTCAAAACCCCATTTTAATACATCAGCCTAATCTCCCTAACCCATATACTTATTCATTATAATCATCTCTTCATCATATGTATCAGATAAACCTTATGAATTCAAATTCACATGATTAGTGTGTCATTTTCTATGTGTACATGTATACTTTATATTTTATCAATATAGGAATGTATTTTTGACTAGGTGACATGAAAATTATATGTGAGACTATAATTTATTATCAAATATGAGGTCTTTATATTAAAATATAACTATTCATGGATATTTTTATAGGATAATGGTAGAACTATACTAATAAATATAATAACAATTTTTATAGCTAGATATAAGGTTCACAATCAACCATGCTAAGTACTTAAATAATTATTTATCAAAGTAAATTAAATGACTAAAATAATTATAGGAAAAATAGAGTATTGAAATTAATAAAAGGAATACATTCAGCCACTCAAAAAATATTTGAATCTATATAAATGATAAAATTTTAAAATTTAAATAAATTATTACTCTACACATAAAACTAAAACATTAAATTATACACAACACAAATAAACATACTCTAATCATAGGTCTAGTTCATACTATCAACACTCCACATGAGTTTGGTAGTATTATTATACTTACGAGTGTTTTCCCTCTAAAAATAATCATGTTAAAAATTTATATTTGTATTAAATTAAATGAATTACTTGGAACAAGAGCTATAACAGTTAAAATGACTATAAATTGATTAATTCCTTTCTTTAGATAGATTTTCTTATTTCTTATTTTTCTAGATTCTCATTTATCTCAATCTATCCTTTACACTATTCCTAATTATTTTATAATCACCTAACAAGAGTACCTCAAGATAGTCTAATATATATATTTTTAGGATATTTATTCTTTCCATAACAAATAAAAATATTTTAAAATTTAAATTTTTACAAACCTATTATTCAAAACATATTCACATTGATGTCATTAGATGTTTTAGCCCAAATTGTGCCTTACCAATGAATTCAACTCAATTTACAAATAAAATTTCCCAAACATAAATATCAATAGCTAACAAGTGCTTCTGAGACAAAATGATATAGAACATGTTTTGTAACACTTGGTACTAAACAATCCCTTCCACATCAAGTTCCTCAATGAGATGTATTTTGCAACAACCATTCCAACCTGATGTATCCCAATAAAATTAGGTTGCATTTTGCAACAATTTTGTTTTTATAATAAAATTATTCCATTACATATTTTATTACATTCCAAAAAATATGTTCCATAACAAAGACAACCATTCCATAGTAGAGACAACCAATCTAAAATAATAGTATTCACTATGATAAAACTATAACTTTTCCACAACATGAACATTTATTTTGTAACAAAGGTGTAGCAAACTAGTAAAAATATTTGAATAACATATTTTTATTTTAAAATAGATCAATTTTTCCAAGGGTCATCTAAAACATATGTATCTTAAAACATATATGGTAAATAAAGTATATCCATAAAATAATAATTAACCATTGAATAAACATTTATAAATAATCATATCACCTAGTTTATCTTACAAGATTTTCATTTCTAATAGAAATCATAATATGATCTAAAATAGATCTTAAGGTAAACATGAACAAAATACTAGGTTTAGAATAAATATCATAATATAAATACTATTTAACAATAATGGTGGCTAAAAATATATTCTAAAATAAAATTATTACAATCCCCATAATTTATTCCTCATTTTAAAAGATTATATCTATTTTATAAAATCATTCACTTTTCAAAAGGGTTCATATCTTGATCACAAACTTCTCAAAATTCTTAGGGGTTTATATGAGGATGAAAAACATTATGGAAATATCCACCAAATGATTCAATCCTACTTCATCTTATCATTTCTATATATGCATTTATTTTAACCCTCCCTATCTAATTAGGAATGGGATCCCATAGCATAAGAAATTGGAATTTTAAACCATTTAGTACATGTGGTAAATAAAATCAATAATATAAATATATTCTAACATATTAAAAGGGATAAGACCATACTAGATATAACATACATATAATTGGTCATGCTAAAAAATGGGTAGAG
Source organism: Torreya grandis (assembly GCA_037957365.1). Lineage (NCBI taxonomy): Eukaryota > Viridiplantae > Streptophyta > Pinopsida > Cupressales > Taxaceae > Torreya > Torreya grandis. The sequence goes on along the minus strand of JARHVA010007914.1, from coordinate 219,456 downwards.
TTTATAATAAATACATGCTTGTAAAAGAGGGGATCAAAGATATAAGTACGGATCATATGCAATGAAATGTTGAATAAATATAGCCTTGATTTAATATTTAATAGAGGTAAACTAAAGATATATAAGTGACATTAGGTGGTAAGAAAGAGGTATCTATTATATGGGTTGAGACCAAGAGGCATTTAATTAGGGATATACTTATATACAAAAATAAAATATTCCTATATAACCATCCATAATAAGATAATAACATAATTGTTTAATATATGCATATGAATTAAATAAAAGAAAGAGTTTAGAGATAGGTATATTTACCTTGGATTGACTTGTTGTCACATCAATATAACCCTTAAATAAGTGGCACTTTATGAGAGGTTTGGTAGATGGATGATGAAAAGGTAAATATGAATAACTAAGTATCCTTATTTTATTACTCCAAAGACTAGGTGATCTAGTTCAGCTTCTTTCTCATGAACTTCAAAAACCTTGTACAAATATTGGCCTCAACAAGAATAACATCCTTTACTCTAATTCCTATTATTATACTAATGGTGTGTTTCTACTATGAAAATAAGATCTAAGATTCATATATTTGGATCTAAATCCTAAAAGTGAACTATCAAATAGTGAACATACTCAATCGAGATCAATATAGTATAATAACCATAACAAAAAATAGTAATACATCATCCATGCTAGTAGAATACAAAAAAGAAAAAAACCTATTTTGAACATAGATAATATAGTTCAAAAGTGACAAATGTATGAAAATAAAATATTTAAACCATGGCCAATATAGTTTTAAATAAGGATAAAAATATAAACAACTCAATCAAGATCGAGCTAGTTAGGAGGAAGCCTAAAACCAAGAGAATTATATGAAAAGTAAATAAAATATCACTCTAAGAGGTTAAAATTATTAGGGATTAGATTTTAAATTATTAGTTACATTTGATAGTTACCAAGAGGTAATTATTATTTTTTATGAGTTAGTTATATCTAGGTAAAATATATTTGATAGTCAGAATATTGTTACAACAATATTATGCTTATAGGTTTATGAGTTATAATAGGGAGTCAAGTGAGAGATTTATGAAGATTGTATCTCCCTAATTATAAGAAATAGTTTTCATATATAATTGTAATCACATGTATGGAATAATATAGTATAATATTATTATGGTGTGATAAAATATTTCTTCTATGTGTATTCAAATTGTTTATTTATTATGCTTTGATCTGAACCAAAATCAATATTTGGTATCATAACGAGAGGTTCCTCTTATGGATCAGTGATTTATTGGTAGGGGTAGCCTTAGTATTTATTATTGCCCTGCATAATGTATTTTATCTTATTTAATTTCTTTGCATAATATAAAAACTATAGCATTATTTTTCTAAGGAGAGTAGCATTCTAGTTTTCTATGTTTCTACTAACTTGGAGCGTGAAATATAAATCTTTATCCATTTAGATATCAATTTCCCATTGTCAAAGACACTAATAGTCTCAATGTAACTTTATTTTATTTGTGAAAATATTTATTTATTAATTCAAATCAATCATAACAAGTGAAGGCCTAAATTTCCTTCCTCATTTCAAGATCCTTGTGCATAAAATCTAATGTTGTGCATGTTTTATCTTCATACCTATATTTTATACTATCATTCTATATCTGTGTATTGAAGATATCTAAACTATCATTTCTATAAAGGTTTTGAAATTAAAATTTAGGCTAATATATCAACCAAGAGGACATCTAAATCTTCCAAAATTATCAATCATACTCCATACAACTTGACATACTATGTATAGATCTTGTAGGAAAAAAATGTACTAGTTTATCAATATGCCAAGCTCTTTCACTATATTATCCAGTATGGTAGTTAGATATTTATTTTCATTATAATAAATACATTTTCATTAGATCAAGATTTATTATGATGTTACATATGTTTGGTTTATATTTCGTAGCCATGACTTCATTCAAAAGGTGGAGCACAATTCTATGAAAACACACTTTACGTTTCAATCAAAATGTGGCAAGTCAGTTGTATGACTAGGTTATTTGGTGATTTGATTTTTGGTTTGTGTCATGTTAATTTGTGTTAGGTTTGTCTTAAATAAAACTTTTTTTACACTTAAATTATTGTTCATTGAAAGTTTCACATCTATCAAATGGTCCAATCATTCACAAAGTAATGTGTCAAATAGCCTTGTCTAAAGTTTTGTAAGTTATTATTTTGCTTAAGTCAATATATTTAGTTTAGTCTATGTTTATAGATTAATCTTCTAAGAAAATATTTTGAGTCTTAAAGTCAAGTTTATATTTTATTTAATTTTATTTGTATTTAGGATAAGAGTTAAAATAGTTAGTATTAATGTCAATGTTAAAAATCAAAAGATTATAGTCTTGTTAAAAGAATAATGAGTCAAGTTTTAGAGTCTTGTATGTTATAAAATAATTTAATCATTTTTAAAAAGTATTTTAATGTTTTTATAGTGAGTATTTATTATCATAAAAAATGTCAAAAGTGTCAAAATCAAGAGATATAGTCATAGTCAAAAGGGTTAAAATATAGAAGGATGCATTATCACTTGTATGCAATAGCCTAAATTTAAATGTTAAATATGTAAAAATTATGGGGGGGGGGGGGGGGGGTTCTCCTAGACAAGTTCATAAATCTAAGCTTCATGACTTATTCGAATAAGTGAAGTAGCTTCATCGACTAGAGGATGAAAGACACAGGAGGTTGGAGGACAATCAACATCTTCTCACAAGCTGCTAGTGATGAGGCCACATTTTGAAATAGTGGCATCTTATGGGCAAAATTGACTATGTTGATGATGATATCTAGTCATAGTGGTGAATATATATGATTTTCAAGATTGAGTGGCAATTATTTCATATAAAGGCTACAGGAGGTGATGAGGACTTAGTCCTCTTTTTTTTTTAACATTTTGTATGTTTAAATAAGAATAAAATAATATGCCTATTCAAGATATGTAATTTGTGTAAAAATTCCAAACATAATTCCTTGATATGAAAACATAGTGAAAAAATAGAAAGCACCAATGTGAGTCAGATCATGGATCTTGAAAAGGTTTGTGGTAGATCCAAAAAACCACTGGAGGTGAATAGTGGATAGAAGGAGGTTCATGTTCATGTAAAGATTTATGGTAAACATAATTAAAACCATGAAAGGAGTAAGCCTTTATTTGTATCAAGGTCATGAGTCAAATAGGGCATGCCACGAGGGGTGAGAATAATGTAGGTGAGAGTGAATTTTTTTGCACCATGTAAGAATTAGGGGTGGGGGGCATAATGTTAGGGATTATATTTTACATTAGCAGTTACATTTGATATTTATTGAGACAAAAATAGTATTTTGTGTGAGTTAGTTATATCTAGGTAAAATATATTTTATAGTTTTAATATTATTACAATAATATAACACTTATAGGTTTGTGAGTTATAATAAGGAGTTAGGTGAGAGATTTACAAATATTGTATCTCTATAATTATAGGAGATAGTTTTCCTATATAATTTTAATCACCTATATGGAATAATATGGCATAATATTATTATGGTGCGATAAAAAAATTTCTTCTCTATGTATTCATATTTTTTGTTTATTGTACTTAGATATGAATGGAAATCAATAAAAATGACTAGATAGAGATATAATGAGTGCAAAACCATATGACAATAGTTTCTCATAAATTACTACATTATGGTCCAACCCCTATCGAGATGTAATCCCTCTTATGAGTACTCAAGGAGAAATGTGCATAGACAAGTATGAAATAATAAACTATTAGTAACTAAAAACATAGGTTTATACTTATGTCCCACCCAAGTTACACACATTTTACACTCGTGTAGCATTAGATAGTTCTTTTGGAAAGAAACATTGAAACATGAAATCAAATATTGTAAACAAATGATGATAAATGAGATAATTGTACCAAAAGTAACACATATATACCTCAACTTACCTTTTTGATAATAATATTAAATTAAGATAACTTATCATTAATCATATTAAGCATAATCATAAATCTTAAAGACAAGTCTAAAAATTCGTAAGAGAAATGTGAATGTATGTAGGGGAGTCTAAAAATAAGAATATATAAAACTTTATAGAAAGGTTAGTTTAAATGAAGGAAATATGTAAATGTACTACATGAGGGATAAGTTAGGTCTATAAGACCTCAAAAGAATATAAAATAAATAAATTGGACCCAATTATCTATAAAAGGAAGGCTAATTTAGGTTCTAAAAACCTAAGGATTAGTGATAATACTAAATCAAATGAAGCATACAAGGAAGAAATGGGACTAGATAGCCATAAATGGAGGTATATATTAGGTGTATATGACACGTAAAAATAATAGTAAAACACAAATTTCCAAACCTAACAGTATAAATCTTGTAAAATTAATGCAATGACCAAGCAAACAACGCATAACAACTCAAAGATTCAACTTATATTCAAATCGTCCCACATTAAAAGGGGAAACTCTTAACACTAACATCTATCAAAATGCTAAAATGTATAAAATATATGTAGATAAGGAGATATATATATAATATGTAATATATTTAGAAATAAATATATCAATCAAAGGAAAAATTAAATATGGAGGGAAAAGAGGGCACCACTAAGGCAAAAACACATTCTTTACTAGAAATAAAACACTAATCATAAGAATTTTTTAAAATTAATGCACCTAGATAACAAAACCAAAAAATCACGATATTGAGTTAAATAGTGAAGTATAAATATCATCCCAATTTTGTGCATGAAAAATAAAAGGATCCTACCTTCTCATGATATGTTCCCCAATCCTCAAGACACTAAAAAAGTTATCAATTGCTCTAAAGATTAAGTACTTGTGTGAGAAAATATATGGAACTAATGATATATATGTACAACCTCCAACCCCAATCTACTAGTCTATGACACTCAAATTGTCTCAATTCTATCATGAATGTAATTGTGGAGTTTGAGTTTCAACTATGATAGGGGTAGTGCTAATGATATAATCACATATTTTGGTATGATTTTGTCTTTTGAAAGATATTTTACATTCTAAAATTACCTTTTGATAATCATTTTTAAATTTTTCTAGGAAATATTTTATAGCTATATTTACTCCTAAATATAGATTTGAAAGACTAATAGAAAGTGATAAATATAAATAATATAAGATAACTTACACCTAACTAGTAGAGAAGATAATTGAAGATCAAGAAGCTTAAATACTCTTATATTTGTACATTAGAAAATAATCCAATCTTAAAACTGACCTTAGTGTGCCCAAAACAAGGTGAAAATTGAGGGAAATAAAGATAAAAATGAGAATGATTGGGCTACCCCAATAAAAAAATGTATAAATGAAGATGATACATTGATAGATAGGTTTGAGAAGTCATCGTAAGAGGTTAAAATATAGATGTGAAACATGTATATATAATACAATAGTTATTATATAAGAGAATATAAATGATTTCAATCCACAAAACACCACTCTCAACCATTTCCTTATAATTCTAAGAAGACATATGACTAAGGTTAGGATTAGGAGAAAGAAAAAAGTAGTAATATAGGATGGGAACTTATAACTAGGGTTTGGTTGTACTTGATAAGGTTTTACCATAAAAATCATAAAATAAAAATAAAAAATGAATAAATATAAGAATATTTGAAGATACCAAAGGATAAATAAAGTAATAATGCTATGAAGATGCAAAAAGTGTTAGGAAACTAATAGTAAAAGATAATAAGGTGGTAAAAGAGACCAAAGTTGAAGAGGGTATAAAATGGGATTTTTTTATGAGAGCTTGGTTATTTCACCATTTTATTAACATTCAACTCAAAAAATAAAAATCCAAAAGGTGTAAATATGGGGGATCCTAAAGGTGTAAATATAAATATTTTATAGGAGAAAAAATATAAAGTATAACTATATCACATTGATTTTTTGGGAATAAATAGAGATAAAGTCTTAGGGTGTAGGATAAGGATGAGGGAACCAAAAGGTGATGTTGAGTAGGTGATAATAAATTTATAGGTGTATATAAATGAAATTAAGTTGAAACACAAGAGATTTAGATAAAACATGCAAATAGTGTTAACATTTATTATGAATTAAATGTTTAAATTATTGGAAAAAATAAGTTTATACTTTCGCAAGGTATAGTCATAAAAATAGAGAATTTTTATTAGAATATTTATTGAATATGAATATTTTTTTATAAAATTATGAAATATTCTTGACATTTACCTCATTATGAGGGAGACGTGTTAAAGATAGGGAAGTGTCATAAGGTATCCTCAAGGTTGAGGATGGGCATCATAAAATGCCCCCAAAGTGTGAATTAAGGAAGGAATTGAATTTAAAGATGTCCCAAGCTATGAATTAATATAATATAAAGCATATAATATTAACCGACATGTGAAGTGGGAAAGGATGGGAATTTTAAGTTTCCCTCACATGTGAGTTGTGGTAAGATATGATTTAATGTTTTTCATGATATCAAAAATGATACCACCTTAGAGATTATATCTCAAAGTGATTTTTGGAATGTAGGTTTAGTTTTAAATATTTTAGAGGTGTTTTTGAAATTTTATCTGTGTTATCATCCATATCAAGGTAGTTATGATTTTTTGGTCTTTTAAAAACTATATCAACTTAATGGTAAATCATGGTTGATGAAATTGGATTATTTTTCTATTTACCATGATTTACCATGATTTGTTGGGTAAATCATGGTTCATGGTGTATATCATGTCCAAAATAGTTATTTATGGGATATTTTACAAATTTTATCCTAGTTAATGTAGTTTTAAGTGATAAGGATGTTTTGTTTGATACAGTTTGTTTTATTCTAAACTATATTAGAGCTATCAATATAGAAGGGTTGGGATAGTTTTTGATAGGCTATATCATGGGTGATATAGTCAATTTATAAATTATTATTTTAAATTATATTTCATTATTCAGTAAATTTTGATTCAAAATAGGGGTTTTGTGAACTGCATTATAAATTTGATCTATGTCTTGGCTAAGGAAATTAGAATGTTTTAAATTTTTTTGAACATTATCAACATGATTAATAAAATTATTTTAATTTATTTTTTATAATTTATTTAAAAAGATATACATTTATCAAGTTGGGGAAGATAAACCCAAGATTTTTTTATATTTGATTGCTAAGATGAGAATCAATAAAAACTATAATTTCCTTCATACCACTCATGTGAACTAAGCTCTCTTCATGAGTGGATGAATTGTAAAAAAATGATTATAGAGTGTAGTTTTGAGTTTTATATAATATTTGATGACTCATACACCTTATATTTTTCAAAGGAGGAGTATCAGAAGGGTAAAAATTAATGAATAATATTCATCATTGCTTGAGTCAAGCTGTGAGTTTTAAAAAATGGGAAAATTGTTATAGGTATTTTTTCATGTCATAAAAAAATGAGAAATATATTTTTAGGATATTATATCATGCTATGATAATTATTTTTAAAATTTATATAGGTATATTTAAATTGTGTTATAAGTGGAAAAAATGATAAAAATCATCATATGTATTTTTTTATGTCATCAATAACGAGAAGAGTATTTTTAGGGTCTTCAAACATACCAAAATAAATAAAAGAGGGTAAAGATCATCATAAGGATGAGTGGTGAAAATGACATGAGTGTAAAAAAATGGGAACATTATCTTAGATATATTTTTCCATGCTAGGATAACCATATATAGGATCTTTGATCATTCTAGGATCATCATAAATGGGAAGATCATCATAGCGATATTTAACCATGCTATAATTGTAAAATATGTGAAGATCATCATGAAAATATTTAGCCATGGGAAAAATAATAATTTATTTTTGTTCAAAATAATTTCCTTAAGAGGATTATCCCTCAAAGGTGGAAGAAAAAGGGATTAAAAATTAACACATAAAAAATTGAATGGGTTGAGGATCCATATAAAAATCTTAAAAGGAGACATCATTGAAAACTCATGGTAAATATTAAAATATATAAAAATAAAATAAATCATGAAAATGACCTAAAACTATGGGGATAAGGTTCATGTCAGGTTCACCATATTGTAATTATGGAAAAGAAAATGTGATAACAAAATGTAATTTTTACAAGTGATGATTGAAAAACTAAAAATCCTAAAAATCTAGAAAATAAAATGTGAAGATGAACCTATTAACAAATTATTGTGTTACCTTAGTCTATTTACTAAGGTATATTCCCTATGCTTATGGTTATAGTGGTTTTAACTAGTTAGGTAGGTAGGTTGCATGAGCCTAGCTTTTTTATGCTACCTAATGCTTTTGGTTACACCCACCTTGTTTTTTAGGTGTTCCTTTTGTTCCTATATAATAATATTTATATCTATTGTTTCATACATTGGTTAATTCATTTCTTCAACTCTTTTCTGAATCTAATATGGTACCAGATATTATGATGTAGGAAGCTTGGGAGGGAGCCTATGGAGAAAGAGAGGATGGTCTAGTTAAGGAGGAGTGTGAAGTGCCTGGTGGAGAGCTATGAGAGGAATAAAATCAATTTTTTTTCTTGTGACTAGTAGGAAAACTAGTAATCAGTAGAGAAGCATTAGGAGACCTATCTCAGTAAAGGAAAAGAGGTAAGAGGCAACATAAGAGGCTCATAGGCCTATTTTTACTTTTATTTTATTTTTCATGTGGCCATTTCTATTCATTTTGAAAAGTGACCATATTTTCATTAAAGAACTATTTTTTTCAAGGGAGGGGTCTAAAAAAATCTATTTTCCAAGAGGAGATGATATGACCTAACATAATTTAATTTGGATGAGTATTTCTCTTGAAATCTACATCTAAAGTTTTGTAAGTAGGCCAATTTTTTGATTGTCTAATAATTTTAATGAAGATTTCAATATAAAATTTTATTATTTCAATTAATTTTAATTTTTTAATTAAAATAATTCAAAACTTTAGCTTATAAGGGTTATTAAAGACCTATTGGTGACTAATTACCTTGAAAACATTTTTGGAGGTGAAAATTTCATAATATTTTGGGTTTTTAATCTAGATGTTGTTAGAAAAATAATTTTTCAAATTGGAATTGTAGATCTCCAGATAAAAAAATTGTCCATTTTTTGGTGTTTTTTAAGATGGAAAATTTAAAATTTCCTAAATGGTGTGGAGTTTTTTGCTATAAACTAGAGGTATTGACTAGTTTGTGATTTGAATCAGTGGGTAGGAGGAATTTTATGTAAAGTCATTATAGTTTTTTTTTGTATTTCCATTTTTTAGAAAATATATGTCAAAATGGCTAGTTTACAACACCTCTTGTTGGTAGATTTACAAAAATTGACAAGTAAAAATTTTAGTTTGTGGATTCACAAGATTTTGACAATATGTGAATATCAAAATCTTGATCAAATAGTTCTTGGTAAAGAGCAAAGGCCTATCACAAGCACTGATGACTATGATAAACATCATCATGAGGCTTTTATGTTGTTAAAATTATTAGTATTAGATAATCTAATCTTAGAGGTCAAAAATGTGACCAGTGCATTAGTTTTTTGGATTAGTATTACTTCTTAATACCATGTTTCTAAAGTTGGTAAGGTATTGTGTTTGAAGAATTTGTTATTTTATACTAAGATGTAATAAGGTGGATTCATTTCTTAGTTTTTGTTATAGATAAAGGACATCAGTGATCAATTGAAGGCTATATAGAAGCCTATTTATGAATAAAGATTTGATTGCTCTGATTATGCATAATATTTCACCCTTATTTGATTCATTTGTGGAGTCTTTTCACATGATTGCTGAGACTTAAACTTTAGACTTTGAAAAGTTGTCCACCTTACTATTGCATAAGGAGAGATGATAGGAGTAGATAGTGTTGTCAACATTTAATTATATAGAGAGTGCATTCATCATCAAGGGAAAGGGTAATCAATTTGGTAAAACTACTAGTTCTTTGATAGAAACTTCATAAGTGGTTCTAATAAGAGATTTAAGTGGAAATGTTTTTACTATAATAAACTTGGTCACTTTAAGAAAGATTGCAAGAAAAAACAATAGGATATGGCTAACCCTAGAAAGAAATCTCATCATGAAAATATCGCTGAAGGTGAAGGCAAGGAAAAATCTAATAAATTTTGTTTTCATGGCTTCTAGTGGGAATTTTTTGGTGGATCAAGCTTGGTACTTTGATTCAGGGGCATTTCACCATTATACGTGCCATATGGACTAGTATGTGTATTTTTTTTGAAAATGATAGTAGTAATGAATCTGTACCTTTGGGAGATGGTAGATAATGTTCATATCAGTATTAATGGTGTAATTCATTATATATTTAAAAGTGTTAGGTATGTGCCTAATATGAACAGAAATCTACTTTTAATTAGTGAGATCACTTCAAAATCTAATTTATTGTAAAATTTCAAAGACAACAATGTTCATTCACTACCAAAGCTAATAATATTATTGTTGTTGGGATTGGTGAGAAAGGCTAGTATAAGCTTGTAGATCTAGAAAGAAAAAATAAAGGTGCACTTACAGTGGTTGATAGCACAAGTTCACTATGGCATGAAAGGTATGGGCATTTGAATTTCTAGTATTTGAATACATTGAGTAAGACTAAGATGGTTAAGGGATTATTTATATTTGGGATAGTCATCATGTATGTACTAGATGTCAGTTGGGGAAGCAAGTTAGACATTCATTTGATATTGGTAAAGCTTCAAGAGATAAGGGAATATTAGATTTGGTACATGTAAAATTGCATGGTCTTATGTAGACACCTACCCATTTTAGAGCCTATTATTTTTTGTTGTTAGTCGATGATTTCTCTAGGAAAAAGTGGGTAGGCATTCTGGTTGAGAAATCTTTTTTTTTGAACTTCTTTACTTGGAAAGCTATGGTTGAAAAATAGGTAGGATGATCTATGAAATCTCTAAGAATAGATAATGGGAGTGAGTTCATCTCAAAATATTTTAAGGTTTTTTGTGCCACTGAAGGTGTAAAAAAACAATACACTACCCCTTACACTTCATAAAAAAATGGAGTTGTGGAAAGGCAAAATAGGAAGGTGATGGACATGGCTCATTATATGGTCCAAAGCAAAAATTTCCCATATAGATATTGGGTAAAAGTAGTAAATATAATAATGTACATCCTCAATATAAGTCCTACAAAAGAATTGGATAATATGACTCTAGAGGAGGCTTGATCAGGTTAAACTCTAGATGTAAGTTCTTTTAGAATTATTATTTGTGTAGCTTTTGTAGTTATTCCTAGTCAAAACAGAAGTAACTTGGATGCAAAAACCAAATCATACATGTTTATTGGGCATAGTGAGTAGTCAAAGGCCTATAGATTACTTGATGTTTTTAATAATAAGATTATGGTAAATAAAGTTTTCATAGTAAATGGATAGATGCCATCTTTCATAGTAACTAGTATAGTTTTAGATATTGAGTCATTGTTTTCTTTTAATGATTCTATTATAAGTTGTGGTGTGAAAGTTGTGTAGGATTATAGTTCATCAGTGGAATCACATTCGAGGGAGGGAATTAATGCAGGTCATTGTGAGGTTCCAAAAAAACAACCAAAGAAGCAAAGTGGTATTTTACCATAATGGAAACACTAAAGGAAGGAGACTTTCCATAAGGTGTGGAAGGAGGAAGATTGAGATTAGGAAAGCAATTTGGTAATAGAGGTGAGAAAGATAATTTTGTTCTAAAAACTATTGTTTCACATGCATTTGAGCCTAATTATTTTTTAGAGGCCAAAGGGAAGCTTGAGTGAGAATCAACCATGTAATTGGAATATGATTCCTTAACGAAAAATAAGACTTGGAAGCTCATAGAGCTACCTCCAAGAAATAAATCCATTGGTTGTAAATGGATATACAAGGTAAAATGCAAAGTACATGGTTCCTTGGATAAACACATAGACATACTTATTGAAAAATGTTATACACAAGAGGAAGGGGTAGATTATGAAGAGACTTTTGATCCTACTACAAAGATGGTAACTTTTCATTTGATTGCTGCTATTACTACTTGATTTAGATGGTAGGTGCACCAAATGGATGTTAAGAGTGATTTATTGAATGGATATCTAGAAGAGGAAGTCTACATGGTTTATCCAGATGGTTTTTAGGTTTTTCCTAGGGAAAATATTGTTTCTAGGTTGATCAAGTCCTTGTATGGGCTTAAGCAGGCTCCTCGAGCCTGGTATATGAAAGTAGATTCATATCTTAGGGAGTCTAGTTTCAAAAGGTGTAATTCTAAACCAACTCTCTACATAAAGGTGTCTAGTGATTATATCTTGATTCTCATTATATATGTTGATTATATAGCCATCACTGGGAGTAGTGCTAGTATCATTTAGTAAATCAAAGTTGATATTTGTTGTACTTTTGACATGATAGACTTAGGACTACTAAAATACTATTTAGGTGTTGAGTTTTAATAAAGTGATTATTTTGTATTCATATCACATAATAAGTATGCCAAATCATTAGTGAAAAGGTTTAAAATGATGGATTGTAATACATCTCACACATCTATGGAAGTTAGAGTTAAAATTTAAACTAACACTATTTTACCTCCCTTCAATGAAATAGTGTATTGACAGTGTGGGTAGTCTCACTTACATCACTACCACTAGATCATATATTTGTTTTTTAGTGAGTTTTCTATCTTGATTCATGTATAAATAATAGGAAGTACATTGGTTATCTAAAAAATGGGTATTAATATATGTAAAAGGTACTCTTGACGTTGGCATACTATATAAGAAGTTTGTAGAATTTGAGATTTTAGGATATTTTAACTCTAATTAGGTAGGATTAGTATATTTAAGAAAATCTACAACAAGTTATGTATTCACTCTTGGCTTATGAGTTTTTTCATGCAAGAGAAAACTATAAACTATAGTGGCATTATCTTCAATAGAATAAAACTATAAATTTATGGTCATTGCAAGTTGTGAAACTATGTGGATAAAGAAAACTTTGAAGGATATTTAGTTTGAGTCATCAAATTCTGCTCTAATTTTTTGTGATAACTAGAGTGTTCTGAAGATGGTGTGTTAGGACCAAACACATTGATGTTCACCATCATTACATCTGATAGTTTGTTACAAATGAAGACATCAATCTATTCTACTACCCCACTATAGAGAAACCAACTGATATAATTACCAAACCATCTAGTTCAGACAAGTTCATAAATTTTATGGATAAACTTGGTCTTGTTTCTAGTTTATTCATTAAGGGAGGGTATTATAATATTATTGTGTTATATTAGGCTATTTTTTAAGGTATATTCCTTATGATTATGTTATAGTTGTTTTAACCACTTAGGTAAATAGGTTTCATGGGCCTAGCTTTTTTATGCTACCTGATGCTTTTGGTTACACCCACCTCCTTATTTTTTGAGTGTTCCTTTTCCTTATGTGCCTATATAATAGGCTTTCTATGTATTATTTTGTATGCTAGTTAATTAATTTATTCAACTCTTTGGTGAGTGTAATAGACCTAAGATAACACTAGGGTGAGATTCACTCCATGTCGATCAGAATGTATATAGGATGAATATGGTTAGAAATATAAATATCCTCTAATAAATAAAAATGGAGAAGATCATACTAGATCTAATATACATGCATTTTTTTGCATCATAAATTGGGGTAGATGATATAATAAAAAGTTATTTCTAAAATGGAAACCAAGGATATAATAAGTGAGCCTATGCAATGAAATAAAAAATAAAGACAACTTAAATCCAAGATGTAAAATAGGTAAATTAGAGCTAGATAAATTCCATTAGGCAGTAACCAAGAGATATATAAACTATAGGTTGTAACTAATATATATCTAACTAAGGATATAATGGCATATAAAGATAACATATGCTAAGATAAGCATAGAAAATAATAAAATAGCATACTCCTCTAGTATATGCATATAAATTGAATAAAAATTGTTTATAAATACATATACTTACCTTGGGTTTACTTGCTAATGCATTAATCATCACTTTGGCTCAAGTGGAAATTTATGAGAGAAGTTTTAGGTGGAATATGAAAAGGTAAAGATAAAAAACTAATAATCTTTAGTTGTGGAATATAAATACTTGGTGTACCTCTTTAGTTTAGAGTCCTCAAGAACTTCAAATAACTAGTGAAAACATAGACCTCCAAAAGAATAAGCTCATATATTGTAATTTATTGTCCTTTGATAAATTCAAGTCTTTATGTCAAATTAGAGAATAATGGTGTTTGTTTCTTAACAAACTGATATCTAGGAGCCACACACACACACACTAATTAGAATATTAAAACTAACATATCAAATATGCTAATGAAATCCATCCAAATCAATAAAATATAAGCACTAGGACTAAAAACAATACTATGTTGGCCATGCTAATATACTATAGAAAGAAAAACAACTATATTAGTAGGGGCCATTACACTAAGAGATGGACACAAGTAAGAACATATAATAAATCATCCAAGGTTGATATAGTTGTAAACATAAGCCAAAATATAACTAACTCAAGATCAATTTAGTTGGTAGAAAGCCTTAAGCTAGGTAAAACATGAAGAATGAGAAGAACATAAAATTAAAGGAGGCTAAAATTATTGGATAACAAGATATTGAATGTAAACATTTACCACAAGTGATGATATGAATAAATATCTCATAATGTATAATGAGTTAACCCAACCCCATTCCTGGTGTACTCCTTAGGATGCATAAAGGGATAAATATGTGTTAATGAGTGCTAAAAATTTTTATCAATAGATAAAAAAATACATGTCTACAAAATCTACATATCCTTTTATATGTGCATAGATTGTATGCATATCTTAATATTAGTATATCTAATTACACACATACTATTTTATAGTTTTAAGATGAACTTGTAATGTTTATTTGCAATTCATGGGTAGGCACTAATTAATGCATACATATCCACAAACAATTATTATAGAATATTATAAATTAATTATATACTTAATTGACTTCTAGTAATAATATTTTTGTGGTATTATATTTTTAATTACTGACCAAAACCATAACCCTAACCCTAGTTTCCTCTCTTATCTATATAGGAACATAGAGGGATAATGGTTGAGGGATATTATGGGTGATAATTACTATTATACTAGCATAATTTTGTCAATTATCTTAATCAAAAGAGATAGCTATGCTACTTGGATAAATCTTCATTAAATGTTTTTAAGATTTCATAGATTTATTTATGCATGCATTGGGGTATTTATATTCTGGTATATAACATGATTTTAGACCATGTTCAGATATTTTAATATGAAATTAGAGATATATAAGCTTCATATCATTCTACATATAGTTATAAATATTGAATTTATAGTTATTAATTATTTTTTCTATATATTTGACATTTTTTCAATTTTTAGATGTAGTTTATTATTAATTGCATTTTAGGTTTCAAGTTTAGATTTAGTGTCTTACTATAGATAGCCAATATTATGCTCTCACCTCACCCTTATGGGTCATATTTGATCAAAAAATTATGAAAATAGTGGGGTAATAAGGATTTAATAAATTTTATATCTTAGAAATCCCCTAGGTTAGAAGAGTGTTTTGATAGTTATAAAACTCAATGGATCTATCATTCTAGGAAAAGAAGTAATCAATTTTCTCTGATCCATGATGTGAGGGATTATAACCTAATAATAAATCCATAAGGTATAATTTTATATAAATGTAAGATTGCCCTATGTCAATGTATATAATAAGTCCATATTATTTTTTATTTTTTCCAATAGGAATCCTCTCACTCATTTGATTTTATGGTGCATTGGTAATTAGTTAGCCCAAGGAAATTACTATCGACATAAATGGGATAATGAAATCATGAGATGGTGTATAATTATGTATTTATTACCCTTTGGTCTTTTTCACTATTTTAAAATATCTATTCATATATCATACATCCTATAGATATAATTCTCCTTGACCTAGTATTTTTAAAAATAACTCTAGTTGCATTTGGTAGATCTACACTATTGCAATATTATCTTTTTATATTAAATTATAGCATTCATTATGTATACTAAAGTGTTAATATCCATAATTGGGATTATAATTTTTATAATATAATAGTGAAATGGGAAATTTAGGGTATGATCTGTGTGTAGCTCATGCACATCATGCATTTCTCCTATGCCTTCCTATGACACTCACACTTGTTATGAATTTATGTGTACTACTATGTGTTGAAATTAATCTCATCCTTACACATATATCTAATTCATTATCATATTATTATTTACCCAAATCACATCTTACACACTCCCAATGTGTTAGGTCTGATCATAGTCCCCTATTCCTCATTGACACTTGATGAAGACTTACATTCTTAAACTTGTCACAACTTCCACAATTCCACATGTCAATGTGATCTGAATATGTGGATTGTCAAGTGGCCCCTTCATGCTTAGAATATATTAGTTGCCCAGTTGGATAGTTACTCACCACATACCTAGAAGAATAACCATCACCTAGTAAGGAAGTTAAAATGACTTCTAACTATATTATTTATAATTGGACATAGTTATAGTCACTTATTATATTTTCATGTATAAATATGTGACATATGTACCTGGACAAAGGTTTATATGATCCAAACTCAATTCCATACACAATCATAATGATAGGTAGTATGTTTTACCTATCTATTCTATCATACATGAATTATACATAACTATATTATTTTCCCCATTCACTCTTATTGAATATAATATGCATTTTTTCACGTATGATACTTCCACTCCATTAAATTTGAATTTAATCTTTTGTGTCCTATTCACTTTGCATAATAATATTTGTTATATTCAACACATGGTTTTCCTTTACACACATTGTCCTAGGCCCCCATAACATGAATCATTATCATATCATATCTCTTTAGTATATTTTATATGCTTATAAAAACCTGAGATAAATGAGATAAAGAGCATATATCAATCACTATTATGACATGCACATGTAAAATTAGGACAAGAAACAAACATGCTATGAAAAGTGAAAACCTTTAAATTTGTGAGATAGGATATGAAATGAATTATTTGAGAAATAAATATATTTATAAATGAAAAATATGAGTTTAAAAGTAAAATTGTAAAAAATGGAAATTTTTTAAAACATAGCAACTAGTTTAAAATACTATATATTCAAAAACTTTCCAAAAATAGAAATCATTTGTGTAAATTGATTTAAGAATTTTGAGCTCTAGATTCATGGAAATATAATTGGGTGAGGAAGCAACTAAATTGAAAATCACTAAGAGAAGATGGTTTTTATAATAATGGGAGATGGAGTGGGTCAGATCTAGGTTATTTTTGGTCATTTTTACATTTTTCCCCAAATTAAAAAAATTAGTTACAAACACATTTAATATCATTATATTTTATTTTTTTTGCATGAATAGGATTTGGGGGTTGGTTAGATATAAAAAGGTCAATTCTTTTTTATTTTTTTGAAATTTATGATTTTTGGAAGGGTTTTGGGTAAGGCATGACTTGTGAAAAAATTGTCACATCAAGATGGAACTATTAGTTTCATAGACTAATGTTTACATCTTTGATGTGGAAGTTATGTTACCATCATGGTCTATTATGGATCTTGTTATGAAACTATTATATATGTGGAAGTTGTATAATCACCATAGAAAAATATGAATCCCCTAAGAAAAATTAGTGTGGTTTTGTAACCACCATCTTTACAAGGTGTCAATTTTGTCTTATCCATAAAAATAATATTTTAGTAACAAGTTTGAAGTCAAAAAAAGGTTTATGAGTGTTTGAGATGTCACTTTATATAAGGCTTAAACATTATGTGTATCTAAGTTAGGGAGTAGGAGTGGATTCCATGGGTTGTTGCATAATTGATAATGAATGAGCTGGTAATTCTAGATAGGTATGGAATCTTAAGGATTAAAAAATGTTTATATTGTGTCTTCATTAAGTAGGTTATTGTGTGATATATTTACCTACTAGGATTTGGATGAAAAATCCTTCCATTTTTCATAATATTTAGGAGAGTGGACTATCACTCTTACCAATGTGTATAATAGTTTGGGCCTAGATATGATGGGTCAAATTTAGACCTTGAGGGAGGCCACAAATAGGGGAGGGACTAATTAATGGGTAAAGTATTTTAGTGATGGAAACACATCCAATACAGGTGTGAGTCATGGGGTGAGACTTTTCAAAGTAGATGAATTATAGATCCCAATTTTAAGTAAGTCTATCATATGATTCCTTTCCTCATGATTAGTAAGGGACAAGGGTAAATATCAATTTTTATAAAATTGGGTGTTGATAGTCTAAAATATAGAGGATATGGGTTCACAATACATAAGTGCTTATGAGGTGTTATAAAGGATGTATATATACATGTACAAGATCAGCTAGTTAGGGGTGATTTATATCACTCACACTTCACTAGTTATGAGTTGGGTATATGAGAAGATGATCCCTTAATAGTGAGGGATCATGATCAGGATTGCAAATAGAATTATGTCTTTCCCATGGATAGAGGTGCCCATTTTGAGGATTTCCATTGAGTAGTGGGGACCTTGACATCAACAAAATTGCAACCATGGCTTATCAGGTATATTGGGATAATGAGATGATGACACAACCTACCTCATAATATCTACAAGAAAAAAGTAGGTTAGTTATAGGATTATAAAAGTAGAGGTGCATCCTATAGATAGGGTACCTCAAATTTTTCATACTTTTGTATGTATCCAAAATACTAACACCTTCAATGGTATACATGGGAATTCAAGAGAGAAGGGATATAATAGTGGGCAAGTTAAAGTGGAAACCCCTCACATGAAAGGTTCCTATCATAGTGGTATAAATAATTAGAGGGCCACAAGTTGGATAATATCCTAAAATAAGATTAGGATTGTATGATAGGTAATAACCCATGAGAGTAGGATAACATGGTATTTCTATAGCCATTCTAGTTGCATTGCTAAGAGGCTAACAATTTATACAACTATCACCTCTACCACCACCACCATTACCATAAGATCCCCCCTACATCATAAAAAAATATTAGGTGGAGGTATCAAAGAAGGGGATAAAATAGGACCTATATTCACTAAAAAATGACACAATATGACATTTTGGTTTGATGTTTAATGATGATGTAGTGATCTTCTAATGTATGCTTAGAATGGATTCTCTCTAATACCCTCCCCCTTTTTACTTCTATTTATATATATAAGCCTAATTTGAATATATTTTGTTTATAATTTATAAATTTTATCATATAAATTTTATAAAACTAATATGCATGATGAAACCACTAATATCCATGATAAAACCATCAATCTTCATTACAAAATTGCTACCTAGGTTTCCGAACTAACGTAACATTTTCATAAAATATTTTGGTGGTTTAATATCAATATTTTGATTAAATTTTAAATGAGTGGTATATTTTTAAATTTATATGGTTTTTACATCACAAAAACTAGCGATTACATAATTTCTCCTGCAAATAAGGAAAGTTCTATCACATCTTCCCTATCTTCCAAATTTAACTTCTAAGACTCAAGTTTTAATGAATTTTACATAATTATTATCATGTTCCTTGATATTTTTGTTTTTGGTTCACTTAAATTATGTTATATCTCACCCTCTCTTCTATTTTAAATCATTTTTTATCTCTCCTAATTTCTACTCCTAGTTCAACACAGTTAAACTTCTTCATGCAATGCCTATTATTTTTATACAAGTAAGCCAATTTTGGATTGATTTCAAATATAAAATTTTACATTAGATTATATATATTTGAATATTTATATATTTATATCCTATTTACCATTAATTTGGATATTTACCTCTATTATTTTCTTTATTGACTACACCATCACAAGCAAGGAAGTGTCATTAATTTTATAACTTGATCTTTAAAAATAGTGCACTTATCCAACCAAATGTCATTTGATATTTTTAAATATTCTATATATTCTTATTCAAAAAAAATTTGGGACTTATTATTTCATCCTCATTTTCATATATTTATTAAAATCTTTGCCTAGATAAAGTAGCTAGCATACTAAGGACTGTAACAATGCATGTTACATGTTTTCAATTGATCTCTACCTTGATTAGGTTGGAGGATTTTTACTTTTGGTTTATTTTTATTATTTATATTTTTATCATATTATATTATATTTATTTTCTATAAAAATCAAATTTTATAGGAAAAATAATAATTTCCTTTTATGGTCTTTACAATAATAATAGTGTTTAGTCTCTTTATTTTATTACACTCATTAGATTAATTTATAGTATATAATATTACATTCAAACCATATTTTAGTGTTAAAATATGTCACACATACTTAAATTCATTTAAACAATAATTTTTAGTTTTGAATTAAACTCTTTTATTCTCGAACACACACACTAGTAACTATAAAACCCTATGTCAGTCTAGGTAGACCAAATTCCTTGTTTTAATATTGATATATTTTGATTTAAAAAAAATAATTAAAAAAATTACCTTAAAATAGTAGAGGAAAAAAATTTAAACAATAATTCTATTCAAAATAAATGCATTATTCATATCTAGTGTGCATTCAATTTAAGAATATTGGAAGTTTCTTCTAGCTTGCATATGAGTAAAATAAGTGTTATGAGCTCAATAGTATTTCTTTGTTAATAATATAAACCTCTTATTGACTCATTTTCATGTTGTTGAAAATTTATTTTTAACTTATATTCATTCATAAATAATTAAAAGTAAAAATAATTAAATAAATAACTTCATCTAGGTTGAATCTAGAAAAGTTCAAAAATTAACATTCACATAGTTAGAGTATATCTCTCTCTTATCTTGCATGCATTAAAAATAAATTGGAAAAGAATAAAATAAGTGTTTTATTTGATAAATTATATTTTTTTTATTTTTATTCACATTCAATTTATTTAATTTACACAAGTAATTGCTTTTCATTTTCAACCAAGTATTCCTCAAAATAAATCAAACCAAAAACATTGTCAAATCCTTGCCCAACCACACAAACCTCCCAATTAAAACCTTTCTTCTAAAAAAATTAAAAAATTATTCAAATATTCATTACTAAATAAAATATCATAGACTTATACCTTACCTATTATTATTTGTATAAAAATTTATGAGATACTAGTCTTGTCAGATAAGGTCTTTTGCTTAGGGTTAGATCACCTAGTCATACAATCAACACACAATCAAACATTAGTGCCAAATTGATACTTGATTTTTTTCATGATACACTTATTTTCCACCTCATACTAAATTATCTTAGTTACCTATAGTATTATGATCAAATTATATATACACCCATTATCATCTTCTTCTAGAATCAAGGTCACCAATATAACATGATTCAAACTTATATCCTCACATCTACTCCCATTTATTCTCCTTGGGTCTAGCCTCATCATATATCATTCACATTTTTGGATGGAATTAAGTAAGCATAGTCAAAATAATATATTTTATCTCATCCCTTGAGTCATTCAATCCAACCATCCCCATTTCACTAGTCCTAGTATTGATCATGAGTTTTGCCTCCTTGTTATATTATACACTAAAGGACCTTAGATCTCTATTTCTAATCAGTTAGACATTATTAATGCAAAATGTGATGTTTTGGAAGTATTCTAGCTTCATCATGATAATTCATTTCCACCATTCATTATAAATCCCATAACACCAAAAAATTAGTCTAATTCGTAGCTCTACATATCACCCATATATTATGTCAATTGTCTCACCCTAACCTCAAGAAGTTGACTACACAATTTAGCTTGTGTTATTTGAATCATAAAAAATAGTTAACCTAACATGAAAGACTTACATATTTTAAATTTCCCATTTTATTCTCCTTATTCCATATCCTTTCTCCATATTCCCCTCTCTTTCCACTTATTTTGAGGGTATCCATATACCCCCATAATATTTTTAGACAAGACCTAGGTGGATCTCTTGGCTTTGAGAGATATAAAAGGAGATAAATTAACTCTAATAAAGATTCATTAGAAAATTAGAACAATTATAATTTTGAAACCAACATATATTATAAATCATATGATTATTCTCATAATAATAATTAAACTAAAATAATAATCCCCATTCATGAGGTGAAGGATATATCAAAAATCACTGGAAATCATCTCGATTCCAAAGCCACAACCCCGACTAGAGGAAGTGCAACCACTCCTCTTATGTAAAATATACCATTTATTAGCCTACAAAACCTAGATGTATAATTTTTTTCTAAATATGATCATTTCCTAGAAAGGATATACTATTTGGAGGACAAGGTTAATTATATACAAGTAGCTATACAACCCTCTAAAGGGAATTACAATTCCTCTAATCCACTAGTGAAATTATTAACCACTACCCCAAAGGATTCCACTCCAAATAAATATATTCACACTAACCAATACCTCAACCATACCCCTCTTATATAGGATAATCCTAGACCTAAGACCACCATAATCCCAAATAATCTCATCAATACCCTGGTGGGTTACATTCATGAACTAGATAATAACCAACAATCTCTGAATCAAGGAGGAAACCTATATCCTCATACCTAGGTTCATTCCTCTTCCTTCATTGTCCAAACAGTGACTCATCAACCATTGAAATAATAATTTTACACCCTCTCAACATAACAAGATCATACACCTCTACCAATCAATGCCTCTAACCAACCCCTTAGATACATCCTTACTTATGTAGTCCCTAATCTAGACACTTTCAAATTTATTCCAACATACCAACTTACTACCCAAACCCTAATGTGAGGAATATTCACATACACTTCACCCTCAAAAAATAATGTGGTGATTATTAACTCACCACCCTTTACCTCCATGATCTATGTGACTCCCACATATACTCATTTTATGCAAACTATCCATATGCCACCTTGTGATTCTTTGGGATATATATAGTCCACATATAGCCCTCCTCAAAAAATCAATAAATTTTCTATGTCTAATAATATTCCTCACTATTTACATATGTTTTCCAAGTCTAATTACTTATATAACTATTTCTTGGCTCATTCCACTTCAATCTATTAAACTTCTTCCAATCCTCTTAGTTGTTATCCAAAAAACCATATACAATCCCACCCTTCCAATATAGCTTGACCACATTAACAAATATATTCAATAACATGGGAACTTATTCCAAATACTTTAAATAATACCTAAACCTCAATATATGATGATTTATTCTTCTACATACCCTACTAGACCTTCCCAAGTTCAAAGGTAAAGGAGATCCTAATGTGCACATCAAGGCTTATGCCATGATTTTTAGGGATGTCATACCTTTAGATGGGGTTATTTCTATTATTTTACATAAAACCCTATAAGGAATCACTCATAATTAGTATTACCCCTCCCTGAGGATTCCATTGGTTCCTTCGAACAATTGATGGTTGAGTTTTTTAAGGTCTTTGACATGAACAAGCTTATTATGACTCAAATTTGATAATTCCTTCATATCAAAAAAGAAAAAAATAAATTAGCTGCCCATTTCATTATGAAATGGTCATAGGTTATGTATTCATATTTCAATGTACCTCAAATGGACTAGAGGGAATTTTACAACCTTTTCTTTGACTCCCTTAACAATGAAACAAGGGAAGATGTCCAAAAGTTCCCCTAGTAGTCTTATGAAAAATATATTAAAAATGCCTTATAGATTTATCAATTGGCCATTGAATATGATCATAAAAATTATGGGGCCAATGGGTGTATTTTCATCTCAAATAAAAATAATAAATAATTATAGAATATGATCTAGAACATTATCAATAATAAGGGCCCAAAAATCCTTAACCAAAATAATAATGCCACTAATGATGGCATGCCTGAATAGGGAAAAAGGCCAAACATAGTGAAAGATAATTAATATCTATATTTGAAAAATACCAAACCAAAACATGAAGCCAATTTTAGGAACCAAAACCCTCAACCTTTAGTCCATGAAATTGACTTCAACCAGATTCCACCCCATATCATGTAGTATTAGAACCAAAATTAAAACAAGTTTTAGCATGTTGATAATTTTTTATAGTTTTATAACCAAACCTTCCATCAAAGGAATACTCAGTGAGGGTTTGGTAAACAAGGACAAAATTATAGGTCTATGGAATATGATCCCAACATATACTATATATTCCATTGAGGTTATGATACTCAAAACTATAGGGAATATAAAATATTCATCTAAAGGCTCCTTGAGGATAAGAGGGAAACTTTCATAGACATGTTTCTAGGGAATGTAGGTGCAAACCCTTGAGAAAATTTTAATGATCATGTTACACTGTAGAACCAAAATATCTAAATTTACTATAACCCTTTTCCAAACCACCAAACATGAGCTACCCCAAACCAAACATAGGGTAATTTTCAAAACTAAACAATTCATCATAAATAGCCTATGTTAGCTTGTACTAATAATGTTGAGGCCTCCACTTCTAGAAATATAATTTTTAATGTTGTCCCCTAGTTGGGAGTCTAATTCAAGACCAAAATTATTGGCATTATAGATTTGGAAGCTAAAGAGGAAGAAATTATAATTACTCGCATCAGGTAATATCATCCTATGACTCCTCACCCCTTGAACATTTTAGATACTGAGGGCATCCTTAAGCTTGTGGGGAATTAGGATTTAATATAAGATATCAAAAAAACTTTTTCCCACATTTCCTTGCTTGACTTGATTAATAACTTATCTACATATCTTTTAGTTTTTCTTGATTCTTTAGAATTGGAGAAAATTTACAAACATAACTCCCCTGCCTCAGGCCCATATCAATCACATTGATATGGATATATTTCCACTTGGGAAAGATTTTAAGGATGTTGTCTATTTAATTTATCTTAGTAGTGTCCATCCTGATTTTGATTCAAAAAGGAGTGGGGATCCAACCTTTTTATTTTAAATATGGATATAAAATAACTACATAAAGAGAGGTATGGTTGGTGATAGGGCAATCAAAAATATTATCCCCTTCTCTTTCTTATAGAAACATGGTTATAGGTTAAAAAAATGATCCAAAAATCCCAATATCCTATGAGGATACAATAACCTCAAATCCACCTCAATATGAACAATTATTATTCTTGTCACTCTAGGTCACAATACCATGTTAACATAGCTCTATGTTATTTAAAAATTAAAAAGTTATAACATGATCTTAAAAAGACCCTAGATTCATAGGATGAAGACCACCCCTTCAACCTTGTTCTAAAAAATCAAGTTCCTCCAATTGGTTAGGGTTTTCATGGCCTAAGGGGATAAAAATCCTTTTGACATGTTTAAATTGACTATGCATAAAAAACTTGGCTTGCACATTGACTATCACATGCACACCAATAGGGTCACAAAATCCTCACAATTGGTGGATGTGATAGATCCTATGAATCCCAAAGTGGTTTTTCTAAAAAAGGGTAGAAATACCTCAAGACTTATTGAATTAAAAACCAAAGAAAAAGGAATTTGTGACAACTTATAATGTCAGTAGTTCAAAACTAGAAACCATTTTAGTAGTTTCCACCATGTCCATAATTGAGATTACTTGTCTTCCCATTCAACCCATGAGGGTTTGGTAACTTTAACTTCTCTGAGTCTCAAAACTAGGAACCCAAATATGGGTTATCCAATTTACCTAATCTTTGCATGATATATATGTTAGATAATGAAGGGGTTTTGCTTGCTAACAATTATTCTTGTGACTACCATCATAGTCATCAAATGTTCAATTAGATAGGTGAAGGTTAAAATATGAATACTAATCATATTAATTCAAGCCTCTTTGAATTATAATTATTTATCATGGTATTATAATACCATATTTCCAAATCCATTGGGTTTTTTTCCTCCCAAGAAATTGATCATTCTACTACAACCTACACCTACTTGTAATTTACATTGCATCCTAAGTTATCTAATATATATTCAAACCATTCCTCTTCCCCTGAACATGCCAATGCTTAAGGATAAGGTTCATAACTTAACAATAAGGACCATAGATATAAACATTGGATCTCATAATTATCCATAAATAGCTAAAGAGAGGCCTTCTCTCCTTATTGTGGAAAAACATACCCTAGAGAAACACTCATTGAGTACTTACGAGCCTTCACCCATATAAAAATAAGAAAAATAATATTACATAGGTTTTATCAATAGTATTTTAATCTACATAACTATGTTGGCATAATTATTACACCCAAAATCCATCATAATTATGTTAGCATGCTTCCCACAACAAAAATAAAGCATAAATATGTTAGCCTACTTACCACACTAAAAATAAAGTATAAAAAGAATCCTTTTATGTTATCAAAATCATTTACTTACCTTAATATAGACCATAATATTAAGACTTTTGATTTCCTAGAAGTAATTCCCTCCCTTTATGTAGACCATAATAGTGGGAATTTAAAATTTTTGTAAGTTACTTTGTTCACCCTACAAGGGGGAAAAAAATATAACTTTGTTAAGTATCGAGAGAAAGAAACCTAATATGGGTTAAATGATATTAATTGTATTCATATTTTTGAGATATCAAACTAAGAATTATTAAAGAATGAAAATCCTTATTCTACACATGATCATTGGGTCATCTACTATGATGGAGAAAAGTTCCACCTAGGTGAAGGGGAACAATTTATCCTAATTTCTCTTGAAAGATGGGTCATGCATTTTGGGTTAAAAATATACCTTTAATCTAAAAATAATAGGGCCAAATATTAAACCATGTTACCTGTAATTACCATTAAAAAAATGTTTAGGTGTCTCTAAAATAAATATCTAAGGTGACTCATAACTAGTTGCCAATCAAGTCTCTGAGGTCTATCAAAATAAAGTTGAACATATTCAACTATACAAGACCATTGTGCATGCATTACTAATTATTTTTACTTTGTTTTTATAGATTAAATACCTAGGGAAAACAACTAGCTTTATGACTCAATGGTTGATTCATCCTTGCACTTTGACCCTCATTCTTCTATACCAGAATCTAATTTTATAGTCTCAAGCAAGCCACAACCTCTTATACGTAAGACATATATTGAATGAACCTTTACCATTATTGGAAATGATGATAGTACATTAGTCCTTAACTTAACCAAGAATGACAAGGTTATTCTTTATTTTTTATGAGCCTCTGATGACCTACCATATTATCATCATAAGAGGGGTTTCTCCCTCACTTGTTATCCTACATTGGATATTGGACATAAATACTATAATTATTATTATCAAGTTAAAATTTTCCAATCTACTGATGGTGATCATGATATTTTTAGTACAGAGGATGAATATCCTAATATTCTCTAACCCTTAATGTTTTTGAATAAGGAAATTCCTCCCTCATTATAAATACCATTGATATTGACATTGGGACTAAGGAGAATCCTAAAATTCTAAAATTTGAGTCCTCACTTTCACCTTAGGAAGTGGAGGGCCACCATTATCTATTGACTAAGCTCTCAAAGGCTTTCATCTTATCTTACATTGATATGGTGGTACATAATATTGTTACCATTCCTAATGCTAGGCCAATTAAACAAAAACATAGGCCAATCAATCCTAAATTCATGTTGATGGTAAAATAAGAAGTTATAAAACTTCTAAAAGTTAGATTTATCAATGTAGTGAACTATTCCATGTGGATGTCCAACATTGTCCATATTCTCATTAATAATGGTAAGATCAAGATATGCATAAATTTTATATATGTCAAAAAATCTTGTCCTAATAATAAATTTCCTCTTCCATCCATAAACATCATTATTAACACTAAAATTTGATTTGAGTTGTTATCACTTATGGATGGCTTGTTAAGATACAATCAAATCCTTATTTATGATGAAGATCAAAGTAATACCTCCTTTGATATTCCACAGGGGACCTTTTATTACACCATAATTCTATTTGGTATTATAAACACATGGGAAACATACAAAAGGGACATAACCCATATATTTTATGATCTTATTCACAATATAGTGGAGAATTACATAGATGATCTTCTAGGGGAAACAAGGTGATGAATTGACCACTTATAAGTGTTAAACACCATCTCGATGTACTTGATCAAATATGGTGTTACTCTTAACCTATAAAAAATGTGTGTTTGAAGTCAGAAGTGGAAAATACATAGGGTATATCATCTCCCAACATGGGATCGATGTTAACCCTACATAGATTCATGAAATCTTGGAAATTCTTCCCTCCATGGATGAATCAAGGATTATGTCATTCCTAAGAATGTTTGGATAAATTTGATGATCCATTCTTGATCTTACTTGTATCATTAATTGTATCAAAAACATTATTAAGAATACAAGCGGATTAACTTGGATATATGATTTTTAGGAGAAATTTCAAGTGGTCAAATGCTTAATTATGTCTCTCCCTATGCTTATTGTGCCTAAGATAGGTTAGACCTTGATACTTTACATTATGGAAACTAATATGTATCTCATAT
The DNA here is from genome assembly GCA_037957365.1 of Torreya grandis. Lineage (NCBI taxonomy): Eukaryota > Viridiplantae > Streptophyta > Pinopsida > Cupressales > Taxaceae > Torreya > Torreya grandis. The sequence continues at coordinate 190,824 of JARHVA010007914.1, read as the reverse complement.
AAATTTTGTACCAAGAGGATTATTTTATAACATAATGTGCCATTTATTTCATTAGTTCCATTCTCATGGATTATGAAACATGTTACACATAGGTAGAAAAGGAGTGTTTGTAAATTGTGTTCACAACTAAGAAATTACACAATTCTATGATTAATAATGAAATATGAGTCATAGTGAGGTCTCAATCCTTATAAAAATTATTGAATATCCATCCCTCTCATAAAAGGTTGGATGTTTGTCATGATTTTAAGTGAATTTAATAAACTTATAACAATAATAATTCTACTAATGGATAAATCATCCCGATTGGTTATAAAATTCCCTATAGATGTTATAAATATCAATTACAATAATTTTATTAATGAATTAGTTTGTTAAATATATATTCCTCCTATCATTTCTTCTCCTTGATATGTCAATATCATTCATTACTTAATCGACCACACATATCTTAAGGGACCCAACTCTTAGTAGAGGTAGTTTATTCATATTATCACTTAAAAGTATGTCATATTGGATGAGGTTATATACCCTAATGCCTTTTATGAATTTTGTTGAGATGTGTAAACCAAGAGGAGTTGGAAAGGGTTCTTTCCATTGTCACAATGGGGTTTGCAGTGGTCAATTTGGTGGCCACATAACTACTTGTAAGATACATATAATGGGTAATTCTAGCCCATTCTTAAATATGATTCCATTGAATATATTAGGAAATGTAATAATTTTCAACATTTATCCATAATATTCACGTTCTTCCTTAGGATATGCATCCCATTGTTATGTCTTGGCCCTTTTATACTTGGGATCTAAATATGATAAGTATGATTTAACCCACTTCTTTGTGTGGTCACCACTTAATTATCATCTCCATGGAATATTTTACTAAGTGGGTAGATAAAATGCATCTTAATACTACTACTAGTTTAGTCATTACAAAATTTATCTTGAACCAGATCATTTATCACTTTGAGGTTCCAAAAATCATCAAAACTGATAATGGATCTCCCTTTTAAACACCTGAGGTATGTGAAGTATGTAATAAATTTTCCATATAACATTAGGCCACTTCCTTGTATTATCCATAAGATAAAAACTAGGTTGAAGACATAAATAAAACCCTAAATTTGATCTTGGTCAAGATAGTTAAATATTGTCAATGAGATTGGCACTTACTATAGATTATAAATCTAAGAAAGGTTGGTAAATATATTAGTGAACACAATAAAAATGAACTTAAAAAACTAGCACCTCAAGCCTAATACATTGTTTGAAATATGTGGAATATAATAAATAAATTCATGATAAAAAGATAAAAATAACATTTATACCTCTTTATAATATTTGCTTGAGAATCGGTCTTAAGACATTGAGCTTGGATTGTAGGCTATGGAGCCTTTGGTAATGTTTGATTCTATATGGGGGAATAATCTCTCCATGTATACCCTTTATTATTGTATTTATTTGAGATTGGTATGAGAATTATTTGAAGATCCTTATGTAATTAAAAAAAGTAAGCGGTCATGAATAAACTTGTCTATAATGGTCAAAAGACCTTTTATTTATAGACTTTTAAAATGTTTTATGAACCATTTATTTTAAATCAAGATCAATGGTGGAGGATGACTCTCCAAACTCATGATAACACTCATGGAGTGTTTAATATATTCCATTTAAGTCATTTTGGAGTATGGAAGGTATGTTAGAAGAAAAGTGAATTCATTGGTCCTATTATAGTGTGTAATAGAGGTGTAATAAATTATCATAACCTTTGATTTATTTTACACTTTGCCTTATGATGTCATCCATTTGTGAGTAAATATTCTAGTTTGGAATATAGGAAAATAGGATAATTCCAAATCCATGGATTTTATTATTAGAGGAATGATTAGACCTGATTAAGTGGGATTAATAACTAATTAGAAGAATGGTCGATTTTTGAAATGTTTCTATTTGCCAATAAAGTATTCACTTAATTATCATCTTAAGACACTTATAAAGAGTTAATTTAATTCAAGATGCACTCAATAATATTAATGATGCAATACAATAAATTACCCTAATCAGAGATGTGTCATTATGATTTTCGGTAAAAATAATATTTATGTGGGTAAATGAGGTCCAATTGTTATTTCTAGTTAAATTTTCATAGGATTACATAAAATTTATCTTGATTTTAGTTTCAAAATGAAAGTGATTAAAATTAAGTGTTTACATTTTCCCCCTATTTGAGAAGATGCTGTGAGACATTAGGCACATTAACACATTTTCAAATAAATAAAAGATTTATTACTAAGAAATTTTATAATGATTGAATAATATTATCCTCAATCTTATCCTTTTTATCTTTAAATTTTTTGATTTGATAAATTTATATTTATGGATAAAAGGGTGCTTGAATAGTCCTAGATGCCCCATAAAGGGGATAATTTGAGAAGAATCTGAAACATATGGGACCTAAAAAAAGAGAGGAAGAACAAATAATGAGATAAATCTACAATATTAAAATTAGAAGAAAGAATAGATGAAGTACTTGGCCTCAAATAAGGTTGGTCTTGTTTGATCACAATAATGTGCCTCATTAGGGAGGATTTTATCATTGATATGATGCGCTGACCCAATAGGTTGAATTTGGTAATTGACCAATCTAAATGGTTTTCTATAATAGATATATTTGAGCATTGATTAGTCTAAATGGTTTTCCCCAATAGGGTAGATTTTCATTTTGATAAATGATGTTTAGGAAATTGATTAATTAGCTGGAGGATAGTATAAAATGTTATCATTTTAATGTAGCATTTCCTATGAGACTTATAGCACTTGATTTATTATGTATTACCAAATGATATGTACCATGATATAAAAAACATGGTGAATAGGTTTTATCATGCATAAAGACCAACCTAAAATCTAATAGACAATTGAAAACATGCACCAATGATAAAAAAACATGATGACAATGTTGACATATGCCAATTGATGGACTCAAGTATAATTGAATGACAAGGAGAACTATGATGATGACCCCATCATTATAGGGGACTGAATCGAGGCAACAATAAAAAAGGAAACAAACAATCAAATAAATAATAAATCAAACATAAAATAAAAATAAATTCAACATAAAGCATATTTTTTCTCAAGAGGAAAATAAAAAAAAATCACCAAGAATAATAAAAAATAATCATCATTGACAATCACAAAAATACACCATAATAAGTAATTAGTGAATAATTTATGCATGTATGAAATTAGGGTGTTACTATTCGATATTTTTCTCATAAGATATATAGAATAACTAATAGGACAAGATGGAAACATAGATAGAGGTGGAATAGATTAAAACATAAGGGGTGTCCAAGCTGATTCTAAATACCCCATACAAATGGATGTTGCATACATATCCTAATAGACTTTAGGAAAAGTGTAGGTTTCCTAGGGATGTGGGTAATAATAAAAATGATGATAATTAAGAGACTTTATTATATAATAAGAATAATAAAAATACACTTGTAAAATTTTGAAAACATTTAGATAACTTAATAAAAATGAAATGGTAGTAAGATTGGCTGAGCTGACCCAAGATGACCCATGCATCCAAGTGCTACCTACATAGTCCATGTGGACCTTAGTCAAAAGCAGTTATCCAAAAAATGGGAGTGTAAATGAATAAAAAACAATGGTAAATCATAAATGATCATGGTTGGATAAGGGGTTCTCACATTGAAAATGTGTTAAACCATACCTTCCAAAATAAATCCAAAGACCACTAGTGAATAGTATGATAAAGCAAGCAAATATTTTATGGTTTAATATCTCTCATGGAGACTTTAATCTCCTTTTCTATTTTTTTTAATTTTTAGGTTGTTTGTTTTATTTTAAATAAATAAAGGTTTTTGGTCTATTTTGAATGTTTTTAGGGTTTTGTCATCTAAAATTAGTGGAGGATTACGAGATGTAAAATGTAATAAACTCATAAAATGGTGAGAGTGTGGCTTAAATTGATCATAAAACTATGAGATAATGGCCTAATTTGATCAAAAAACAATGAGATAATGAAAAAGGGCAATTGAGCTAACCTCAAAAATTGATACTACCTACATATTCCAAATGGATCTTAAGTTAATGTAGTTTAACTAGAGTATAAGATACTATGAATTAATAGTAGGGATGAAAATAGGAATGGTATATGAATAGAATAAATGGTATATGATTTCAATAAGAGATGGAATATGAAATTCAAAGATCATCTTAAATGGAAATCATGTGTAAACTACTTTAAGATACTACCTATCTTGGTTGTGTTTATGGTGACCAAATCCAAATAATTTGATTCAACTTTCTCTACATTCTGGCATCTAGAATTGTTTATTATACTAATGAACTAGAATCAAGATCAGGAATGATAATATGATGAGGGAATGAGATCAAGATGGAATGATTCAATTAGAAATGGGATGAAGGGAGGGTGTTTTTATGAAATTTCCCCAAGTAGGGTTCCTCATAGTAGGGTTCATTTTAGTGGTGAATATTCATTAATTCATTAATATTCAAGTTTTGGGAATATGAATTTGGTGATTTTTGGGAGTCATACATAGGGCCCATTTACCTAAACTTTTGATATGTAATTATTTTTATAGGTTATCTCACAGATAATTTATAATATTTATGTGGTTATCCATGTAATTTTCCTTACATATATAGTACACATATTCTTGAAGGTTACCATTGAAGTATCTTTCTTTACCACATTTCCAATATCTTGAGCCTTGAGGTGGCCCAAGTTATGCCACCCAATAACACTATGTTTCCTAACTACTTTTAGTTTCTTGATATAACTACACCACCTAGTAGCACCTAACCTCCTAGCAACACTTTACTACCTGACAATAATACACTATCTAGTAGTATAAAGCTACATGATAGTATTGTGTCTCCCAGTAATAGTCTACCACTTGATAGCACTAAACCACCTAAAAACAATTTTCTACCCAAAATCTCTACACCATCTGATGGTTCAGTACCACCTAAAAACACTATACACCATAATAACCACTCAACACCATTACATTGACTGATAGTAATATACCACCTAAGACCATTCAACCACTTCTTGTTGCCTGATTACTATCATCTGGTAGTGCCTTCCCAACTATTGTCACCCTTATACATCTTGGGTCTTGTAGCTTTCTACTTTAGTTACAATGGCATCAAGTTGTAACAATAAGGGTAAAACACCACATCAAATATTAGAAAATCAAACATACTATCTTATTTTAGAAACCCAAGAAAGAATATTGTGCAAATGACATGCACTCTAAATATAGGTAATTCTAATAATTTTTTTCAAAAAAATAGTAATTTTTTTAATTGTAAAATAATTTCAAAACCATTTTAATGTATAAATCAACATGGATAATGATACTATTTCATTAAAAATAATTAATCCTGATAACATCTCACTACCTGAAGATTTTATTAATGACATACCACCCCTAGAAGGCACTCCTCTAGGCACTTTAGAAGATAATTATAATTCTCTTCAAAAACCAAATTTTGTTGAAAATTTCACTCAAAAAAGTTGAATGAGGAAGAAAAGTATGTGGATAATAGGAAGGTATTTTCAAATTGACATGGCTAAAAGATATCCATTTATAGAACTTGAAGAACTAGAAAATGGTAATGAGCCTCCAACATAATACAGATGTACAATTTGTAGTTGAAAACTTGGAAAGAACACATAATGCAACTTAAATTTTACAAAATTATGAATAATTGTGAAAAAATAATGTGAATCACCCAAATGGATAGATGACAAGAACACATGGATGGAAAAATGAAGAAGAAAGCATGCATGTAAGATATGCATGTGAATATGAAAATGACCAGAAATGATAAAAATATCTTGCTAAGAAAGGGGGAAAAATAAAATTTCAATTTGAAAAAGTTATGAAGTCTAATTTTAAGGCAAAATATGTATAGTTCTACACTATTTTATACATTTTAAAAATGGTAGACCCATTTCTAATTTTTTAGATTTTAAAATTTTGTTTCAACATAATGGGTTTATTGATATTCCATAATCACATTGGTTAGATATCAGTGCTTGGGAAATGGGAAAATGTCTAGTAATGGTTGAGAATGAAGATTTAAAAGAAAGTGTTAAGAGATCACTATTTATCTCACTATCCATAAATGAGGTCACTACAGTTGACAACACATCATGGGTTTGCATGTTTGTTTATACTTTGGAAAACTATTCAAGGCAATCTCATATATTAGTTGTCCATAAAATGGTACAAAATTGTAATGCAAAAAACCTTCATAAATTGGTTGTATCCAATTTAAGAAATAAAGCTGGGATGGATGATTTTGCCATAGTTATGAAGCTGGTGTGTGTTGGTGCTGATGGTGCATTACTGATGTAGAGGCATAGAAGTGGTCTTTCTATTTGCCTTCAAACAATAGTTTTTCCATTTATGATTCTAATTCATTATATGGCTCATATGATTAATCTTGTGTATAAAATTATTAGTACATTTGATAATGTTTCAAAAGTGGAAGAACTCATTCGTGACTTGCATGCTTATATTTGAAGTAGCCCAAAAATATATTTGGAGTTCCAAAAATATGCAATTAGGGTGACTGATGGTAATAAATACTGAAAGATGTTAAAATAAGATGGAGTTACATGTATGAACCTGTATGTAAATTTTTTTAGGAATATCCATCTTTAATAGGTTTTATGTATAAATACCATAGGGAAGTTGAAAAAGAAAAATATTTGTTATGTTATTTAACATATTTTAAAATATTACTAACATTATGTGGTATTATACCAATTTTTAAGGAAATTAATTTTTTAATGAAACCTACTTAATAGAGATCTATCTATAATGTTGACTACACACATTTGAGAAAATGTGTATGTCAATATTTAGATATATTATTTCACAAACCTATTTTTAAAACCTAGTAAATTTTGATAGATTTTTAGAGTCTTGATATTTATTTTAAATTCAATATTAATTATCATCTTTGTGTCATGGTAAATGACATCTAGATCCCATTTCACACTTGCTATAGGAGACTGGAAGTTGTGGGAGCTAAACCTGAAGATGTACCTATAACATGTTTACTATGTGATACTATTTTATCTAAAACAAAAATTAAATTAATCAAAATCTCACAATGTGTATCTAATAAGATCAGATAATGTTTTTAAATGGATGAGTTGTTGGAGGGCATTAGAGTTTTGAATCCCATTTTTTGGAACAATGTTAACAATCAAAAATAGATTAGTAATTTATTTCACAAATACATGGGTTCAATTATTAATAGTTTATGTAAATTTGTATATGTGAAAGGAGTTAAGATTAATGGTATTTTAAATTAACAATTACTAACATCTCTATCACCACAATTTGTGACTACAATGATGGATCAATTTTAGTGTTTAAATGACCCAACAAGAAATGGTGTAATTACATGGCTATGGAAAAAACTTTATCCGAGTAGCGTCTTACAAGAAAGAATTAGTGAATATTTTATATTATATTAACTTGTTCAAATAATTATTTTGGTTTTTTTGGAAGATGAATGAGTGTTTATTTCATTATCTTTCATGAATTCAAAAGTTAGAAATAGATTAGATAAAAATCTAGACACTTGCTTGAGACTCTGTGTTTCACATTATTATGTGGACAAGTTTCCATATGATAGAGCAATGGTAACATGGAGTTCTTTAGTTTAAATAAGATGTGTTACTAATATAGCTACCAATATAGGGGATTCAAATATCAAGATTAAATATGATACTATCATGGTAGATGCAAATCACGCTTATGATGAGCAAGTTTCTTGAGGATTGTTTCAGCTACTCGACTTTTAGTTTGATAAGTATAGAAATTACTATTTTCTGAAGTATTTCATATTTTTCATCTTCAAATAGTTTAAATTTTTTAATATATTTCATGCATGTAAAATACTTTCCAGTTTCTTAAACTATATAAACTAATTGAGAGTCAATTAAAACTGATGTCTTCATTTTCACACTAAAAATTATGAAACTTCTTCCATAGACTAGAATTAAGCACTTTATTTGTCTTAGTATAATTTTGTGTATTTAAAATATTACTTATATAACCATTATAATCTAATTAATTCATTAATAATCAATCATAATCATACTTAACATTCTACAGAGAAATTATTGAGCATTTGCATTTACACTCTAAAGAAGATCAAACATTCACTAAAACATTCATTAAAGCATACAAGTCTATGTGTAGACATGCACCATAGGAAACAAGTTTGCATGCCATTAAAACTTCTCCAATTATTAAGTTTATTTGTTTTCATTATTTTTATTGTCTATAATAGTAATTTGGAGAGCTTATACATAGATTTAATACATGCAGAAGTGTTGAATAAAAAGATAGATAAATATTTTAATTGCGCCAATATTGTTTTATTCCACACTTACATTCAAACCATTACACAAATATATAAGAAATATTTTTCCTATAATTGGGGAGAGAATATTTCCAAATTCCACCACAATCTCCACATATCCCTATAATAACTCATTCTAACAACCATAACAATAAACCTATATACGTTATATTGTTGTTACATAAGAATATAACTCTAAATAATATTGCATTATAATAACTTACAACATAACTGTAAGAACTATTCACTATGTGGTAAATACCAAATGTAAAAGATAAGTTTCCTAACATTGCCTCCACAATAGTTTAGATTGAAAAATATTTAAATAATCCATTCAACCAACACTTTTATAAATAATACAACTAGTATAATAGTATAACTCCATAAAATATTTACTCTATTATATCTCTATAAAATATTTAAATTTGACCAAAATACATTTAAAATATTAAAATTATATACCCAGAGTATTTGAAGCAAGTGTAAAATATCATTGACATGATAAGTTATATTGAATAAAACAAGTGTTTTTGAAACAACATGATATACATCATTATCATTTTGAACATTACAATTTTTTTGAAACAAACTAAAATTTATCTGTAATAGAATCTCCACCCTCTTTCTACTTTCCATTGTCCTCCATTGAAACACCAATCTCTTAACCTACATGTGTACCATCCTCCATAATAACTCTTCCTTCTCAAGATCCTCTCTAACAAAATTGATATTCACAAGATTTTCCCTCTCCTCATTCATTGCATCGTCAGTTGAAAGAATAGTTGGATTCACTTCTATTTTTTTCTTTAATAAAATGTTTGGATCCATCCTATGCTCTTTAATGATTTTCTTCAAAGTGTTGTTCTATTTATTTAACATAACAAGCTTTTCCTTAAATGCAATCATCAAGATGATACTTTTATGAGAATTTTTCAAATGCACATTAAGATTATATGCTTCTTTCTTCAAATTTTCATATTTTGCCTAAAATTAATAAGTAATATATAAGATTCATGCACATAAAAGTTTAATAACCAAAATACACATTATAGATAATGAAAACTTACAACAGCTTTTTCCTTCCCTTTTTGTCCAATTGTAACAAGGTTGATATCTCTAGCCCATTTATTGAAATAGGCATGGGATTCTACATTCAAATTTTCCAACCTATTTATCAAAATCCTTAAAACATTATCATTGTAAACATTGTTAATAAAAATTATCCCAGATTGAGCTTGATTAAATAAAATGTCAATATTTGGGGGTTTATTTTGAATAAGTGAGAACAAATTAACTCTTTCAGAGTGATTGTGATAACGAGCATTGATTTATTTGATCAATGATTTTTCCCTTGTCTCCCATTATTTTAAATCATTAAATTATCAATAACACCCTCCTTCAAATTAACACGCAAATTTTTTGAAACTAGATTATCTAATGAAAAATTAGTTAGGGAATCATCAAACATGTTTAAATTATTAGTGGGAGGTGGGGTAGACAAGAAAGAGGTAGAAGTCACTTTTACAGGTATATTATCAACTTGAATCAAATTCATGTAGATTAAATCCACCATTATTTGGGGCCTCACTTTTGATCCTAAGAAACTCTTCATCTAGATCAATTTATTGTCAAACATGTAAGACCCTATGCACTATAAACACCACCAATAGAGAAATTTGGGAAATTATAAATTTTTAGGGTTCCTCTACTCTATGCAAAGAGGGAGATATTATTTCCTCTTCTCTGACTCTAGATGTGTGGTAGGGGTGGTGGAATAATTCTTGGTCTCCTCACAAATGTAGGGTGCCCTATAAACTAAAAAATTAGTCAAAATTGGTAAATTCAAAAACATAAAATTAATGCAAATTCAAAATGAAGTTGTTATTATATGTAGTCAAGGTGATGACCTCTTACATTCATATTTTTCTTGTGGGAATTGCCTCTTCCATTCTATTTTTCTTTATGGGAGTTTCCTCTTCCATTCTTTTTGTCCTTAAGAAAGTGAAAGTGGTGGTTTAACATGCAAAAAGAGTAAATTATCTAGTTCATAAATTAACCAATTGTAAGAAACTGTAATTCATAAAAAAATACATAACGTGCCAAAAATTGATTGCATTGGTGGAAAAAATCTTGAATGGAAAAAATTCAAGAGTCAACTACAAAATAAAAATAAAAATAAAATAATAAAATAATAATAATAATAATAATAATAATAATAATATGAAAAATAATTATTCCATTAAATATTATAAGAAATAAATAATTAAGGAAATTTGGGAGAACCTAAAAGCATAGATAATACATAATTAGTTCTTGGGTGTTTAGAAATTCAAAATGAATTGAATGAAGACTTCATGGACTCTATATCACTAGATCCCTCTAGAGTACATTGACCTTTAGATGCTACCTATTTTCTTGTGCCATATGTATACACTCTTAACTATAACAACCAACAAGCCAATAAATGTTAAAATTTTAAATCTATATAAAGCAACATAGGTAATTATTATGAAAACAAAACCTAGCTCTTGTTCATTGATAGAAAAATAATTAGATTTCATTTTTATATGGAGGGAAGTGGGAATTATAATATTCTATATATCATATAAGGCCTTCAAATTCAAGGCCAGAATATAGTTGGAGGATGAAATGGTAGAAGTGTACTTGGAAAATGAATGATTCAACTCAACCCTAATCTTATTGGATATAACTATGCACCAGTCATATTTGACACCCGATAGAGAATAAATAATATAGTAAATATCCCAAAAGATAATGTCTAATGGTCTTCCCTAAAAGATAATTTTTTTTGGAAGAAATGTACAATAGCTTTGAGAAATGGATTAGAGATTTTTTCAACCATGATTCCTCTTTGAAGCCAACTATCTACAATGAAAGTAGAAAACATGCAATTGAAATTAGGACATCAAACTAATAATAATAATTTAGGAATAATTTAAAAAATATATATGATTAATAAAATTAACACATACCAACTAGGTCTATGGACAAGTGGTAGATAGTATCCATGTACTTTTTATTTTCATCTTAATGAAACCTTACTATTAATAGGGATTGCATTGTAATGTGGAAGCCTATTAAATTATCAATATCCAAGGGAGAGGTGCCAAAGGATATGTATTTAGTGTTAAACCTCACATAGAAATGGGTCTCAATATGGTTATAGCAAGAAACTAGAGATCACACCAGGCTATAGTTGATAGTTTTTTTGTATTGAGGCATCTCTACAAGGCTTCTGAGTTTTTAGGTGTCTATATAATCCACATAGGATTCTAGCTACTCCACCATCTAAAATAAGTCTAGACACAATATGTTTTTGAAAATTTTATTTTTTATGACCCCTATTTGAGATTTTTTGGATTCACAAGCCATTAAATTTTTGTTAAAGACTTGAGAGTTATAGGTTAAGTTTGAAAAAAAAAAGAGTAATGATAAAAAAACTTAGAATAAAGTGTGAAAATGAGGGTGCTAGAGGGTATTTATAGGCCATAAATGGAATCAAAAGCAACCAATTCATACAAGTAATGAGCCACCACTCGGTATGCTATAATAGAGATATGGTGACAGGTGATAACATGATGCAACTTGATAGCACACAATTGGATCATAGCAAGGTGATGAGTGGTGGCTACATGGTGAGTGAAAACAAGGCATGGAGTAGATATATAGTGCTAAGTTATACCATATTACTATCAATTGATACTATGCTATCACATAACACCATGGTATTGCTTGATAGTATGGCATCATGAAGTAGCAAGATGCTATTTAATAACATGTTATCTTTTGGTAGCATGGCATCACCTGACATGATATTATTAGGTGGAGAAATTGTACCAAGTGGTAATATGGTGATGCATGATAGCATATTTTTGCTTGATATAATGGTGCCACCTAGCAGAATGGTGTTACCTAGGAGTATGGTACTACCTAGTAGTATGCTTCTATGTGGTGATATGATGTCATCCAATAGCATAATGTCACCTGATATCATAATGCCACTCAATATCATAATTATATATGGAAGGATAATTTCACTTGGTATCAAAATATTAGCATATCACTTGAAAAAATGTTACTGGGTGTTATACAAAAAACACCCAAGGTAATTCCCCCCTAGACACACTCATATTAACCAAGGTAGTGAATTTTATTTGCCTAAAAAAACCTAAAGGGGTTTCTAACATTCCCTCTTAAAATTAACCTTGCTTCATAAACAATATTCAAGTAATTTAAATGTAAAAATGCTTGGTATGCATAATATTCATAGGATCATCTAGATCTTCCCCATCTTGTGTAGCCTATTTGTATGCTCCAAATCCATAGTTTTTTGTGATGATAAATGGGTATATCCAATTAAAATCAAACTTTACCTTATTTTCATGAGTGGCACTGGCATTCTTCTAGTTTTATTTTAGGACTAGGTCACAAAGTTAAAAATATCTATGTTTGATATGCTTATTGTAACTATGATGTAACCTTTTCTAATTAGGCCTAGAGATTATTCAAATAAGCTACCCATTTTTTATTAGTTAGTTTTAATTATTGAAGTTGATAAACTTGTATTATTCCTCATTGATATCTTATAATGAAATAGGAAAGTAAGGTAACTTGATCTTGATAAGGAAAATAACTTCAGTTCCATAAACAATGGAGTAGGTGTGGTTCCTATTAGGATTTAGGTATTAGTATGGTAGGCCTAGAGGGTAGGAAATAATTGAAAATTCCAATCATAAACAAAATCATTAATAGTCTATTTAATTATTTTTATCAGGGTTTTATTATATCCTTTGGATTGGCCACTATTTTGAGTAAAATAGGTAGACAAAAAGTGTTGTTTGATATGGTACTTGGCACACAAGGCTTTAACATAATTATTTTTAAAGGAAATTCCATTGTTATAAATGAGATCAACTGAAATTCCAAAGAAGCAAATGAGCTGATTGAGGATGAATTTTTAAATCTATTTACTAGTTATGTAAGTTAGTGAAATGGCTTTAACCCACTTTGTAAAATATTTAGTTGTAGTGAGGATATGTTTATGGCCATTTTAAGAAGCAAGATTGATTTTCCCTATGCAATTGAGTCTCTATGTGAAAAATGGCCATGACATAGTGATAATAAAAAATGGATAAGATGATGCATTATTGATTTTATCATGATTTTGACAATCCACATGTGTTTTTACATAAACACATGTATTAGTTTCTATAGTGGTTAGTAATACCTTGTACATAAGAGTATATTATAAAGGACTAGTGCATCGATGTGGGCCCTAAAAATCCTTTACTTTACTTATTTAATCACTAATTTAGATCTACCAAAGCTAAATAATGGAGCATAGATCCATTATATCCTCTATGATAAAGTGTGGCAATGATAATGGTATAATGGGAGGTATTATGAACAAAGGCTTTTTATTTTTTATGAGCAATATTATAAGGGAGAATATGATCATGAATGTAGGAATATATCAGAGTACCAAGGTGAGTTGGGACCAAAAATATCACATACCATCTTAGATTTGGAACATTTGTGAATTAGATTTAATAAATATTCAATAAATAATTGGTAATATATAGCATGATCTTCAATTATTATTAGTGAAAAAATTATTTCCATTACATCAAAAATATTTTTATTAGCTCTTAGAATTTGTTTAAATTGGATGTGTTCAAAACTCTATTTAAGATGGTCCACCATATTTTTTTAAGGAATAATATTTTCATCTTTGGTTTGGTATTGCTCTTTCAATTGGTTGATAATAAACTAAGAATATGCATGAACATGTAATTTCTTGATATTCTATAGTACTACTAGATAAACTCCTACAACAATTTCTTCATACTATACTATGTTATTGATAGAAGAAAAACAAATGTGGAATTATTTGGAAATAATATCTCCTTATGGTGTTATGAGTATAATATCAAATGTTGATCCATGAGAAGTGTAGGAAACATCAAAGTAAATGGTACAATGTTGAGGCTTAGAATAAATGTCCTAGAGAGTCATGATTTTATCATTAAGGAAATTTAAAATGAGTGGATTGTTATATGATAAGGGTGATTTGGAAATATTATCTACAAGTGCCTTCCCATTAATTTCCTTTTGATGTGCATATTCGATCTCAAATTCACTAAATAACATGATCCATTTGGTCATAAGACTAGTCAAATTTGCCTTGAAAATTAAGTATTTTTTGAATTGAGTTATAATGATGTTCATATGAAACCAATGTGTGGCTTAAGGAATATATGGATCTTTATTTACACTAATCATTATGTTATTCTATGAGTTCCCCCAAGGCACATTCATTTGCTGAGATGTAGAGAAGTAATGGTTTTATATGTATTGGTGGGTTGATAATAGGTGGATTTTACAGACATTATTTTATTCACTCAAATGCATTTTGATAATTGGTATTCCATGATAAAATGGTACCATTATTTATAATATTCATGAAGGGATGACATCTATCTACCAACTAAGAAGTGAATCACCTGATGGATTAGATCTTTCCCTATAGGATATAGAGGTGCTTTATATTGGAAGGTGGAGTCATTATTGTGATGAATTTAACCTTGGATAGATTAACTTCAATACCCCTATGAGAGAAAATGAAACCTAAAAATCTTCCTGAATTAATTCCAAAGACACACTTTTTAGGGTTAATCCTTACTTTGTATTCATGAAGTATTTCTTATATTCTTAATAATAAATTTATATGTCCTACTTTGGACTTAAATTTTATAAAAATATCATCCATTTAATCTTTAACAATATCATGCATCGTGTCATAGAAAATGATCGTAATTACACATTGGTATGTGGAACCAAAATTCTTAAGGTCAAACGTTATCACTTGATGATATAATGTTCCCCATGTAATGGTTAATGTTGTCTTGTGTTGGTCTTCAAGTGCTATTTTGATCTAATTATATCGACAAAAACTAGCCATAAGAGATAACATCTCATACCCAGTTGTGGAATCTGTAATCATATCAATGTTGGGTATAGAAAATTCATCTTTTGGACATGCTTTATTGATATATCTAAAATAGATACATATTTGGATTCCTTTTGGCTTTTTTTAATTGGGGCTATGCTAGATAGCCACTCTAAATAATCTATTAGATAGATACACCCTATGCCCAATATTTTTTCTAATTCTTTTTTTGACAAGTATGAATACATAAGGGTGTATTTTTATTAACTTATACTTAATTGACTTGGAATTAGGGTGTAAAATAAGGTTATTTATAACTAAATTAGGGTCCAAGATATGCATATCTTAATAATACCAATCAAAAATATCAACAAACTCATGAAGGAGGGTACTAAGAAGTTTGTGTTCCTTTTTAGTGAGAAACTCTCCAAGTATTATCCATTTGGAATCAATAGGTTCTCTAATATTGAATTCGATGCTATTCTCCAAAATCAATGTGGAACCATATTATATAATAGCTAGAAATGTGGTACATTGGTCTTTGTTTTCATTTTATGGCTCAACTGACTCATCAATTTTTTCCATGGAGGAATAATTTGAATCACCAAGGTCTAGTAAAGGCCATTTTGTAAAGGTATGTAGGAAATCTTGAGCTAATTGACTAAATACCTTTTGATATTTTGAATTGATTAATGATCATATTAAAGTATTAGGACTAGATGAGGCTTATGATTCATTGTAAATAGGTTAAAATTACCAATCCATTGGTGCCTAAAATATATTTTCACCATGGGACTCATCTTTTTCTTTATTTTTTCCCTAGTCTAAAAGTGCCTCAAAGAGGTTTTCACTTTGGGACCTTGATGTTTGATTTTATTTTTCTTTGTATTTTTAATTAAGGAAGTTCACCTAATTTATAAAATAGGAAAATTGGTCTAATGTAGTATAAAATCCATGTTTATGATCTTGAAGTGGAAAATTATCTTTGAGGCCCGAAAATTCAAAGATTTATTCATGGTTTTAAAAATTGTCTAATGGTATGTATGAGTATTATTGGTCCCAGTTGATCAATTTGAGATGATATAGGAAAAGAGGGAAATAATATGGCATAAAATTAATGATATAGGTGGAATTGGGTCAAATAAATTAGTGTCAACCAAATCATCATTAATTATATAGTAGGTTCTATGTCATTGTCAACATTAACAGTGTTAGATGATAAATTAGAGTCACTCTCACTATCTAGGGGGTCACCCCTAGGTGGTTTATATCTAATACATAAACTTAATTTATTTTTGTTAATTTATATAAGGTATATAAGTCCTTAATGTCCCCCCCCCAACCCTTTCACCTTATAGTCTTGATTATCCATTATCTTGTTTAGAATAGGATACTTTGTGTTTTGGTAGTAGGAGATGAAATCATCATTATATAACCATGAATAATCATTGACATTGATCTATTCTTGTTATTTAAAAGTAGTTTTAATGAAAACCATGGATATTTTTTAATAAAAATCCTCCTTGTTCCATTATATTTTAGTATCTTTCACTTTAGGTTTACCATATGGTTGGCATCTTAGGAAACTTGGCTATATGAAAAGCATTGCCAATTTTATATTCCATAAGGCCATTATATTAAGTAGTAAAATTTTTGGCTATTACAGTAGTTAATATTATTGAATTAGAGGCAAGATTAATTAGATCCACATAATTGGATAAGATAGTTGATCAATTATGCCCTTGTCCTTCTTGGGGACAACATCTAAGCCAAAGTAATAGTTGTATCTTTCACATTCCATTTCCAAGTGTTTAAAAAATTGGTATGTCTAAAAGTTTCCAAAAATTATAACTTATAATCAAGAATGGTGAAATTTAATACACTTATGGAGAGTACAAGGTAATCCATGGTTTCTCAAGGAGAAAATTATTTGATAGTTCAAATTGAATAACATGGAAAAGAGTATCATGGGTTAGAAGTTGAAAGACAATAGGTAAATAAATGGTGCCTTGAAATTATCACTCCTCATTATCATATGATTTGATACTAATGGTATTTGGATGAATATATTATATTGTGTAGCCCAAGTGTTTGACTAGCTTCAAAGTTACAATATATATCCTTGAACCATTGTCTATGAGGATTCTTTTAACTTTATGTTGGGAAATGATTATTTATATATGAAGTGGGTTATTACGTAAAGTTTTAAGACATCACATATTAATTTGATAAAAGGAGAGTTATTGGTATGGAGATAAATGACTCACAATAATTTGGAATGTATCAAGTACATTGTAATTTGGGGCCTTAGATTGTCTTAAAAGCTCATTTAAGATGTTCTTGTGGACACATGAAAAATATCTAAAATAGAAATTTGTGCCAATGTATTTTCTAGTTGTTCTACAATATCATAATGTTTATCATTAATAATAATAATCAACATGGTCTTCATAGGCATAAGACCTTGAATGGGATTTTTTGAAGAATAAGGTGTAGGAATTTAAATGGTAACATTAGAGTATTTAGTTGTGATTACACAACCTTTAGTCAATGAAGGGTTATTATAATTAAAAGAAGGGGAGTGAAGGAATGAAATGGCAACTCTTGGATATTGATTAGCATTTGGGCTATTACAATCCAAATGAGGATTATCGTTAAATGGAGGTGGAGGTACTAAAATGGATAAAAAAGGTCATCAAGTGTTGTTGTCATTATCTTAGGATTGATATTAATGGTAGTGATATGTCCACTAGTGATACAACCTACAACATTGTATTCATAAGGGATATTATTATAATTAAAGCTAATTGGAATGGGCATCTTAACCTTGATTTTAGTTTTGTTACTACTAGTTTTATCTCTATTTTTTATTGTTAAGAGGTATATTCTTGTTCTAGATATTAGCTTGATGCTGATTCTAGTTTTAATTGTTGTTGGAGTTATGTTTTTATTAATGGTAAAATTAGGTTTTTAAAAGGGGCCCACCCCATTACATATAATAAATAGGAAAGGTATAAATACTATAAATAACCAAATAAGTCTATTAAAAGACTAAATAATAATAATAATACAACTTATAGTAATAAAATAACCAAAACACAAAAATACTACAACACTAACAACCTGAGTATTTCCACCCTTCTATTGCATCGTTCCAATTTTTATGCATGTTCTTAATAATTATATTTATGACTTGAAGAGATTGAAGATCCTAACCATCCTCTACCACTCCCTTATTCCTATTATCTAATTTACCTTGTTCCATGTATTCAAACATCCTTTTATCCACAAATATTAAGCCTTCCATACTTTAAAGACAAATATGCATAGAAACAATAATAAAATCAATTATCATTCTTAGATTTATTTTGATAAATTCATTTTCATTCTCAATCCTTGACACATTCTGAATGACTTACATTAACTAATCCCTTATACATAAAATTCCATCATTCTTGTTCATATTATTCACAATTTCCTTGAGCCTAGTATGATCCCTCATAAACCAAAGCAAAAAATACTTATGCAATTCTATTTCATCATTTTTCCCAATTTATTATAAATTTTATGGGAAATAATGACTGCATTAAAATACTTGTCTATATTCTCTTTATCGTTAATTCCATCTTACTTTTTGAACCATATCTCCTTAAGCACACAACCCTCCTTGAACTATTGAAATTCTTCCATGACATTATTCAATCTATTCTCTTCCACATCCAAAACACCATCTTCCTTAAGTTATTTTATTCCCTCAAAAGCCTCCATTGGTCTATCCTCAGCTGCCAACTATCACATTCTTCCACATTGCCTTTTAGAGGCTACTCTTTTAACATCTCCACATAAACCACTTACAAACACCCTAATTTGGTTGATAAACCACAATTACTATGTGTTTTTTTGATATTTCACATAAGGGTCTTAGTGATGGTTATAGTCCTTGTTAGCATGGTCATCTTGAGTCTTTTGATCTTTTTTATGTCTTATTTTCCCTATTTTTGACACTCATTATAGTTATAAGTCACCTTTTCCTAGTTCTAAAGGCCTCTAGCCTTCCCTCCCTAATTTTTGCTCTATTCTAAACCTTAGGACATTAGCACCACTTTTAGGATAGTAGCACTAGATGTTGCTAGTGTCCACTTGTGGATTTAGTATATAATGGTCCCTTTCACCCATGTTTGAGTCCTAATCCCTCCATGACCCTTCTCTCATGTTTTTAATATCTTTTTCATGAATTTTCAACCAATGAACAAGGTATTATACACAAAACAAATATCCTACTATATAAAGAGACTCACAAGGTATTTTATATCTAGAAATAAATATTTTGGTATTTATTCACATAAAATCAACTAATAGTACAACTCAAATAATTTTCATACTACTCAATTTTCACACCTATACATTTTCATGCTTGATCAACAAAGGGCTTAGGTGAAATTCATTCTAGAATACTATACTAGCTGATGGTGCACATTCCCTAAGGGATAACTATGTGTGATCTAAGACCCCTACCATAATGTAGGAAATGATTGATAAAATAAGGGTTCTACTCCACATGTTTGTAACATCCCACAACCTAGTTTTTAATTTCCTTTTGCATTTGATTAACTCATTATTTCATGTGTGTAGGTATTCATTAAAGTTTTGAAGAAGATTTAACTAAAATAGTGACATAAATGAGCCCTTGCAAAAAAAACACATATAAGACCTTCAAAAACTCCCCTAGCTTCCCTAAAAGTTACATATATTCATTAAAAAAAGGAAAATAGCACTAGAATCAGACACTAACACCACATGGAGAAACTATCCTAAGAGGGGCAGTAGTATCCAGAGCCCAATCTCGATAAATAGTCAAAAGATAAAAAATTTCTCTATGTTTACTCAGCTATTTCCAGTACCCTGATCCATGAAATAATATGTGTAATTCTAGATAAGTTC
The DNA here is from genome assembly GCA_037957365.1 of Torreya grandis. Taxonomy (NCBI): domain Eukaryota; kingdom Viridiplantae; phylum Streptophyta; class Pinopsida; order Cupressales; family Taxaceae; genus Torreya; species Torreya grandis. The sequence goes on along the minus strand of JARHVA010007914.1, from coordinate 170,462 downwards.
ATTTTCTCCTTACACACTATTTTGGGAAATCTTCATAGAATCAATAATTTCCAATTTTATTCTAGATTAACAATAGACCCAACCCTTTAATCTAGCTTAAGATTTACATAGTAAAACCCTAAAAGGTTAAAACATTGGTGAGCCTATCTTACTTATAATATTTCTTCAAAATCCTAATTTTCCTTAAGGTTTACCTTTTCTAAATTTTGTACATTAAATTAAGGTTAAAAATTTTGATTTTGTAATTTTTTGGCCTAACCTAGCTAGTTTTATTTATGTTATACTAGGGTTTCATTTATTTAATTCAATATAAATATTTGAAACACAACCCTAAATCAAAAACCTTGATCAACATACTAGGTCCCTATACACATAAATATTATAAATTAGGCTTTCAATCACAATCATATTTTATATTACAAATTTTGTTCAAAAATTTCACACATTACACACACACTTGTGTTAGATTATATTATACCTCTTATGTGTTTATTATTCCTTATTCACACTATCTTCTTTAGAAAGTTTAAAATGGTATCTAAAAATCCTTATACCCCTCAACCACTTGATGCATTCTTGAATTTCTCTCATGCCTATAATAATGAATGGACTAATTTTCAATATTGTACATTATAGCATAGTAATGACTTCATTTATAATGATGATGATGATGATGATGACTATTGTTATAATGATGGATATGAGGATTACTATGAGCATGAAAATACAAATGAACATTAGGACATATTAGACACATCATATTTTATTTCCTCCTAATCTTCTCTTAGTTTTAAAAATAAAATTAATAATATAATGCCAAAATAAACTCTTTTTTGTAGTGTTTTATTCCAATGTGATCATATCTTTTTGATGCAGGAGCATCTACAGACATCTTGGCAAGACATGGTCATGATTAAATTCAAATTCAATAATTTGTATTTTTCCCTCTAATATGTTGTTATGAAGGAGTAATTGTAAAAAAATAAAGGTAAAAAGAAAATTGTTGGGCTATTGAGAAAATAGAGGAGGAATGGTTGAAAATATTTCAACCTTGGAATGTTGTTACAAATTAAAAATTGTTTTGATCTTGAGCCCAAGTTAGGTGTAGAAGTTAGAGAAGAGATTCTTGAAAAGAAAAAAAAATCCATTAAGGAGGATGAGAGGGATGCAGAGGAGAGAAAGGACAGAAGGAGAATCTCTCATTTAAGGAGAGAGGAAAAATGATTAGAAGTATGTAAGAATGCAGGTCTGTAACAAAAAGAAAATGGAGAATTGGATGTGAGAACAAAAGAAGGTGTGAAGAAGTCTAATTTTGTGTAAGTTTTCTTATTTGATCAAGAAAAATGATGTTAATTTTTATGTTATTTATAGATTTCTATTTTGACCAAGGCTGGGTGCTTCTTCCAAAACTTTAATTGTTCTTGCTTCAAATTTTTTTTGATCAAAATTGAGTTCACTGCGAATAACCATAAAAAGTTTCTGGAGAGGATCATCATCACTGTAGTGAACCGGCATCTCCACGTATTCTAATGCCTTAATAAAAACATTCATTACCTTAATGGGTTTAAAAAAAGGCTTCATGAAGTAATAATAGATCGAAAGTGTCTGGTGCATTACATTGTTGCCAGTATATTTTGATGACCGAGAAAGATATATGACCACAGTCATAAGAGGAAGTAAAATACACACTCCAACTATCCCAAGCAAGAGAATCCCTCCAAAATCTCCATGTACATTTAGCAAGAACTCAGGTAATGCTATGCCCATTTGAAGTCCATGTCTTCCATCTGGATGACCATATTTTGAAAAATTCTCATGAGCTATAGGATTGGTAAGAGCCTCGTAAGCTTTTGATATAAACTCTACAAAGTACTTATTCACCTCTAGATCTAGATCTTTATTAGGGTCTACAATATGCCTTCTTGATCTCTGCTTTAGAAGCTATAGGTTCTAATCCAAGAATAGAAAATGGCTTAAAAGGTTGAACCTCGTGAGTAATATGGTTGACATAATAAACAAGAAAGAGCATTATTATCTAGAGCAGAATAAGCATCAAGTTATTACATGTTGAAAATTTGGAGATCCTTGTGGACATGGAAAAGGTGATGATATGTTTGGGGATCACCATTTCTAAGGTGGTCTTAATTTGAAAAACACGGACCTGATTCTGATTATGGGCTCTCTTTTTGTTTAAATCATTGGAATCCTCAAATGATATAGGTGGAGAGATCTACTATTTTGCAAAATCGAGTTTGAGAGAGGGATACAAATCTGAGTCTGCTTTATGGATTGTTCTAATTATAAAAGGCATCAACCATGGTGTATGGAAGTAATAAATGCAAGACTCAAATGAATATGGGAGACTGTCTATTTGCATAATCACGGATCCGAGCCACTGAAATGTCATTACATTTATTTGGAAGGCTATTGGCTGTGGGAATATAAAGAATACTTACAGGTAAAGAGACTGTGTATTGTAGGGACCTGAGATTATATTATATGACCATCAATTTGATAAAGGCCTTAGAGCCATGATGTATGATAGTTTGCAAGATAAATATATCTTCATTGGTTTGGAAGGTTTTGATTGAATAGATATGGGAAAAAGGTGTCTGCATATTAAATAATACATGGTTATTGGAGGAGTTGTAGTTATATTAGAAGGTAGAGACCTCCTAATATCATTAAGCTCATTTTTATGAGTTTTTCATACACTCTAGTGGAGAAATATGGTTAATGCATGGAGAGGAAATAACCCTGTTATCAGTGCTTTTATCAATATCCCTGTTTGCAGTCAAATGCCAAAACTATCTAAGGTCAGTGTATTCATCATTTTGGTATCAGATCTTGAAGCTCTTGGGACTTAGAAATTGATCATAATTTGCTATAGAATTTGGAATGGTTGTATTTGTCAATGATGTTATAGTTGTGACAGGATTTGGCAAAAGGATCAATAGGACAAAGTGCTAGAAGACCTTGTTGAAGAAAAGGTATGAGTAATCTATGATATTTGATTTGAGTTTATTTTGTTTGAGAAGCAATTAAGTGAATAAGTTGTAGGTTCAAGACAGTCAAGCCATTGAGGCTTAAGAAGCCAAGGAAGGCTTAGTGAAGAGCTAAGAGAAGCTCTAGAAGAAGAGCATAGTAAATGCTCAAGAGGAAGATCCAAAGCAAGGTAAGCTTGGATTTGTGATTTGTGTTTCTTGAGTTGTTGTATAAAGAGTTGTTGAAGGATTGAGAAAAGGATCAAAAGACTAGAATGCAAAAGGCCTAGGTGAGATCAAGAAGATTGTCAAAAGACCAGTCAAGGAGAAAAGGCTTGGGTGAGACAAGGGATCAAGAGACCAAGGTGGAAAAGATTTGGGTGAATATTTCAGAAATGGAAGTATTATTGAAGGCACTACAGAGTAGCAAGGTACATGAGGGCACCAAGAAGAAAGCAAGCATCAAAGGTATGAATAGTTTTGTAATTGATAAAGAGATTGCTAATTTGAAGAGAGAGTTAGCTAAGATTAAAGATGAATATGAGTCTTGGATGCAGATGGACAAGCAAGCATGGGTATGGCCAATGAAGAAGAGGTTGAAGTGGCTAATAGATATCCTAAGGAAGAGGAGAAGAAGGAAAAATAAGATTGCCATGAAGAGAGAAGCCCATAGAGGCAAGAGGATGAGAAGGTTGCCAAGTGAGCAGCAAGAGGAAGAAGTTGTGAAGAAGGTTTTCATTGAGGAGAACAAGAGAAGAGAAGAAAGATTAGATGAAGTGCCAGGAAGAGTACTTGAGAAGATGAGAGTGTTGGTGAAGAGAGCACTCATGGAGACATTATGGTCTCTTGTTTTTATTTCTAATATTGTCTTTGAGTGGGTAATTGTAGGTATGAGTGGCTTTGTGAAGGTCAAGAGAAGGGCCTTGAAGAGTGAAGAGATTGGTGCAAGAGAAGACACCAAGTACACAAGTGAATGTGTAAGAGAAAAGAAAAAGTTTGTTGTTGTTGATAAGGAAGAAGAGATGCATTGGTTAATGCATGAGGAAGGTGTTGAGGAACCCCTACAAATAAGAGAAGAGATGGAAGATGAGGATGACTTCCATGATGCCATTGAATGCCAAGAAGAGGAAAGAGAATAGCCAAGCATAAAGGAAGAAGAAAGTACAGATAATCATGAAGCTATGCAAGTCAAAGAACTAAGGGAGTAGCCCGTTAAGGAGGTAAAGGTGAGTTCAAGAACTAATTTGTCTTATAAGCATGAAACTATTGATATTCATGTTAGAGAAGCAAAGAGAAAGATGAAGTTTCCAATTAACCATGGATATGTGATGCCTAAATGGTGGAAGAAGCAAACTCCCAATCAACAGGAAGATGTCAAAGAGTAGAAATTGGTTGGTGAATTGACCAAGTGTCATCCTAAAGCTATGAAGAAGGTATGGATAACTAAAGGTGAGAAAGAAAACTTCTCAAAGAATAATGAGGTAGAGCATGAGGATACAAAGATGAAAGGTAAGTCAATTTCTTGCAATGAATGGAATAATGATATTTTTGAATCATTTAATGATATTTTTATGGAAAATGAGGAATGGAAAATGTCTATGAAAACTAATGAGTAGCAAGGAGGGAGTTCCAAGAGGATGGATGATGAATGTGGAGATGTGAAATTAGTTCACATGTTTGAAATGAACAAGGAGACACAAGGTAATAGTGTTCCTATTGTTTTTGATAAGTATATTGATGATGATGAAGAAGTTGGTTTACATAAAGATAGCTCAAGAAAGGATGAGATGAAGAGCAAGGCTAGGGAAGGACAAGTAATCCTTGTGAGTGATGAGCCCAAGTTTGATGAAGATAGTGATATAGATGAGATCTTACTAAAAAAAGAGTTGAGAATGTTGGAGGAGCTGTTTGGTCATTCAAGAGAGATGAATGAAGGTACAACCCATGGTGAAGACACCATTGGGAAGAGTGAAGCAAGAAAAGAGCACACTAAAGAGGCAAAGATAGTTTTGGCCAAAGAGCAGAAGAGTAGAGGCAGCCAAGAGACTTTATGGTCTCAAGTTTTTACTTCTAACATTGCCTTTGATGTTTTGAATGCAGGTGTTAAAGTTGTAGAGATGAATGAAGTCCATAGTTCAATGGACAAAATTTTGAATCAAGAAGGTCAAAAAGATCTAGAAGACATGTATGAAGATGAAGAAGCATGGAAGTGGGAGATGGTAGATGAGAAATAAATGAGAAGAAGGACATATTTAAAGAGAAAGAACAGCAAGATGAAGGACAAAGACTATTTCAAACAAAGACAAGCATTGGTATTGGCAACAAGACCTTGGGATCTAGGAATATAATGAAGACTAATGCATGGAGGAAGTAATTAATTTGAACTAAGGTTCAAATTGTTTCTAGAGGGAGAGTATGATGCAGGAGAATCTACAGACATCTTGGCAAGACATGGTCATGATTAAATTCAAATTCAAT